>CM063187.1:35787500-36022500 GCA_031835075.1 Saguinus oedipus | reverse complement strand
TGGTGGTGAGGACTTACACACATTCCCACTTTGCGAAATCACATTATTCTAATGAGAATGCAAATGAAAGGAAAGCTGTGGGAAATGGCTCTAGATGAGTTGCTTGTCAAAAATGTTTTCCTGGGGAGGGGGCGCTGGGAAGGGGCGGGTGAGCCGAGCTCCCTTCTTTATGGAGTGAGCGGTGTTTTCTGGGGGACTTGCGTTGGGTGGCACCTGGCCAAGTCTGAAGGAAACACATCTTCATTGATGTGCCTATTGTTACTGGTTCTTATTCATGGTATTTAAACAACTCATGCAGGTTTTGACAGCTTTTCCCTTTTCATATTTACATAAGTCTTTTTATTTAGGTAAGATTTCTGAAGACCAGTGGTCGGAGGAGAGGAGGTAGGGAGGCAAGGTTAATGCAGGCTTAGAGGAGGCGTCCGTGGAACCCCTCAAAGGCCCAGGGCAGGGTGTTGAAAACATGTGTTATTGAGGCACAAGAAAGAGCCATGGTTCTAGGTCCATCTGCTAGGCCCCTAAAGCACTCTTCAGTGGAGTGGGGAGCAGCAGCTGGCAGGACCAGGAGGGAATTCACCTGGGGAGCCGTGCCCAGTGAGCTCTCGTTGCATCTAAAGATGATACATAGCCCTTTGTGGCCTTGGGCTTTTATGTTCTTTACAATGGGTTAGATGTCCAGGGCTCTGTCCCCGTCACTGAGCTCTAATTGTTATGGCCACGTGAGATTTGGCTATTAATGTCCTTATGGGGGTTCACCTGGATCCCTGGTGCTCAGACAGGCAGCTGGGCTGGGAGATCGCTGCACCTTCCCAAGCAGCCTGTCTGAGATGGCATCTTTTCAGGGTGGACCAAAGTAATGCAGGTCCCTCCGTGAATACAAGACCTGTCAGACGTGTAACAGGGTAAGTTTGAAAATAGAGTTCAGCATGACCTAAAATAAAATCACAGCTTTTTGTTGCATGTGAGTCCCGTGAGGGTGGCAGAGGACACCCTCAGGGTGGGGGTTGCCTGGGTTTGGAGACCTGGAGCCTGCCGCATCAGTCCATCTTGTCTCAGGGGCAGGTAAGGAGCTCAGCGCCTCTTGGACCTTTTCAACAGGGGGAGAATTCATGTATTTTCTTAATAAGATGTTAATTTTCCATAGCATGCCATTAGATTGCAACACATTTTTTAGGGAAAGATGTTATCTTTATGGAGTTGACTTATTTGCAAACTTAACATAAGCTTTCAAACCCACAGAAAATATGGCAGTGTGTTTATATTTAAAATAGATTTTAAAAAATCCAGTGAGTTACTGTGAATTTACTTACCGCCCAATAATACAGGGATAAAAATAATTTATGCTCCTATTTTAATTAAAAGCAAATCATTTTTGTCAAGTAACAGGAGCTCAGTCTAGTGGTTAGATCATAAAGTGGGAGTGGAGACTCTTAGCTTTCTTCTTGGCTTAGTTATGGACTGGCTGCCTGATGGAGCAGGTTTTTTATCTCCTCTGAGCAACTCTGCAATCCTTTTTCATAGTGACCCCCACTGTAATCAAAGGCATCCCATATGGCAGAGTCCCAAGCCTTGATCTGAAAGGTTGGTGGTTGACATCAAGGATGAGGAGACAATCTGTGGGTGGAAAGGCTGGAGACAGGGTCATGATGGGGGTGTGGGATTTTCCATCATGCCAAAAAGTGTGAGCGGCCTGTCATGTTCAAAGGGTCTGTGGTTGATTCCCATGGCTGCTGGAAGACATGGATCCAAACATACTCAAGCCATCTCTTGTTCCCAGGACTGACCCATGTCCCAAATTCAAGAGAAGGAATGATATTGTCAAGGGGCTGGGTGTAGACAAAGAGTTATAAGAGATGCTGCAGCCCACAATTGCATTTGCTCCCTATTTCCTCATCTATCATGTGATTATTGAGCACCTACTGCATACCTGGTTTGAAGATGAGCCAGTTCTATGTGGATGAGAACAGCTGGAGAAGATTGTATGGCCAGGGGAGAGTGTTGCTGGCCTCTGAGCATTGCTGTGTCTCCACGGCATTGCTGGACATCCTCTGGAAATAAATAATGTGCAAGATGTAATTTCTACTATCCAGGGATTCCAGCCATGTTGGATACTCAAGGCAAGGTGGCAGTCCCTGGGGAGCTCCTAAATAACATCACAAAGCAACTAGTAGTTAAGTTTTGACCTTCACAAGGCAATTAATAAGGAGATAAGAGCAGACTCCATCTATTGTCTGAGTGTATTACTTATATGGGCATCAAGATGGAACCTTCCAGTGTGTCTTGGTGCAAACAGTGTTGGACTTGGAGTCTGAGAACTGGGTTTGAACCCTGAATCATCTGTGTACTTAGTCTGTGAACTTGTTCAAAGCTCTTCATTAGTACTGTGCCTATAAACTGTATGAGAACATGCCTTACAAAGTAAAAGCACAGTGCATGAATATAGTCACTCACCTTCTCTTTGATTTGTCACTTGTACCTGCTTCTTCGTAATCCCTACAAGGGAGAGACTTTGTATCTTCCCCAGGACGGAGTACATAGGTAGGTGGACGGCCAGATTTATATTGACTGTCACAGATTTATAGGAGGCTGCTTCCTCAGTAACAAGTCTCTGAAAATATCACTTACGGAGCAGAAAAATCATTTGGTTGGAAAAAAAAAAACACGCCTATTTAACTCTTTCTTTCCCATCATAACAAGCATGGATGTGCCATTGTGGTTTCCACCTAGGTGCAGTAGTGAAGCAGGAGGGAAAGGGAGTTGGGTTTTCTAGTTTCCATGGAGGGCAGTTTCCTATCAGGATGTTCTTTCTTATGTAATGATTCATAAAGTTGTCCTATTTTCTTCCTTTCCCACCAAAGCCCAGCAAACCTGGTGAATCCGCCAGAAAGTCTCCACTAAACCAGGCTCCAAAGAGGTCACAGACAGGTTGGAGGTATGACCATTCCTATGTATGAGCCACCTGGGAACTTGAATCCCACTTCCAGGAAATACTTAGAAGCGACCAAGAATTTAACTTTGGTTCTGAAAGTAAGTATGAAAGGGTCAAGGGCATAAGTTTTGAATTTAGACCAATCTGCGTTAGAATTTTCACTCTATTATCTCACGGTAACTTGGTTATCTAGTTAACTTCTCTGGGCCTCAGAGTTCTTGTTGATAAAATAATAATAATAATATCTCTCTAATATTGTTATAAACATTCAGGGAGAAATGTATGTAAATGCTTATTTTTATTACTCATGCCCTAAAGTAATTTGATTATGGGGGAAGTCGGTTCAATATAGATTGGAGTAGTCAGGAAAAAAAATGTCACAGCAAAGGAAGAGGGATTCCTGGAACGTAAAATTTCAAATCCCAGTTCCAACCAAGCAGAGCATGAGCCTGTTGAATGAAAAAGCCTATCAGAACCTTGAGGCTGATGAAGGGGCAGAGACGATCTTATGATCTGCTGCTGCAGGAGCCAGGAAGGATGTTTAAGAAGTAGGATGTGGGGGAGCTGGCAGGGAAGTGAGGAAGCCTGTCCTTCAAGACACCAGCTTAAAGTACCTTGGTGGAGAGAGAAAACCAAGGTGAGAAGGAATTCAACAGCCAGATCGTGACTGGACCCATAGAGTGGAGGGTGGCAGGTCAGGCTGCGGAGCACATGAGCCCTGCATATTCACTCATTGAACGAAAGTTACAGCACGTCTGCTCTGTGCCATGTATGTAGGTTTCTATGCCCTAGGATGCAGAAAATTCTCCCAGCTCCTCTGGAGCTCACTTTCTAGTAGAAGGGAGATAAAGTGTAAATAAAATAAATAGCTAAATTATGTAACATGAGAGAAGGTGCTGGGTGTTGGGGGAGAGGGTCTAAGCAGTGTCATGGAAAGGGGAGTTGATTGATTTTCAACTTGGTTGTCAGAGAAAACTTCATATTACAGGTGATGTTTCAGCAAAGGCTGGAAGGAGGTGACTCAGGAAGACCAACCAAGAGGCGAACACAAGAGTTCAGGTGAGTCAAGGTGATGGCTTGGACCATGATGGCTGCTGCTGTGCTACTTAAAGCCCCCCAAAAGCCAAGAGGATTTACTCATGCACTGGATACAGAATAAGAGAGAAATAAAATCATTGGGGAGGACTGCAGGGTTTTGGGCTGAGCAATGGGAAGGTTAGAACTGCAGTTGGCTGAAATGTAGAAATCTGTGCAGGAGTAGGTTGGAGAAGAGAGGAAGATGGGATGCCCAGAGTTGGACATGTTAAATCTGTGAGATGCCCATTAGACAGCTAAGTGGCAGTGCCAGGTAGCAGCTGGAGATGCAATTCTGAAGTTCAAAGGAGGGGACTAGAGTTATACATTTGTTAGGCTTATCAGCATACAGATGGAAGTTAAAGCTATGAAACTAGATGAACTTATCAAAAGGATAAATATATAGAAAAGACATCTAGCAACTGAACTCTGGGGTCAGCATGGTGGCTCACGTCTATCATTCCAGCACTTTGGAAGACCAAGGCAGATATATCACTTGAGCCCAGAAGCTTGAGACCAGCATGGGCAACATGGCAAAATCCTGTCTGTCTCTACAAAAAATACAAAAATTAGTTGGGCATGGTGGCACACACTTGTAGTTCCAGCTACTCAGGAAACTGGGAGGTAGGAGCAACATTTGAGCCCAGGAGTTTGAGGCTGCAGTGAGCCATGATGGTGCCACTGCACTCCAGCCTGGGCTGCAGAGTGAGAACAAAAACTGATCTCTGAAGCACCCTCAACATGGTGATTGAGAAAACAAGAAGCAGATTCAGCAAAGGCGACTAAAAGGTTGCAGCCAGTGTTGCCGGAGGATAACCAAGAGTGTTGTGCTCTGAAAGCTGAATGAAAACAGTTCTCCAGAGGAGAGAAAACAATCAGTTTCATCAAATGCTGCAGGTATGTCCAACAACCGAGGCTTGAGAATTGACCGCTGGATTTAGCAACATGAGGGTGATGGACCAAACTCAGTAGATGGACTCTACTGAGATTGGCCTACATATAAAAATCATCTTAGGAGCTAAATATCTGAGTTTTAGTCCTGGATCTGCTGCCTTTTCTTCTGGGTGATTTTCAGAAAGTTACTTAGTCTCTCTGAATCTTTTTTCCTTGTCATCTGTAAATGTGAGATGATATTAATTACCGTTCATCATAACTCAGTCATTTGTGAGCTAAATTCAGCCTACCTCTTAAGATAGAATCAGACTGACTAATCTTTTGCTGTATATCCTGTGGAAAGTTTAAGGTCCCCTCTAAATATCTAGAGAGGGCGTACTGCGATGTTCCCGTAAGTATGTCTAGCTCTAACTTTTTACCGCAAGGCTCAGGTTTTGACTTGCATCTCTTTCTGTATCATCGTCCTGGTGTCAGCTTAAATATAGAGTACAGTCTCTTTCTTCAGTTACTCTTCCTGTGCAAAAACTTATAAAACACTAAACACAGTAAAAGAAAAACAGAAAAGGAGAGCTAGAAGGCATATCCACTATAGCAATATGAAATGCCTTAAAATTGTCATGAACTACTCTTGGTCTTAAGAAACGTTCAGCCTCTCTAACCTTTAGCTTGACCATCTTCTCTGATCTTTGCTGTTGCTTTTAGGAGCCAAACCCCTCTTATCAGTCAGATTAGGCTAGGATATGTCTTCACAGCAAACCATTTAAAAACATCCAGACTTAGCGCAAGTTCTCACACATGCAATTCCACTGTCGGGATTCGAACCCGAGCATCCTCTGGTGTAATACAGCAGTCCAGGTGTTGCCTTCACAATGTGGTAATGTAACAGTTATTGTGATGGGACAGCAGAATTCCGGAGGACCTTTCATGTGCAAGCAGACCTTGTGCCCAGAATATGGCTATGTTACTTCTGCCCCAGCTTGCTGACTTTGGTTAGCCATAAGGCCCCCTTAACTACAAGAAGGCTAGGGAATGTATGGGACATATGGACTCTTTGGCAGGCATGACTGTTTCTGCCACATTCTTTCAAAATCCTCCCATTTTCACATGCAGAGCAAATAATCCACCACCACCACCACTTGCGCAAATTTCATTTCCAAAGGACATTCTCGGCCTTTAAACACAACATCCCTCTGGCCTCTGTCTGGGATGAAGGAGAGGATGAAGGATGCAGGGAATGAGCTGGACTCTCAGATTAGTTATAATGACCCAACAGTCCAGTGGTGCTCTTTATAGAGTCCCCTTTGTTGATAGTGAAGCATTATAGTTACAGAAAACATGTCTATCGCCCTCACTCCACACCAGGCATCCTTCCAAGGTTGTCATGAATATCAGCATAATTAATAATCACAACAACCCTACTAGTGAGGCACCATAACTGGTCCCATGTTGCAGATTAGCAAACCGAGGTGTAGAGAAGTGAATAGCTTGCCCAAGATCACAGAAGCAGTAAGGGGCAGACCTGGGGTTCAAGGGTAGGCAATCCGGCTCTAGAATTTATATTCTTGGCTACAGTATTGCTTCTTTGCAAAGTTAAGCTCTACACACACGTGCTTCTCACTAGCCCTGAAAGAGCATATAAACCACAGTTCTAAGGATGGAAGCAGTCCCCATTGTGACAGCAAGATACTGGGAAATGAGCCCTACAAATAAAAAGCTTTGCTTTTCAGATTTTGCAGGGAATGGGGTGGCTGCAGAGAAAGGTGTCTGGGAAGTGGATTGTGTGTTCAACCTGATGAATATTTATCAGGATTTTGTTCTTCTCTACTTCTGGCTAATGGAGAGTTATATTTTCCCATGGTTGAAGTTAGGCATGGCCACATGGTTCATTCAGGCCAATAAAGTGGTGTGTCCATTCTGGTGAAGAGTGGAGCACCTGCTTCTGAGTGCTCTTTTCTTCAGTTACTGGGCAATTTTGCAATGCTATGAAGACAACATTAAACCAATTGCTATGCTACCACAGGGAGGACAATTGTCCCAGCCAGTTCCCTGGATGACATTACAGGGGCAAGAAATAAAATTTCATGTTAAGCTATGGAGATTTTGATCTTCTACGTTACTGAAGCAAAACTCAATCTCCCCCTGACTGACACAGGTGGTATTTGACATGTGAATTACGGTAGATTTTGAGGTGGGTTGGATAAGACGAAGGGAAAAGAGAATGCAGTGTGGCTGTCACTTGGTCTGTTCCTTTCTGGGCATTAGAAACACGACTTGCTTTGCACCGTTTTCTTGTTTTATCTTGGTAGTTGGCTTCAGTTTCTCCACGTCTGAGAGCTGTCCTCTACTTTGCAGCTAGTGGCTTCTCAGGGGAAGGCCATGTACAAGGGCTGGAACTCCTGTTCTGTTTCTCCTGTAACCCCTCATGTTCTGCCTCCTGGGAAGGGCTAAAGACCACGTGTAAAAGCTTATGTCTTGGATTTCTGCCTTGGAGGCAATATTTTTCAGGTAGTTCATTGAAGCTGAAGTTGTCAGTAAAATTTATCCATTTCATTTTTTAGAGCTTGTCAGAAAAATGATAACACAGTGCGGGTGTTGGAGCCTCTCTCTTCTCCCATCCTTTACCCAGCCTCTCAACAACGGTTCTGCTGGGCATCAGGAATGGGGGTTCTCAAACCTGGGTGATTAGCACTTCCTCAATCCATCTAGCGTGACTTCATGCAAAAGCAAAGGTGTTAAAACACATCGAAGTGCCTTTACTTCCCTCTGCATTGCTAGGATCATCTCCAGGGTCTGATTTGTTTTGCTAGAGGAATTCAAAGTCAGAGGAATCATATGTAATTAGCCTTTTCAAAATGAAATTTTTTTAGTGGCAAGAGAGAAAAATGCCCTCTCTGGTATTCTGATTGTCTTCCCGGTTACACTAGCTGGGGCATTCCCTTTCTCTCCCTTGACATTGGTTAATAATGTCCAGAGTTTATAATGAATTTAGTCCAAAATTCATATTCTAGAAGCCAAACAGTCTCTCTCCTCATTTCCCTGAGATGAAAGGCCTTCAGAAGGAAGGGCTGAATTGACATGGAGAATCATTTTTCAGGTTTCAGTCCTGGAGTCCTTTCCTTACTCACAAAGCATTTGTTCTTTTAAGGGAACCAATATGTTTGTGTAACTGACATGAAATAAGCTTGACTCCAAAAAGATTTAGCTTAATATCTGCCTATGTATTCTGGGGTCCGGCTGTCTGTGGGATGTGCATTAAAGGCCCTGGCGGTGGCACGACTCGTCACGTATGATATCGGGCACACAAATGTGACGTGATGCCCATGGACTCTTGAGGGTAATTCGATGTGCCAGCCAGCTCGATGGGCAGAGAAGCTATAAACATAGTTGTCACAAGTGAGAAAGAGCGCTAGGTCATGGGCAGACGGGAGAAGCAAGCAGCATTGGAACCTGTCTCTAAGCCCTAATGCAAGTGTTAATTAGTGTAGTTCAAAATTTACGGTGAGAACAGCTTCTGCACCAGACCCCTTTGCTGACATGCTTCTCATTAACCATTTCTTCCTCCTGCCCTGCCTTCTCCAGCCTCCCTTCTCTGTCACGCCAAATCCCAAATGGAATTTTGTTACAAGAGGGATGCTTTTGGAGGGCCTTTGCTAAAAAGAAAAGGCCAGCAGGGTACATGGCTGTCTGATGTTTATAGGAGTAAATACACATTTAATCTACATAATCATTAATCTTTCTTTACGTAAAAATGATTAGTAAATAGGGTTTTTAAGCAACTGTTTAGTTTACACATTGGCATCATAGATTAACTTATTTCTAAAACACTTGATTTTATCACTCTGCCTAATGATTTGTCCCATGATTTATTGAGTAATATGATAAATCATGTGCAATTTATTGTTTATCCTATAAAGAGTGCAACAATTCATTAAACAGTGATGAAACCCAGCAGTTGCATGGGGAAGCCTACCTTGTTGGCTTTTGCAGTCAGCGGGACCAACATTCTTCCAGGACTGGGATGTTCCCTTCCTGTGCCTAGATGTGCAGCATGGGGCAGTCAGGCCGTGCTTAAGTTAAATAGTTTTAGAAAATAACGGTTCCACCATAATCTTATACTCTGGCCATATTTATTTTATATGGAAAAATAAAATCTAAAGCCTGATGGGTGTTAAATCTGTGGATTTATTTGTGATAATAAACGTGGTATTCTTTGTTACGAAGGCACTAAACTTAACGGCAGTGTTTCAGAATGCCACGTGTTGTTGCGTTTCTTTTTCCCTGGCTTTCTTTCAGGCCAAAGCACCTACTGAAAAGCTCGTTGGGACATGTCTGGGTGCTCTCCAAGCTCAGAGGACATCTTAGTGCCTGAGAAACGGTGACAAGCACAGAGCTGAAGGTAGAGCTGGTGACGGCATACAGAACAAGGGCTGACCTCTGACTTTAAGCCTCCTCCCAGGGCTGTAGGGACCACTTTGTGTGTGTGTGTGTGTGTGTGTGTGTGTGTGTGTGTGAGAGAGAGAGAGAGAGAGAGAGAGAGAGAGAGAGAGAGAGAGAGAGAGAGAGAGAGAGAGGGTCTCGCTTTGTAGCTTAGGTTGGAGTGCAGTGGCTTGATCTCAGCTCACTGCAACTTCTGCTTCCTGGGCTTAAGCGATCTTCCCACCTCAGCCTCCCAAGCAGCTGGTACTACAGGTGCACACCACCACACCTGGCTAAGTTTTCTTTCTTTTTTTTTTGTATTTTTTGTAAAGATGGGGTTTTATCATGTTGGTCAGGCTGGTCTTGAATTCCTAGGCTCAAGTGATCCACCCACATCGACCTGCCAAAGTGCTGGGGTTACAGGCATGAGCCATTGTGCTCAGCCCTGGGACTCCTTTTCAGAGAAGTTCATTGACTGGCAAACAAGACCCAGAGAGTTGGCCACGCCTCTCACCTTGTGGGGAGAAACCAGGCATTGCCCCGCTCTTCAGACCTGGCCTCTTGTCCCCCGTCTCTCAATTCTTTGCTGTAGCTTCCTTTCTGTGTGGGATTTTTTGCCTCCCCAGCTTCCAAGCTACCTTTTTGTTTGTTGTTTTTGTGAGAGAACCCATTCCATTTGGAGACCTACAGGAGGAGAGGAAACGTGCCTTTTCAAGGACACACAGAATCAGCTCCTTCATGACACACATGACACAGGTGATACTTTTGTGTATTAGGGATTTTCAGCCATGTGATCTTTAATGTTCTTTTAGCTTTCACAATGCTATGGTCCCCCATATCCTTAGAGTTGGTAGTTTCTCTTCTCCTGTGGCCCAAGTAGTGGTTGGGATGCCTGATGCAATGGAAAGACCCTGGGCAGTGCGTGAGGACACCTGTGTTCTGCCCTTTCTCTGCTGCTCGGGAGCTGGGTGTCCTTTAAATGGCACGTTTCCTTTCCCACTATAGGTTTCAGCTCAGAAAGCAGCTTCCTGGACCTCCCATTTAATCTGCTCTCCTCTTCTAGCCACCTGTTATCACATCACTCTATTCAGTTATCGTCATAGCACCTGGTATCTTGTGTGTTTCTCTTTGATCTCCTGTAGAAGGTAAACACTGTGACAGCAGGGGCCATAGGCTGCACATCTAGAACAGAGCCTGGCATGGAATTCCCTGAATACTGTTGAGCACCAGTAAATATGGTTAGAATGAACTGGCAGGCTTTTGCTCCTCTCCCATGCTCCCTGTACAGTAACTGTCAAGGTAGATGACGTCTATGGTGCCCTCTGTTTGAATAGTCCAAGATCTTATGATTTGAGGATGAAAGAGCAACATGGATATGATGTAGCATGAAAGGAGTTAGAGGTCAAGGGTTGGGTAGGGATTCACCTGTAAGCATCTTCTCCTTTGGAAGATGGCAGGAAGACCTCAGGGGCTCCCACAGAGTGCTCAGCTGGGCACATGACAGTTTTAGGGGCTGGCTCTCTGGCCTGTTCGGGGTTCCTCCGCTCCTGAGGAGCCTGTAAGTTTTGGAATGTGTTCGTGCCACATTCCTGTTAATACCTCGTAAAATACTATTTGCCAATAATGTCACCCTGTAATTACATCTGCTGAACTCTCTCTGCCTGTGTGTATGCTCTTTTTTCATTATGTAGCTTCAACCTTTATAATGTTACCAATTGACACCATAATTAGTAGAGTTTACTGCCGCACTGATTATGAGGGGTCTCCTTGTCAATCAGCTTCTGTTTGTTTCTGTTTGAGCCATTATTTCTTTACCTCTAAACCTTGGCTAATTTGCAGGGCACATGGGTGCAGGGCTGTGTGTGTGTATGAGAAAGGGGTGCTCCCAGGGCATCCTTGTATTTGACTGCCCTGCTCTGAGGTGGTCCTTTTGCTTCCAGCCTTATTACATAATGCCCTTGGCTGAAGCTCTCCAGGCAAGAAGGAGCACCCCTGAGCATGTGTGAGGGGTCAGGGTGCAGGGTGCCACCCCCACCTCTCCCCAGGGAGCCATGAGGCCTTTGGCAAGGTGCCCAGCCCCTTTGTGATTCTGTTCCTCCACCCAGCTCTCCTTCCTGCCCTACCTGCCTCCAGGGGCTTCAAAGAGCTAACAGATGTGGAAGAGCTTTTGAAATAAGCGTGCCATATAAATTCAAGGTGTTTGGGAATGGTTTCCTCATAAACCTGCCAACACTATCTTTTTGGAAAAGACAGAAGTCACAAATCCACTCTCATTTTAATTTACTCTGGTATTTCCCCAGCAGATGGCTAAAGACTTGCCTGTCATGTGTCCTCGGTGCCTTCTGGGGAAACCTCAAGGACCGTGGCCTCCCTGGAGGAATGGGTTTGGCTTCCAATGACCACTCAAAGCTCTTGCTGGAAGGAAGGCAAGCATCCCTTCCTTTTCTGGGGGATTCTGGTGCACACTGTAGGGAAGGCAGCTTCTAACCTTTCTCTGACCATATTGCTTCATCCTTCTTGTAGGTGGGGAGGGACTCCCCTGAAGCCTGGCTACCTCTCCTCTCCTGCAGCCTTATGAAGGCACAATGGGCATGGCCCAGTCTGCCTCCCAAAGCAGGGAGGGGACCCACCTGTGAGGTTCGTAGGTCTGTGCTCTATGGAGTTTCAGACAACTCACATTGCCTCTGCCCCTGGCTGCATAGACATATGCCCTGGACACTGGGATTCCTTACATGAGGGCCAGCACTCTAGACATGATACTGGAAGGCGGGGGAAGAATTGGTAGAAGGTCACACTGTATCCTCAAATTCAGTGTAAGCAGCCGTAACTACTAAACATACCTCTCTATGCCTCCTGAGTCTGTTTCTCTGTTCAGATCTCATGGGAAGCTGGACACACCAGAAATCACAAAATGTCTGAAGCTGATCATAACTCATATTCTTACTTTTACCTACTTCCCAGGTTGCACTCACTCTTGGGGCTAATTTACCTACCATTGCACAACCAGCTCAAGTGGTGGGAAGCTCCATCTTCTGTAAGGCAGCCGTGGGCATGGCCAAGCTCCTTATTCCTTACCCTATGTGCAGCTCAAACCATCTTCCCCAGCATACATCTGCAGGGCCTGGATTTGCACTTTGAAGCACACAGAGAAGAACCACTCCTCCATTTCTTCAAAATTCCTTTTTCTCTTCTTTTATTTTAACCCATCTGTCTCCCTCCCAGAATACCCAGGGTACAAATTCTAAGAACCAGCCTTCCACACGTGTGGTGACATTGACCAGTAATTCACATAGAATCTCAGCTGGCCTTCTGCAAAGTGTGACAGTGGTGGCTCTACCACCTCTTTTCTGTTCCTCTGATGTCCTGACTCACATGCCCTTCTTAGGACATCACCTCCTGGGTACTAAACAGATACCTACTCTGTGTCAGCTGTGCTGTGGAATGAGATGAAGCAGATGAGACAGAGCCTTCTGCTTTGGGAATTCGAGACTGGCTGACGAAGGCCAACCAGAGATTTCCAAGGGATGGGACAATCTGTACCAGCTAGAGGAGCTGGGACAGTCCTGGGGCTGGAGTGGCCTGAGTTCAGTGTCATGGTCCTCCTTGCCTGTGCCTGGCTGTCGCTGTAGACCCGCGTGGTCATCCTCCACAGTGTCTTCTTTCCCTGTCATTGGCTGCTTAGAAAGGAGGCTCCTCCCTCCAAGTGGTCCAGACTCCGCCCCTTCACACCCCAGGCCTCACCATGAACTCTCTTGACCTCTGTTAACCTTGCTTTCTTTCCAAGACACCTCGATGCTCAGTTTGGAAGGCTGACTGCTTGGTGATGCACGGATCGTAGCAGCAGGCTCACCTTCTTGTAGGGAGGAAGAGAGGCATTTTGTAAACATCAGAGCAGATTCAACCTCCCAGAGGATGCGCGTGTAATGTGGCTTAGGCTATATTATTCTTGCTTAAGTTGGAGTTTGTGATTTAGCATTCCTGTTTAGCTGCAGAATTCCACAGAGGATATTGCTGGATCCCAAATCTTTTGTCAGTGTAATTGAGCATAACATCTTTTCAGGTTTGTATTTCAAAAGATGCATTATCTCCTCTTATCCATTTGTTCTATTTGAGCTATTTGAAACTTTCAACGTGCCCCATCCCTCTGAAGGAATTTGAGTTTTAGGCTGATAATTTATGTTTATGCTGAGAACGCGGTTTCCTTTCTGCACCCAGAATGATTAATAGACTTCTCTCTGTAAATTACTACAGAAGAGGACATAGGTAAATTGCTAACCAAACTGAGAATTCCACTTTGTTCTGATGATTTCTTCAAGCTTTTTTTTTTTTTTTGAGATGAAGTCTTGTTTTGTTGCCCAGGCTGGAATGGAGTGGCATGATCTCGGGTCACTGCAACCTCCACCTTCTGGAATCAAGCAATTCTCCTGCCTCGGCCTCTCAAGTAGCTGGGATTACAGGTGCCTGCCACCAACCCAGCTAATTTTAGTATTTTTAGTAGAGACAGGTTTCCCCATGTTGGCCAGGCTGGTCTTGATCTCCTGACCTCAAGTGATCCATCCACCTCGGCCTTCCAAAGTGCTGGGATTACAGGCATGAGCCACCACCCCTAGCCCTTCAAACTCTTTCTTATCCATGTTCCCTAGATGCACAATTCCGCTTGGACTGTGTGCCCTTTTGATAGTGTGAGAAGCCCTCATCCTTGCTTCCCACCTCCTAAGAATCCTCGTTCAGGAACAAGGATCAGCAAACCACTGCCTGTGAGCCAAACCCGGCCTGCCTGTCCAGCCTGTGTGCTGGGCATGCTTTCTATTAGGATGGTGCAAAAGTCGTTGCTGGTCTTTTACTTTCAGTGGCAAAAAATGCCATTGCTTTCGCACCTATTTACTATATTTTTAAGTGGTTAAGAAAAAAAGAGTAATATTTTGTGACAAGTGAAAATGATATACAATTCAAATTTCAGTTTCCCTCAAATTTTTGTTGAAGCACAGCCACAGTCATTTGTTTACATGTTGTCTGGTTGATTTTACACTGTAATGTCATACTCAAGCAGTTGCAACTGAGACCTTATGGCCGGCAAAGCCTCAAATGTTTACTCTCTGGTCTTCTTTGTATTATAGTTATTATTAATTTTTGAGACAGAGTCTCGCTGTGTCACCCAGGCTGGAGTGCGGTGGCATGATCTCTGCCCATTGCAACCTCCACCTCCTGGGTTCAAGCAATTCTTGTGCCTCAGGCTCCTGAGTAGCTGGTACTACAGGCACATACCACTGTGATTGATTTTTGTACTTTTAGTAGAGGCAGGGTTTCACCTTGTTGGCCAGGCTGGTCTCGAACTCCTGACCTCAAGTGATCTGCCCACCTTGGCTTCCCAAAGTGCTAGGATTACAGGCATGAGCCACTACACCTGGCCTACTCTCTGACCGTCTAAAGAAAAAAATGTTTTCAAATTCGTGCTTGAGAGAAAGAATTAGAGTTTGCTTGTGCCTTTAGTGGACATTAGGGTTTTGGGATACTTGGGCTGCATTTTCTTGTCTGTTAGCAAGCTCATCTTAATTTCCCTTGGAGAACTCCCCATCTCTTGCTCTCAGTTTCTCCATGTGGCTTGAATGAATTTGTCCTTCTCCCTCAGCCTGACCCCACCCCACAGATGAAGTACAGATCTCAGGCTACAGCCAGTCACCTTGGTGTGTTCTTTCCAAGGCAAAGCGATTAGCTTCATGTCATGATTACTTGACTCAATGGGACCAGTGATATCCGTGTCTGGGCTTCTGAAGCAGGTGCACTTCCTATGAGAAGTGAACCAGGCCCTGCAGAGGTGGAGGCAACTCCAAGCATATTGTGACAATGAGTGGCTTGATAAGGGAATCCGAACTGGCAACTTAATTTCAGCCCTGAGTGAAGCCAGACCTGATTCTCCTACCCTTGTCGGTCTGGTTGAACCCACACATTTTTGCTGAAATCTGTGTTTCTATAGATAGCAGGTAGCATCTGTGTTGTATGTGTCCCTTAAAACAGAAGACCTGGCTCACACCACTGCTGATCCCTGTGAACCAGCTGGAAACCTCTGCCCATGGCCCCAGGGCTGGCCTGGGGGATATCTATGCTCAATTCCACTAATGGCAAGATTTGCATTAATCTTTGCAATGATATGAATATTTGTCCTCTCCAAAACTCCTGCTGAAATACCCCAGTGTGATAGTATTAAGTGGAATCTTGAGGTGGTGATTGGGTCATGAGACCTCTGCCTTCATGAATGAATTAATCCATTCATATATTAATGGATTAATGGGTAATCATGAGAGTGGGACTGATGGTTTGATAAGGAGAGGAGAAGACCTGAGCTAGCACACTCAGCCCCCTTGCAATGTGATGCCTGCACCACCTCCAGACTCCGCAGCAAGAAGGCCATCACCAGATGCAACCCCTTGACTTTGGACTTCTCAGCCTCTACAACTGTAAGAAGTAAATTCATTTTCTTTATAAATTACCCAGTTTCAGGTATTCTGTTATAAGCAACAGAAAACAGACTAAGACGATTTCAAAACTTTAGGTAGATTGCTTATGCCTTCCCAGATGCAATGAGAACAGAGCTCCTGGGTGACAGTATGGTCTGCAGCAGTGGGAGAGGGTGGGAAACTGAGCTGATGGTGCAGACGTGCCATCCCCAGCACCACCTGAACACCTGCTGTCTCTGAGGTAGTACCGGGGCTGTGTGAACCAGCAGAGGAAATGCAGTGGTGAAGTAGAAAGGTCAGGAGTGTGTGCCTAGCTTTGGGGACACTCCATGGGCTGTAATGTCTTGAGCACATCACTGGGTTTCCATGAAGCCTGGGGTCCTCTGAGTGGGAGACATAAACACACCCATTGTCTTCCCTTGGGCGTTGGAAGGAATATGTGAGATAATCAGTTGAAAGCAGCAAGTGGCTTTAAAGCCGTGAATGAATGCTGCTGCTATTGGTGGTACTGATGTCAAACAATACTGCTCTGTTGACTAGAGGTCTTAGGGAGAGAGGGGAATTGGGTACCACCTGGGCTTTCACCTTCACAGGCACAGATAAAAGTACATCTTCCCCCTTTCACAATTCTCTTCGCAATGCACTGTCGAGGTAATGAATCAGGTATCATTAGACCTATGTGAAGCAGGAAGGAGCTGGTTCAGAAGGTGGAGATCTTGCCTTAGACCTCACAGCTGGGGCAACACCAGGTCTTCACACTCCTAATCCAGTCGTTTACAGCAGCATTGCCTTAAGAAACAGAGAGAAATAAGAGCTGCCTCTGATGGCCCTTCTGTTCTGGACTCACCGTCAGCAGGCCACACATGTCAGCGGTGATGCTCACAGTATGTCCTGGCCCAGCCCTGCTGCCTGCCTGGCCACCCGCGTGCCAAGGGTGTGGTCTGTGACAGTGATGCCTTTAATTTCTTTGGGTGCCTTTAATGCCACAGACAGCTCTAGGGTTTCATGGACAATTAAACTGGTCCAGAAAACAACATGTGGTTAGTTGAGGTTTACAAGAAATGGTGCATATGGACCCAATTTCCTCTGTAGCATAAGTGTGTTTAAGCACAAAGAAAGACATGCTTGAATTGAGAGTGTCTGAAATCTCTAGCTCCCAGGAAGCTTCTCTGTGTGACCCCATTGCTAGGATCCACTGTGGGTCTTTGGTGGCCTCAGAAAAAAACTGTCCAGCATTACACCAGGATGTGACCCCTTCATAGCGAGATGCTTTTAAAAGCTGGCTTGTGGGGTCAGCCCCACTTAGACTCTCCTTTTGATTCTTCAAAATGGGTTTATTTTAGGTGGCTTGTGTTGGCATGTCCTGCCCATATGGAGGGCAGTGGTACACAAGCTTGTGTCTGAGATGCTCAGAGCTAAACATTTTAGCAGAGGCCAGTGGAGGGGTCCAGCGTCCACGGACCGAGAGAGGCAGACGTAGCAGCCTGGGAGGTATGAGTGCAGGAGGAAGTGAGCAGCTTGGCCAAATTAATTCTAAGGATAATATACTCTTGGGATGAGGGTGGAAAAAAATACCAAATAATCTCAAGCTGACTACCACCGCCAGCCTTTCCAGCCAGTAATAAGACTCCCACTTCTGAGCTCTGAAACTCTTTACCACTCCAGCACTGACCATACCCACCTCCAGACTCAGCCATTGCTCCAGACATCTGGAATTTTCTTAAAAACCTTTCCTTTCCTCATCTTTCATCACAAATTGCCTCCAAATTTCAAAGTCCAGAAACACGAATGCCACCTCATTGACCTTTCTTAAAGAGCAGAAGTAGTAAGAAGTCAGCCAAAATGGGACACCTTAGGGAGGGGATTTTGGTTCATTTACAGCAAACGATGGGTTAATTTTTCTACCTGGCGTTGTCGAAAATGTGGTCCCTAATAAACAAATCTCTGTTGTCACTGGAGGCAGAGTCCTTTGCCTTCATTTTCTCATCGAGGGAGAACAAAAGCAGCAGCCCTGTCCCTCTTTCCCTTCTGCTGAAGCTCCAACTCCGATTCCTTGCTCCTCCCAGACGGTTGCAGTGAGAGAAGAGCCGACCGGGGCAGCTTCCCACTCCAGTGATGTCTGAGGTTGCACAGGCCTGCTGATCCTCGATGGCTCAGAGCTCACCTCAGGACATGCCTGGTGGTCTTTGGGCCAAGAATCCAAGTTCTGGGGTCTCTCATCTTCTAGGTACTTATCCTGACTCCAGTAGCAAGACTTGGGGTCTTGCTTCTGTTGCTTGGTGACTCTCCTACCTGTTGCCCCTTAGAATATGCATCTGCTCCTTGTTTGAGGCTGGGAAGACTGAGGACCAATGTCCAGGGAAGGCCCTGGGTGGAGCCCTCATGGGAGCTCAGGGATGTGGAGGAAGGAGAGGATGAGGAGGCATGCTTGTTGGCAGGTGTGAGCCTTCCTCTCTGGTGGAGGTCGTGAAAGGAGCATAGGAGGGATTCAGGAAGGGCCAAGAACATGGAGAGGCCAGCTGAGTGCTTCCATCTGCGACTCTGATTGAATTATGGGGAAAGAGGCACTTTGGGGAAGTTGTTGGCGGATCCCAAACATGCTGTGGCAAATGAGGCCCTTTGGCCTTTTGGAAAACCCATGCTTTATTAAAATAAATTAAAGGAGATGGAGTCCTTCTGTTTCCTTCTCTTCTCTCCCCTCCGTCCTTGAGGCAAGCGCATGCTGCTCACCATTGTTTTACCTTCAGATAGCTTGCACTGGGGAAGGGCAAACCTGCAATTATCCTGCCTGCTGAAAATGATGGCTGTCGCTTAAGAGAAAACCTGACTGCTTTCCTTCCACGGGGTCTCTGAATCCTGCCAGAGCATCTGTCTGTAATCTCTTCAACGACAGCTCTGTCTGAGCCAGCCCAGTGGCAGGAAAATGACAGGGTTGCTGCTGGCCAGATGAGGGGGAAGGAGGGGCACGAGGTTGGTACCCCGGTGCTGGGGCTTCCATCTTCAGCCTCCCTGCCCACCCAAAGGAGGAATCCTCAGTGTGAGGTGCGGTTCCTGCTGCTACCAGGGAGCGCTCAAACAAGACATCTATCTGCTTGTGTTTCTGAGAAGAAGAGAAGCCCCTTGTCAAACCTTGGAATAAATGTCCAAGAAAGCATGTAATGACTTTGCATGGGAGCCATGGCATCAGAGAGGTGCTCATCACTTAGAGCACATGTTGCAAAGAAGAGAAACCCAAACCAACCTGGCTTGCGCAGGGAAGAGAATTTATCAGTTAATTACTGTCTGGAGATTGGGCAGAACTCAATTCAGGCTTAATCTAGAGGCGAGGCTCAAACTCATCACTGATGTCTTGCCTCTGGGCTGCCCTGATCATTGTCATTCTAGAATAATTGGACCAGAAGGTATCTCAGAGAGCATCTTATTGCTTTTCAAAGCCAGTGCAGGGTTCTTTAGGATAGAATTGTCTTCAGGAGGTCACCAGGCTCCCCTGAATTGGTAAGGCATAACCCTGTGAACCATCTTAATACAGAGTTGGGCAGGAATCTCAATATAAGGTGCTCATTCTTCCAAGTGAGAGGAATTCCTCTTTGTAGCTGTCAATCAGATTCCACTCATCCAGACCCCTCCATCTCAACTTTGAGCATTCTCTCATCCTACATGGAACCCTGTTCTATTTCTAAGAAATTGACTTCCTTATGCTTCACAATGACACACATTTTCCTGAAGAAGATATGCTGTGCTACCTGAGAACCGAGTCTACTAAGCACCTATGTTTTCTGCTGCCTGTTCTGTTTCCAAACTTACCAGTCTTAAGTATCATGCACTCAGAACTTTGCTAATGCAAGCAGACATTAGAAGTTAACCATGGCTCACTGTGTCATGACAGTTGCTGTGGGTATGATACCACAGAAGTCTTCAGAGCTGTAAATCAGTGCTTTAGATAAAATGGTGAGAACTGAGTTTAACTGGTGAAGAAAAGAGAATTGGAGGTAAGAAAGTCTGTCAGAAATTTTCCAAGCCACGTAGTCAGTTGTCTACTTGGCCTTTGCAAGTTCTGGAGGAAGGCTGATATGACTTCAGGAGACAATTTTGTGATGCAGTTTCTGTCTGTGATTTCTTGACCTTTGTAAAGAATTCTGTTTGCTGGATCTGCCCCTAACCTTCCAAAGGAAAAGAGGGATTCCCTTCAGTTTAAAAGTGAGCATACTGTCTTTCTGTCTGTCTCACTGTCAGACAAGTAAAACTTTGGCCAAGAAGTAATTATAGCAGGAATAGCTACAAACACTCAGGGAGAAAACAAAGACCAATGTCCTGACATTGCAACATGAAGGAATAAGCTTAGACGTAAGGAAGAACTCTTTCCTCTTAGAGATATTTGCGACAATTAAGGAGAACTCCAAAAGTCCTAAGAAAATTCAATTTTCCTGGAGTTAATTTCTTTTGAAAATTAGATATTCATGTGCCCGAATAAGCATCAACATATTATTGTCAGGGGCGGAGGGCCAATGATCTATGTGGATCAGGATCACTTCCATCTGTTGAGTCTTATAGTCTAAAGTAGAGGAGAGAAAAACTTAGTTTCTAAAGAGTTACAGTCACTGGAAAATGAAAAACTAATCAATTCCATGTATTTTTCTGAAATGTGGTATTTATCGGGCATCTGATCTGCATCCAGGGAAATGAGACAAACGATGTAAGAATCCCTGCCCTCTAGAAATCACAGGACAAAAAATTATGGACAGCTCACTAAAGACCAGGTGCCAGGTAGTGCCCTAGACACAGGACAGCAACCAAGGCAGAATTAGTGCTGGATCTCATGGAACTTACCTCTAGAAGGGGAGGAAGATTCTTTTAAAAGATGTCCAGGATGCCAGGAAGGGCATATTGGGAGAAACTAAACCTCTGAAGATATAACAGGAAATGCCTCCTCAAGGAAGCGAGTGTTGGATTCAGAACTGAAGAATGAGCAATTTAGTTAGGAAGTCAAATCAACATTGGGCACAGTTCAAAGCTGCAGCAGAGTCCTGGAAACCATGGGGATTGCTGTGTAGTCTCTGACCCTCTCTCCCAGGACTCAATAAAATGATCAAAGCACTGTCAGAGCTTAAAGATGCATGTCATAAATCATGAGGAATTTCTGCTAAAAATTGTTCTGTCTGATGGTAGGTACCTCTTGCTAAGAAAATTAATATCCACATTAATAATAATATAGACATTAAATAGTATATATCCTAGCAAAGCTCCATCTATGCCCTCTAAAAGAAATAACTGATTAAAAAAAGGGCTCCAAAATCTGTAACTAATGAAATTTAGAAAGTAAACATAATGAAATCACTACAAATTCTAATCCAGGAAAGCAAAGAATTAATAGGTCTTAAATATACTTGGTGTTAAAAAAATAATAATAAATGAAGGATAAACACAAAAACCTGTAGAAGACTTACCTCTAAAATGTTTTTCAATTTTCAAACATGGGCAAGCTATTTCAAAACTTCAATAAGTAGGAGAACCGTAAGTTAAGTGCTTCATAATTTATTTAAGAAAGTTGTCAAAGTATTGATATTAAAACCAGACACAAAAGTGAAAAAGAAAACCACAGACTCTCTCACTTAGGAGTATAGATTTGAATTCTCAAATGTTAAAATATGAGCAACAAATCAGTATTATAATAAAAAAATGCTACCATGGCCAAGGAAACTTTTTCTTAAGAGAACAAAGGTGATTCAGTATTAGGAAATCTGTTAATGTATTTAACCATATCAATAGAACAGAGGAAAAGAAAAGAATGTCTCAATTGCTGAAAGGCAATTAATAAAATTTAAAAATTATTTCTATTAAAATAATTAGATTAGGAAGATACTTTGGAAACTTGTAAAAAATGTTTAACCATCGCATATAAAACATTGAAAAAATATGTATATATTAAGAGCTAAGAGTAATAAAGAATGACAGCTACCAGCATTATGATTTGATATTATTTGGGAGATACGGCCAATGCTATCAGGCAAGAAAAAGAAAGAAAGGCATCAACACTGGGGGAGGAAAAAAACCTAATCATCAAAAGACAGTATAGCAAAATGGATATATGCAGAGAGTCCTGAGTTTAAATCAATGTAGGTGCAACCTAAGAAAAAATATGTTAGAAAGCCATGTAGGAATCAGTCATAAAGAAGGTGATTAGAGACCTTTGTGACTCCAGGGAGATGTTACCATTTGTGTTGTCTTCGTCTTTCATTACACTGGCTTCTCATCTGCATGTTTAGAGAGAAATCAGAGCCTTTAGAGGGACAGAAAGGAAAAGTATTGAAGAAGTACTGGACGAGGGCACCCGTTACGGTGACTTTGTCTCCCAACCCTGATGGAGAGGAATAGTGCAGGAAAAATCCACATTAGTCTTAAAATTATTTACTCTGAAGGAGGCAAAAATGTGTAGTTTTGTGTGTATAGGCTCTTCGTTCAGACTGCCTTATACCAGTAGCATCAACCCCATAAACCTCAGTTCTTTTCTTTACAAAAGACAGTGATCATAGGGTATTGCACTCAGGACTAATGCAAAGAAAACCCATGCAAAATATGCTGCTCTGTCAGGGACACAAAAATTATCCCCCAACCCCCACTAAAAAGCTGCAGCTTGTTACAGCATCATTTGATAAGAGCAAATGTCTCCCTGTAGTTCTTGGTATACCTGCTCAGAAGTTTATGAAATAGAAGGTCAACTTTGCAATACTAAAGAGCAGAGAGACTATACAACATACAAGAAGGAAGGACTGTGGAATTCCAGGAGGTGGGAAAAGGTTCCTGAGTGCTGGAATTCCATAGAGAAGAGTTTTCCTGTGCTGCCTGGAGATGACTGAGCACTGTGGCCAGCAGTGTGTCTTCTTGAGCATCTTTAATTGTCTTCCACTGTATTTAAAACACACACAATTATTAAATACAAATGTTGAACAGTATTTTTTTTAATATGGAGTGTCTATGAGAAAATGAAGACAAATATTACTGAGAAAAATTAAAAAAAAATGAATAAATGGGAATACAGAATTGGAAAACTATTTCTTCCTTAAGTCAATCTATAAATGTAATAAAATCCAAATTAATCTTCTAAATAAATTTTTGGCAAATGTAAAAATATTTCACACCTTTTATCTAGAAGAATAAACGTGGAATAAACAAAAGTTGAAAATGAGAAAAAGATTGGAAAAGTATTTATGGAAATTGTGCACGTAATATGTTAGGACATATTAGGAAATCACATTGTTTAAAACTGAATGACACAAAAAATAGATCAATGGAAGAGAATAATAGAATCACAAATGGATGAAAATCTATAAAAATATTTATTATATGACACAGGTAGTATGCTTTATTAAATAGTAAAATGATTCTCAGGAAATTGCTTAAAGAATTGAGGAGACACAAATTAGTTTTTTACCTTCTGAGGGTCAGAAAAATCCTTTCTGAACAGAATAACAAAGTCAGAAAATAACTTACACATTTGCATAAGAATTAAGTCTTCTACATGTTAATAGTAGTCCACTGAAAATTGGATCAGTGGTCACCTCTGAATGGTGGATCTTGAGTGATTCTTCCTATTTTGATGTTTAATTGTCCAAATTGTCTGACTTCCCTGCATTGAGTATGTTTTTAAGAGGATAAATAAAGGTAAAAATGGATATGAGTTAGGTGGGTTGGTACAGGTCAGGAATAAGGACACCTTCATTAAATTCATCATGGAATGTGAGCTGCTACTTTTTGAACAAGTATGCTCTTGAACTTTTAAGGACTGTTTATCCACAGATTAGGAAGCATTGATCAAGCTTTACTGCTGTGTGAAAGACAGAGTGAAAATCTAGTTGTCAGGATTTGGACATGCTTCAGGTGGGGAGGAGCTGCAGCAGATCCCAGTCAATGGGAAGGTGGGAGGGGAACCTGGCTGGTACAGGCCTGGGGTCCAGAGAGACAGGCAGATTGTGCAACAAAGCAGTCCACCCACCATGCGGGGAATAGGGCCTGCCTGCAAGTTGTCCTCCCAGAAGGATAAACCCCAACTGGTCATGATGCATTCTAATTTTAACATATTACTGAATTCAATTCACTAATATTTTGCTAAGGATTTTTAAACCTGTGATCATGAGAAAGTTGCTGTCTAGCTTTTAAACCTCTTTAAAATCCCCATAATATATATTTTTGGTTTTGTTATAAGCATAATGTTGGCCTCATAAAATAAATTGGTTACTGCTTCTTCCCTTTCTAATTTCTGCAACATTTTGTATAGAGCTGGTATTCTCCTTCTTAAATATTTGATAGCGTTTACCAGAGAAGGCCTTTGGGCCTGGAGTTTTCTTTGTGGGAATGTTTGTAATTAATAAATTTGGTATCTTTAATTGATACATAGGACTATTCAGATTTTTCATTTCTACCTTAGTCAGTTTTAGTAATTTCTCTTTCATAAAGTCATTGGTAAACTTCCTAGCATCCTTTTAATGCCTGTAGGGTATGATGTGGTTTACCCTCTTTCATTTACAATATTGTTGATATATGTCTTTTGTTTTATTGGTGAGTAAAGCTAGAGCCTTATCCAATTTACTGATGTTTTTTAAAAAACTTCAGTTGTATTATTTTTTCTTTACTATTTGTGTGTTTATTATTGAGTTTTGTCTGCTCTTGTCTTTATTAATTTCTATTTCTACTTACTTGGACTTTCATTTACTTTTCTTTTTTTATTGTGGTAAGAACAGGTAATGTGAGCTCTATCTTTCCAGCAAAATTTTAAATGTACAGTACAGTGTCATTAACTTTAGACAAGATGTTGTACAGTGGATCTCTAGAACTTATGCTTCTTCTAAATTTTTAAGGTGAGACTGTAAATAATTTATTTTGGAACTTATTTCTTTTTTAATACACACATTTAAACCTATGCTTTTTTTTTGTCTATGCACAGTTTTAGCCATATTCCACACATTTTGATATACAATTGTCCCTCAGTGTCCTTGGGATTTGGTTTCAGGACCTCCTGTGGAACCCAAAGCTTAGGGATGCTCAAATCCCTAAAGAAAAGTAGCATAGTATTTGAATATGATGTATGCACATCCTCCAGTATACTTTAATCTCTAGATTACTAATAATACCTGATGCAATGTAAATGCTAAGTAAATGGTTGTTTTACTCTACCGTTTGTGAATAAAGACAAGAACAAAAGTCTGTAAATATTCAGTATGAACCCAATTTTTATTTGTTAATATTTTCAATCCAAGTTCGGTTAAATCCATGAATGCAGAACCCACAGATGTGGAGGGCTCACTGTATTGTAATTTTGTTTTCATTCAGTTAAAAATATTTTCTCATTTTTTTCTGTCACTTCTGTTTTGGCCCATAAGTTATTTAGAAGAGCATTATTCAGTCTTTCAAATACTTGTTGATTTTCCAGATACGTTTTCTGCTTTTTATATCTAATTTTGTTGAAGATAAAGAACTAATTCTGTTTGATGCCAATTCTCTTAAATTTATTAGCAATCTTTTTATGACTCAAAACGTGATGTATCTTAGTTATTATTCTCTGAGTGTTTGAAAAACATGTGCATTCTGCTGTTTGGGTTGATGGGTCTATAAATGTCAACTAATTCACGTTAGTTGATAGTGTTGTTCATTTCTTCTATGTTCTTAGTGATTTTCTGCCGACTTGATCTATCAAGTACTATGTAGGAGTGTTAAAATCTTCCACTATAATTTTGGATCTGTCTTTTTCTCTTTCAGTTCTGTCAGTGTCACTTTATGTATTTTGAAAGTCTGTTATTGTGTACATACATATTTATGAACTGTCTTGTCCCTCTTTATCTCTGGTAATGTTTCTTGTTCTGAAGTCTGTTTTGTCTAATAATAATAACATAGTCACTCAGCTTTATTTTTAAGTCTCTAGTGATGTTCTTGCTTTTATTCCCAGTTTTGGTCATTTATATCTTCTTTTTCTTTTTCTTGGTCAGTATGCTTAGAGGTTTATACATTTTGTTGTTTTATTTTTATTATTTAAAGAACTAGCTTTTGGTTTTATCGATTTTTTTCTATTTTATCTCTCTCTCTGTGTGTTTCGTTATTCATCACTCTACTCTGATTTTTATTATGTTCTTCTTTCTTGCTTTGGGTTTAACTTACTAGTCTTTTCTAGTTATTTCCTGTCAGAAGATAATATTACTGATTTGACTCATTCGTTCTTTTATTTTTTAAGATAAGCATTCAATGCAGTGGTTCTTAAATGGGGATGGTTTTGCTTCCTCCCCACTGGGCATTTGACAAAGTCTGGATACATTTTAATTTTTCTAGTTGGTGGGAATAGAGTAGTGAGTAAATTAAACAGACAATTATCTTATGGAATTTTTATTATAAGGGAGCCACAAGCAATGAACAAGTTTAAAATACATGAAATAAAGTCAGAAGACTAAAAACAAAAGCAGAACACAGAAATTGAAAATGAGAACTATGGGTCAGCTGGGACTGCATTGGTCAAGGAAGACTGATAGAGTGATATTTCTGATAGAGTGATTTTTCAGCAGGGAAGTGAAATAAAGAGAAGAGCTATGTTGGGTATCTGTGGAAGGAGTTTTCCATGCAGAGCAAAGCAACTGCAGAGGCCTTATGTTGAGAACGTGCTTGGGCTCATCAAGGAATCATAATGTAGGTAATGTAGTTGAAGTCAGTGAGCTAGAAAAAAAGTGATAAGAGGTCATGTCAGGGGGTGTCAGAGCCTAGATTCTGTTGTGCTTTGTTGGCCCTGGAAGCAATTTTGAATTTTCTTTTAAATGTGATGGGAAGAGAGTGAATGTTTCAGCAGGAGACACCAGGAGGATCCCCGTGGCTGCTGGTTTGGGAATGGAATAAAGGAAGCAAATGTGGAAACACAGAGACCAGCTGGGCATAACTAAAGCCATCCACTGCTGGTGATTTGGGCTAGAGGGATGGAAGTGGTAAGGCAGCAATTCCAGGTAAATTCGAATGTAGAAACCACAAGGCTTACTAATAGATCTGATATGATCGATTACAGAGAATAAGGGCAAAAGTTGCTTCCAGTGATTTTCCCTGAGCAGCAGAATAAGTCATGTTGCCATTGACTGAGATTGGAATCACACTGAGTGAGAAAGGGGTTTGGGTAAAAACATCAAAAGTTTGGTTTTGGATTATATTATATATAAGAAGCATATTGTTCATCTGAGTTATATAGAAGCAGTTGGTTGTAAAATGTTTAGAGGCCAAGGGAAAATTTAGGGCTAGAAATGTAAATGTGGGCATTTCTACGTTATAAAATATATTAATGTAATTTACCGTATTAGCAAAGTAAAGTAGTAAAACCATTTACTTATCATCACAATAGGTATCTGAAAGCATTAAAAAACATCTACAACCACATTGTGATCAAATAATAAACTAGGGATAGAGAAAATATCATATAAAGTATAGCAAACACAGGAAATATTGGTAAAACGTGAGATTATTAAAGTTAGGAAATATAAAAATGCTTGCTACTATTCCTCATTTTACTAGATGTGTTAGCCAATTATCAGGGGAGAAAAGAGAGGAAATAAAGTTGGCAAGAGACACAACTGTGGCTACTTGAAGAAAATATAATTCACTGTGTTAAATAATTCAATCTATTAACAATTGAGATAATCAATTAACAATCCAGTAATGTTGATATAAGATTTGAAGTGAGTGGCTGGATACAAGATTAATATGAAAAGTAAAAAATGTCCCTATGTACCAGCAGTAACCAAGTGCAACACATCTTGTTCCAAACAGCAATAAAAAATCTCTAAAATATTGTAGCTGGGAGTAAACAAATTTAATAATATAATAAACCTTTATGGAAAAATATAGTACTTTAATTGACTTGAATATAAAGGGAGAATTACTGTTTATTGGTTGGAGGTTCTATTTTTAAAATGTTGCTTCTTTCCAAAATTCTCTGAAAATTTAATGTAACCTCAGACAAAATGGCAGTGATGTTATAATGCAAATCAACAAATAAATTCTAAAATTTAAGTGGAAGATAACTGCTCATGAACAGACAGGAAGGTTTGGAAAAAAATGATCAAAGGAATGAACTTCCACCGTCTGATATGAAATTTATGAAACTTTAAACATTAAAGAAGTGTGGTGTTATTTAAGAAGATACAAATAGATGAAACAGACTCAATTTCAGAAATAGACACTGCATATATTGAAGTTACCATGAAATACACTGCTATTTGAAATTAGTGGATGTATTAGTCAGGGTTCTCTAGAGGGACAGAATTAATAGGATAGATGTATATATGAAGGGGAGTTTATTAGGAGAACTGACTCACATAATTACAAAGTGAAGTCCCACAGAAGGCCATCCATGAGCTGAGGAGCAAGGAAGCCTGTCTGAGTCCCAAAACCTCAAAGGCAGGGAAGCTGACAGTGCAGCCTTCAGTCTGTGGCTGAGGGTCCCAGAGCCCCTGGCAAACCACTGGTGTAGGTCCAAGAGTCCAAAAGCTGGAGAACTTGGAGTCCAATGTTCAAGGGCAGGAAGCTTCCAGCACGGGAGAAAGATGGAGGCCAGCAGACTCAGGCAATCTAGTCCTTCCAAGTTCCTCTGCCTGCTTTTATCCTAGCTGTGCTGGCAGCTGATGGTGCCTACCCGGAATGAGGATGGGTCTGCCTCTCCCAGTTCACTGACTCAAATGCTAAACTCCTTTGGCAACATATTCAAGGACACTCCCAGAAACAATACTTTGCATCCTTCAATTCAATCAAGTTGACACTCAATATTAATCATCACAGTGGAGATTGAAAGCAGTGTTTAAAAATGGGGAGAACTGGTCTGATATGCTAGATACCTAACTCACAAAATTTGCATAATGAATTTAAGACATATGAAGTGCCTAAACACACACACACACACACACACACACACACACACACACACACACACACAGAAATAAAACTGCAAGCATATCAAAAAGAATTACAAAATCTATTTTAATAATTTCTTTTTGAGGTGTAGTCTCACTTCGTTGCCAGGCTGGAGTGCAGTGGCATGATCTGGGCTCACTGCAACCTCCAGCTCCCTGGTTCGAGCGATTCTCCTGCTTCAGTCTCCCAAGTAGCTGGGATGACAGGCTCATGCCACCACTCCCAGCTAATTTTTGTATTTTTAGTAGAGACGGGATTTCACCATGTTGGCCAGCATGGTCTCGATCTTCTAACCTTATGATCCGCCCATCTCAGCCTCCCAAAGTGCTGGAATTACAGGCATGAGCCACTGCACCCAGCCTTAAAAATCATTTTTAAAAGTAGAAAACAAAAGATAGATAAATTCAAAATTGCCAATGTTTTAAACAACACGGTATATAGACAAGAAACGTTTAGTTAAAGGTGACACTGGGAGAAAATAGTTGCCTCAGATATGTTGAGGGCAACTGTCAAAAATACTTGAAAATGCATATAAATCAATGAGAAAATTCAAACCATCTAATAGAAAAATAAAGAATATTTAAATAATTCAAAGGAGTCACCAATTTTGGGGGAAAAATAACTTTTCCCTGCAATTTTATCAGAAGGAGATGTAACCAAATATATTTATGGAAACATTGTTTATAAGTAGAAAAAAAAAGGCTGGATAGATGAATAATGAACACTATAGGAAAACAATTAAACCTTAGCATAGTGTGCTGTATTTGTAAACGTCAACACAAGTTTTACATGGTTTGATGTCATTGGTATATTAAGTAAACATGAGTTGTGACCTAATAAACTGGCAACTTTATTTTTTGTTAACTACCACCCCCTTAAACTTTATTCACTGGGTAGCTACTCCATATCCTTGGTGAAAGCACCCAGAGGTCCTGAGTTTACTGTGTACTCTCGGGTGAAGGTGACTCAGGGGGATGGGTGTGGCAGGGTTCACTCTAGGATAACAACTGTTTCCAAAGAAAATCTTGTTATGAATCTTTTCACTCTCCTCTCTAGACCCTTTCGTCATTCTCCAAAGACAGGATCAGGAGCTGTGGAGCAGATTTTACTTTACAGCTCTTGTCTGTGTTTCACACAGCGTGGTTAGTCTCCCAGTCACCTTGGTGTTTTGATGCGTATCTAGTTGACTCCTCGAGGGACCTCAAATCCATAAGAAACTCACTTTGACAATCTGTCACTTACAAAAAATGTTCACGATAGTTTCCTAGATTTTTCTCCTTCTAGCAAAACCAGAATTACTACTCCATATGCCCAGCTTAGATGCTGTCTACTGCCTAAGTCTTCTCCAACCCCCAACGAGACTGAATACATTTTTTCTTAGTATTCCTTGATGCATTTCATATGCCTACATGACTGTATTTGGCATGTTGTATTTAATCAGTTTAAATACAACAACTATTTTATTTGCGTGTCTGTGTGTCACCGTCTCCCCACTATATGAAAGCCTCTGAAGGGCAGAGGCTGTGTCCAATTCAGTTATGGTCTTCCTGGCATATTTCACAGCCTATTGCCCGGAGCACAGTAGGCACTCAATAAAGAGAATGAGTATTCTATTTCCTGAGCAAGGCTGAGGAAGCTTGGCTCAGGAAAGAGGTAGGGAAATGAGGTTTCTTCGGTGTGAGTGAGAAGTGAGATTGAACTTTTTTAACACCCCATAGTCAGGAAATGGAACACTTCATATTAATATATACATTTAATAAATGACAAATAACATCAGACAAAATATTACACGTGCAATGTAGCATGTGCGAAGCTGAAAATGATTTTCCTCAGTGCTGGGCTGTAATCAAGTTCCCTAATGTTGCATTAACATGGGTCCTTTAGCTTTATAGATCCTCCTGATACTTTTTAGACATTTAAGAAATGGAATAGACCCAGCCATATCCTACCTTAGAAGGCATACAACTAATTTCCCTCTGAAACTCAAGGACATCTTCCAAAGTGTAATGTGGATTCCTGGATTTGCACTGATTTTTTTTAAAGAGCTCTTTTGAAGATAAACAAGATCCACATTCCCCTTTCAATATCAATGTCCCAATTTCTAAGTGGATACCTTCTTCCTAATTTATCTCTGAAAAATAGACCTGTCAAGTCTCTGGCATTTTGTTTGGATATTTCTTTGTTAATGTTGGCAAAAAATTAATGCACATGGGAGATGCGTGGGGAGTCTTGTGTGGACAATTCATTTAGCATAAAGCTCATGGAAAAATAATGCCTTGACTGGGTTTCTCTGACCAGCCTCAGGCTCTCTGAGATTAGCTTTAGATTCGTAGACAGTGGCCAGGGATCCACATATCCAGGAAAACGTCCTTTCTCCCAGGCAGGGTTGTTATTCAATTACAGTTGTCCCAAAGCATTAGATGAAGAAACAACTTTAGACAAATACAACCCACAGCGGTTCTTGCAGGAGGTAAGCAAACTGCTGATGGCTCTTCTCTACAGTCTTTGCACCTTTCAGTCTTGGAGATGCGGTCAGGTGTGGTGTAATGAAAATTGGCCTGGATATTTGAAAACTATGTTCTGCATCCACACACAAAAAAGAGTCTAGATTCATCTTCCATTGTCAGCTTTGAGGATCATTAATCTGTACTGAATACTCTCAAGTTTTGGCATCTCTTGGCATCTCTTGATGAAACCAGCTTCCTCCTTGATTTCCCAAGACCTGGAACTGCACCTTTGTTCTCTGACCTTCAAGTAGCCACCCTGGCTCCTGGATTGAAAATGGGGTTAAAGGGCCGGGTGCGGTGGCTCACGCCTGTAATCCCAGCACTTCGGGAGGCCGAGGCGGGTGGATCACATTCCCCGATCAAGAGATCGAGACCATCCTGGTCAACATGGTGAAACCCCGTCTCTACTAAAAATACAAAAAGTTAGCTGGGCATGGTGGCACATGCCTGTAATCCCAGCTACTCAGGAGGCTGAGGCAGGAGAATTGCCTGAACCCAGGAGGCGGAGGTTGTGGTGAGCTGAGATCACGCCATTGCACTCCAGCCTGGGTAACAAGAGTGAAACTCCGTCTCAAAAAAAAAAAAAAAAAAAGAAAAAAGAAAAAAGAAAAGAAAAAAGAAAGAAAATGGGGTTAAAATACCCACCTCAGATCACCTTAGGCCAGGGGTTTGAGACCAGCCTGGCAACATGGTAAAACCCTGTCTCCACTAAAAATAGAAAAATTAGTCAGATGTGGTGGTAAGGGCCTGTGGTCCCAGCTACTCGGAAGGCTGAGGTAGGACAATTGTTTGAACCCACAAGGTGGAGGTTGCAGTGAGACAAGATCCTGCCACTGTACCCCAGCCTGGGTGACAGATTGAGACTCTGTCTCAAAAAAAAAAAAACCCACCTCATTTTTGATTTTCAGAACAAATAAGATATTGTGTGAGAATGCAATTTGCAATCTGAAAAAAAACTAAAACTCTCAAAAAGTACATTGTTAATATCATCCATATTAGCCTTCCAGACTGATGCAGTAATAGTTTAAATATTCAGTTTTGTCTTGCCCACTGCCAGGTTTTCGAAATGCTTTCACAAACTTCACCTCATTTTAAGAAATGCCAAGATGTACTCTCTGCCTGAAACCATAGGAAGATACTTGAAAGACAGGTAGGAGAAGTGGTAGAGAAGTTAAGTTCTCAGAGAGTGTGCATATTAGTGGGGGAAACAGGGTGAACTACATGTAGCCATTTCCAACAGTGTCATCTTATTTAGCCTGATAAAGTTTACATGGTCAGGAAGGGACAAATGCTTTGGGTAAACAGACAGAGGCCAATTCAATATCCCACTCCTGCACCACAAGCTCCTCCATTTCTATCTTAAATCCATAGTCACTAACCCCAGAAAATGTCTCAAGCCTGTGATACTCTTTTGCTATGTTTCCCAAATTAATTTGCTTTTGTGCTCTTACCGACTTATTCTGAAACATGTCTGTTCCTTTCAAATGTTTCACTGACTCCACTCAGCACACGACACATTCTCTTACTTCAAAGTCTTAAACAAAGCTTCCTGGAGCCGCGCCCCAAGCCTCCTCCACCTGCACAGATCCACAGCCTCCTCCCTTCCCAACTGTCTGGTAGAGGATGCTCCTTGCCTTCTCTGGGGCAAAGTCTCTCCCCCACCATCACCATCCAAGCTTTGGATCCCACCCCTCCTAATTTAGTCCTTGGAAGTACAGCACTAAGTGGGTTCTTGGGGTCCCTGATTCCAGGCCAAAAACCCAACACGATCTATAAAATGTCCCTTCCCCCTTTTATCCACACAAATACCCTCCACGGGGGCATTTCTGCTTACTGTGAACACCCTCAAAATTTCTGTCTTCAAACAAACAGGCAGGCAGGCGAATAAGCACACCTCCCTGGATGCCACATCCCCCTCCCGCTGCTGCCCTGCTGTTGTCTCCCCGCCACAGCCAAGCTGGTGGGAAGGCTGGCATCTGCCGCAGTGAGAGCAGCCTGCACGGTCTGTGTTCTCTTGTTCCGGCTTCCTCACCTCCCATTTGCAATGATGTTCATGCAGTTGGCGTCTGCCCGCATCCCTCCACCAAGAGAGTCATTAGTTCACCAACACCCTTCGTGCCCTAAATCCAACGAGCTTTAAATTCTTTACTCTCTTGCCACAGGGCACTAATGACGACTGCCTCTTCACTGGGACGATCTCTTCCCTTGGATTCTTGATGACACACTCCCTTGCTTCTCTTTCTGCCACTCTAGCATCCTCTTTCAGTCTCTTGCAGCCTCATCGATTCCACTGTTAAATATGAGATCTGTCCGAGGTATGACCCTACCCCTTGTCATTTCCCTTGGGTAATTGCCTTTATTGTTTTTCTTACCATTATTTTCTGTTTCTAATTTTATTTATTATAATTATTTATTTTAATTGGTAAATTAAAATTTTATAAACTTGTAGTGTACAGCATGATATTTTGAAATACGTATATATCATGGGATACCTAAGTCAAGCTAATTAAGGTATGCATTTCTTCACATGCTCATTTTTTTGTGGTGAAAACACTGAACATCTCTCTTAGCAATTTTCAAGTATACAACACATTGTTGTTGGCTGTAGTCACCACGCTGTACAATAGATTGCCTGAGCTTATTCCTTATACCATGTATATATCTATAACTTCCATATTTTTATCTGCAGTGGGTGCCTCTCTGCTGAGCACTGGATCAATATCTCTGGCAAATTTCCATCTTTTCTTGAATAATTTAAAGCCATCTCAATCTCAGTGTTTTCAAAATCAAACTCGTGGTCGTTATTCTCAAATGTAACCCTCAGCTCTAGTTTTCCATTTCCAGTGAAGCCATTCCTGTCCAAGTGTCAAAGAGAATTGTTAGGTCCTCCTTTCTCTCCGTGGTCACTATCTTCCAAATACAGCTTAGTCTCAATATCTTATCTCACAATCTGTATGAAGTCTGGATTCTTCTTTCCCTATCCAACACAATCATCCCAGTCCAGGTTAGCATCTCTTTGCACCAGAGCTGTGCAATAACTACCAATTGATCTACCCTCACGTCACCATTCTCTTGGATGCCTCCAGCATTATCTTTGCAAATGGAACATCTTTTTGTGATAGAATAAGGCTATTTCCTGTGAACCCCTGGCCTTTGTCCATTTAGTCAAGTGGTCATTTTACATTTGATGACTCAGAAATAGAATGATACTAGCAGAGTACAAAGAAAAAAGAAGACATTTGGCTGGGTGTGGTGGTTCACACCTGTAATAACAGCACTTTCAGAGACTGAGGTGGGAGAATTGCATGAGCTCAGAATTCGAGACCAGCACGGCCAACAGACTGTGACCTTGCCTCTACAAAGGTTTTTTAAAATTAGCTGGGCATAGTGATGCATGCCTGTAGTCCCAGCACTTTGGGAGGCTGAGGCAGGAGGATCGCTTGAGTCCAGGAGTTTGAGGCTGCGGTGAGCTATTATCACACTGCTGCACTCCAGCAGAGTGGACCTTGTCAAAAGGAAAGAAAGAAAGGAAAAACAGATAAAGAAAAAGAGAGAGAGAGAGAGAAAGAAAGAAAGAAAGAAAGAAAGAAAGAAAGAAAGAAAGAAAGACAGACAGGAAGAGAGAAAGAAAGAAAGAAGAAAGAGAGAGAAAGAAAGAAAGACAGGAAGGATGAAGGGAGGGAGAGAGGAGGGAGGGAAGGAAAGAAAGAGAGAGAAAGGAGGAAGGGAGGGAAGGAAGGAAAGAAAGAAAGAGAAAGAAAGAAAGAAAGTTCTAGCTATGGATAATCCAAAGTTAGGTCTCAGAAAGACAAACTTAGGTATTTGGAAGAAGGCTTATAAATAAAGAAAGGTTTCTCACTTTCCAAACTGGAAAGAATTCTTAAGATAGAGAAACTGGGCAGAGATGAATGAGTGTGACAAGACAGAGAACGGTGGATGGAGCTTTCCACAACGATACCAGACCTCCAGGAAACCAGGACTGAAGGGCAGGGAAGCCCAGCCTCCTCTGGCCTAATTCTCACCCGCAGCTGATGACCAAGAGGTCCTCTAACGTCCACCTGAGCACAGGTCAAAGCTGTGCCATCCCAAGGAGAAGAAACATTGCTTGTCTTCCTACTAGATTCAAGAAGTTGGCATCCACTGAGGACTTCTCTTCCACTGCAGGCAGCATTGTCCATTGGCCACTGATAGGAGGGGTGCACTTCCAATGAAGCTCTGTTAAGTGACGTCTGACTCACCCTTTGTTATCAAACTCTATCTTTTTTTTTTTTTTCTTGAGACAGAACCTTGCTCTGTTGCCCAGGCTGGAGTGCGGTGGCACAATCTCGGCTCACTGCGACCTCTGCCTCCTGGGTTCAAGTGATTCTCCTGCCTCAGTCTCCCAAGTAGCTAGGATTACAGGTGCCCACCACCTCATCCAGATAATTTTTGTATTTTTATTAGAGACAGGGATTCGCTATGTTGACCAGGCTGGTCTCAAACTCCTGACCTCAGGTGATCTGCCTGCCTTGGCCTTCCAAAGTGCTGGGATTACATGTGTGAGCCACCACACTCAGCCTCAAACTCTCTCTTGATAATTTAGGAAACTTCTAAATGACTAGAAGGAAGGCAGGGCTCTGGACCCTGGATCATGACTGTGAAGGGGAGAAGGCACGCTGCACAGAACTGAAGCCCTCACCTCCTTGCCAAACACCCTTCCATGGCTTCCCAAACCCTGGGAATGACCTCCGTGGCCCTGGGTGGTCTGGCCCCTGCTCATCGCCCCTCCCTGCCTTGCCCTCCTCTGCTTCTCTCTTCCTCTGCCCACCCCCACCCCCATGTTGCCTATTTCACTCTCTCTCCTTACCTTCAGGCTTTCACCGCTCAGAACTCTGCCCTTCCACTGGAAGGTGCTACTTCCCCCACCCTATTTGCCTTTGAGCTTAGGTCTAACATCACCTTTTCCAGGGAGCCTCCCCTCTCACCATGCACAAAGTCAGATCCAAGTGGTTTTCTTTACCTCTGTCTATAATCAGAGTTTCATCACTAAGGCAATTTGATAAATGGGTACCTCCCCAACCAGGCGGAGCATTTTTGTGAGGAGCACTTTTAGTTGAGTGAGTTCCTGGAGAACAGCAGGATTTTACCTGATTGTACAGTGTTGGGGGAAGATCCAATGAGCCAGTGCATGTAAAAACAATTTGCAAACTGTAAAGCCCTAACCGACATGCAGGGCTGTTAGCCATCTGACTGTGCTATGAACCCAGGTGCGGAGGAGAAGCAAGTTGTGGTCAGATCTTGGCAGCTCGTTGTCAGCCATTTCCCACAACGCTTTCCTTCCGCCCTCCCTTATCTGTGAAGTCTGTTGTCCAGGGACATTAGGAATTCGGTCTTCAAACTCGCTTACCATGTTTCTCCGTGCAAGCGCTCTTTGGTTAATTTTTTCTGTTTTGATGTGTTGTTTTACCGAGGAGCCCGGCAAGCCACTATTGTGTGCACCGTGCTATATGAGGTTTTATTGCATCGCATTGTTTATGCCTGTCTGTGACAGGTTCTAGCAGTACTAACCACCCTGTGATTTTCCAGCAGTGAAAATAATAGAGGAATTTCATACAGGTAAAATAATTAGTGGTTTAGGCCAAAAAAATATGAATACAATTTGTGACATAGAATATTAGTCTTTTTTTAAGCGTTAAGTGTCAGTTTCCGGGGTTACAGAGACAGATTACACAGAATTTTATCCCTTTAACTATGAATTCATGTTTTCCCTGTTGTTCTGTGACAGCTCCATGGTTCAGATTCTGCAGTACGGTGTGGTGTGTCTGGACTCACTGGGTCAGTCTCACTGCTGATAAGCCATTGCGTTTTTTTTTTTTTTTTTAAATCTTTACACACTTGGTTTTGCCTGTTTCAACAAACCCTTCCCTATGGGTGCAGCCTCAGCCACAATTTGCTGTCCTGGTTCAAGAACTTTTCTTATCTTTTTGTGTGCCCTGCATCTTCTGAGTCCCCAGTGACTCCCGCTTTGGGATGGGAACACAAAACAGAGAACGGAAAAACTGAAAGAAGCTTTGGAAGTTTGGCCTGACCTATATCTGGCAAGATTTAGCAAAAGATAAAAAACAATGGCAACAACAAAATGCTGATTAAAAAGGAATCTTGGATAAACAATACTTTTTGGCATATGTATGCCTCATGAAATATTTGGACATATACTTAATAAAGAATTATTTGTTGCTTATTTGAGCTTCAAATTCTTCCTGTATCTGAGGCAGCAAGGCTAGCCCAACCCTCTCACATTTAAAGGTGGAAGCACATCTCCTCTTACTGGAGAACATTTCTACACCCCCTCAAATTCACCTTAAGCCTAACTTTGTGAGTTTCTGCTTCATTTTTTCTCTCTGTGTCCAAGCAGCATGATTTGTGAGAGAAGGTGGACGCCTGGAAAACGGTTCCCGCTGTCTGTTTTTCTAAATACCTGAGTTGGGGAATGAGACAGCACCCTGTAATTTGAACTCTGGATAAGATTTGAAGAACTGCTGTCTTCCTACCGGCTCCCTCCCCATGGAGGCCCTCTGGACAAAGTGCTCCTGTTCACCTGCTGCTCATTGTCCGGCGATGCCTTCCTTGGTTCACCCTGCCCTACTTGCTAACTCCCTATCCTTCCATTCTTCCTTTTCTTCCTCCTGCAGACTTATCAATGTCATCCGCAGTCATTTTGGAGTTAGAAATAGCAATGCATTGTCTTCCCTCTATCCTAGGGGGGATTTGGGCATGCATACTGGGGGCAGAGAATGGAATGTGCGTGTCCCCAGAGCAGGGTTTCCAAGTGAACTGATCATAGTCAAGAGTTCAAGGAGACCCACCCAGGTACCCCCAGGTCATTGGTGAGTTTGATGGAAATCTCGGTTGAGGAATATTTCAGGAATATTTCAGGAGGTGGAGAAGGGCAGATATGTGCCTTTTACACACACACACACACACACACACACACACACACACACACCATTTATATATATATATATGCAAAAACTAAACAAAAAAAGTATATATGTATATATTTTTGTATATATATACGTATATATATGTATATATACACACGTATATATGTATATGTGTGTGTGTATATATACATATATATACACACTCTACATATATATATATATATATATATATATATATATAGAGAGAGAGAGAGAGAGAGAGAGAGAGAGAGAGAGAAGGCTCATATAAAGCAAAATCACCCCAGCTCCGATTATAACCATGCGATTTCCTTATTGTAAATAGCTCAGATCTTTAAAGAAACGACTCTTGTGATGGGGAAAACCTAGCGAAAAGCAACTAAGGTGATAAACCCATCCTTAGAAGGCCAGGTAGCCTTTCCTCTGAAAGACTGGCCAAGAGAGACCCCAGGGGTGCAATTAGAGACAGATTTATGAAGTGGCAAAGTGTGGGGACTTAGGGTTCTCTTTCCTGTGGGTCAAAAGGAGGAAAAAAAAAAATATATATATATATATAAAATATTGAAGCCAAATGTTTTCGCACCGTTGCAATATGTATCTTGCGTTCTTTCCATGAAGCTTGGCAGCAGGTCAACAATAGGTGATGATGAATTGCAATGACTAAAAGATGGCCAGAGAGGTGGGATGCGATCCCTGATGCCCAGCCCCCTTCTGTCCAACAATGCATTGGCATTCCTAGGCATAGTAACAGAAAATAAAAGTAGATTAGAGGCATACAGACAGGAAAGAGGCACTGAAACGATTTCCTGGGGAATGTTTTCAAGGTGGGAGTGGGTTTTGGCGATCACGTGGGCCAGGACACGAGGGAGGAACAGGGCTAGCAGGAGAGGGGAGGGCAGGCTGAGGAGATGGCACGGTCTTCTCTGGCCTCCTATGGAGTGAGGAGCCAGGATCTCTCTTCTATCTTAGTTGAGGCTTATGAATGGTCTTATAATTATTCTTTTTCTTTAGAGACCAGGTCTCTCTTTATTGCCCAGGCTGGAGTGCAGTGGCAAAATAAGAGCTCACTGCAGCCTTGAACTCCTGGGGTCAAGTGATCTGATCCTCCCATCCTAGCTGCCCGAGTAGCTGAGATCACAGGCACATGCCACCACACCAGGCTAACTTTTAAGTTTCTGGTTGAGACAGGATCTTACCATGTTGCCCAGGCTGGTTTTGAATTCCCAGCCTCAAGGAATCCTCCTGCTTTGGCCTCCCAAAGTGCTGGGATTATAGCCCTGAGCCACCGTGCTTCACCCCAAAGAGTCTTTTTTATTGCACCAAATGCTCTTGGCTAAAAGACAGGTTACCTAATACTCTGGAAGTTCTGGGAGCTCATCCTCTGGCCTTCATGTGATTCTGGGCTATCAGGCCTTGAGCTCTGGGTCCCAAGCCCAGCTCCCTGCTCTTCTCTGCAGAAGAGAGCAGGTGTTCAGAGGATGTGTTTGCTCCCCATCTGTGCCACGCCGTGCTGTTTGCATGAGCCTTGGAATTGATGAATTAACTCCTAGCTGGTGGTAGAGTGGGAGAAATTGAACGTCCTGTTACTGGCTTTTTCTCTGAATTCACATCTGCCCATCTCTTGGTTGAGAAATCCTGTCTCCCAGGCCTGCTTCTGGAATGGTTTGTTCCTGTAGTGCCACCAGGGTCAAAAGACAAGACATGGTCCAGGCTGTGTGTATGTATGAGTGTGCACGCACACGTACACTACTTCCATACAGATGTGCTGCTGCGTGTGCGCCTACATACATATCCATGGAATCATATATCTGCCCTGAGAGCATTCAGGGAGAGTGTTACAGTGTGTGCTTACCATGAATTTTTGATCTGGTGCTCTATGCCATTACCATGTAATAAATATTGGTGAATATCACTTTAACTTAGGGATCATTGCAGGGTAAAAATGCTGTCCATCAGAATTTTGGAGAGGAAAGTTCCCATGGCAATCCATTCCTAGGGATGGAGATGTATGTGCATAGGCAGTGGAAATTGAAAAACTGTGTTAAGTGCTTGGAACGCCTCCAGCGGGGCTGGGGACCAGCTGCCTGGGCAGTGTTGTCAGTAGACTTCGCCTGGAGAATAAAAGCCTCCTTTCCAAGCCTCAGGAAAGGGGCTATGGCAATATATAGATAAGTGTCTGTGTCTTCCTTTTACCTGGCGAGGGCAGCATCTCCTGGCTCCTACCTTGCAGAAGTGAAGCCTCAGGAGGCACAGCCATGGGATAGAGTGAGCCTGGGGCTGCCAACTCTCCTTGTCTCCCGTGAACTAAGGCAGGACTCTGGAAGGTAAAGGTGGGAAGGTGGACGCAGGCTCTAAACCCTATGGTCCCATCAACCATGTGTTTGAAGTTTGTCACAGTGGTGGGGCCGAACAGGTAAACTACTTGTCACCTTACAGCACATGTGAAAGCCCCACAGGAGGATGACTCAACCCCTCAAAATGCAAAAGCTGCCCAGTTGAGAGAGACAGGTGGCTACAGGAAGCTGGAGGTTGTCCTGGGTGAGGTGGGTCAGTGAGACCACAGCAGGCTGCGGGATGCTCAAGCCTGCAGACTGTGCCTTCCTGGTAGAGAGCCCTTCACATGCACACAACTACATGGATGAGCTGCAGCCGAGTCCCATCCTGGAGAGCAGGCATGGAAACACGGGGTAGAGTGTATCAACAGGACACTCTCTGTGGAAGTGGCAGGAACCTAGGTTAAAGAAATTCACAGCTGGGAATGGTGACTCACGCCTGTAATCCCAGCACTTTGGGAGGCTGGGATGGGCAGATCACTTGAGGTCACGAGTTGGATATCAGCCTGGCCAACATGGTGAAACCCCGTCTCTACTAAAAGTACAAAAATTAGCCGGGCATGGCGGATGCTTGTAATCCCAGCTACTCAGGAGGCTAAGGCAGGAGAATCGATTCAACCCATGAGTCAGAGGTTGCAGTGAGTCGAGATGGCACCACTGTACTCCAGGCTGGGAGTAACCCAAGAAGTTCACTATCATTCATAACTAACAATGGCAGTAGGGGTGCTGCCTCTAGATCCACCTGCTTTAGGACTTGGACAGGGTTCTGAGACCAAGCCCTGACCATCTCTCCACTCTGTTCACAGGACAGAGGCAGCAGCTCCGGCATCTGCACCCACCCTCACCTACAGCTTAGGGAAAAATGAGAGTTTCTCACCCAGCGTTTCCACAAGCTGTTTGCATCTGATTGGTGGCTGTACTTGGGCACGTGTCTAAATCTAATCTAATCACTGAGGACTGATGGATGTGAAGGGCTGGTTCCTTAAGTGTAGGTCACAGGATCCACCTCTGAGCCATCAGAGGGCATGGCACTTTGGGGCAGCGAAGAATGTTGGAAAGGGAAGTTTGTAAAAGCAAAATGAGACAACTAGAGTATTCTTTCCAAGTGACTCGTGAAAGGGTAGCAAAAACAAGATCCCCACCCTCTGGACCTGTTTCCCAATCACTGCCTTCATTGAAGCCCCTTCCAGCTCTGTCTCTGATTCACTGTCAGATCCAAGGTGAAAATTTACAAGAACATTAGGTTTAGCAAAGGCGGCAGCTTTATACTTCAAAGGCCTCTTAGAAAGTCTTTCCTAAAATAAAACTTAAAACACACAGACACGAATAACAAAGGCGGTGGGACTCTCCCAAACTCTAAGACACATGGTTCTTTGTCCTGTGGGGTGAGGGATAAAAGGCTGATGAATTCCTATTGAATTGTGGGGGTGATTTTGATGGCACTTTCTTCAGCACCAAAAGTCAGCAAGGACTTGGGTGAAACTTTGTACATTTTATGATTTCCCAATCTGTTGGGAGAAACAGTGAGCAGCCATACAGAATGGGACAGAAATATAATGAACGCTCTTTTGATAGGAGCTTTCTGGGGTATGCCTTCATCTGGGAAGACAGCAGTCTCAGAGAGGGGCCTTGTGGACACAGTTTCTCCATCAGGCCCCTGGTGGCTAAAGGGGACCTTCATTCTGGCAGTTTCCTATACAGACGTTTTGCTTGGTGCTGGACACACAGCAGATGGGCCCCGTCCTTCTCCTACTTTCAGAGTAAGAGTATCAATCAATAGGTCCTCCAATCAAAACGTGATGGATTTGATGAGCACTGTCCTTGTCTAAAGGGGACCTGATTTAGATTGAAGTGTCAGTGATGTTCTCCCAAGAGAAGCAGCATTTAACCTGATGCAGAAGAAAAGAAATTGACCAGGGAAGAGGAGTGAGGGAGCCTTCTGGAATGCAAAGGGCATGGGATGCAGGGAAGCTTGGGGATCTGAGATCAAATCACTGTGCTGGGGGATGGTGAAGGTGCAGAGAGTGATGAGAATTGAAGTGGAGATGCAGAAAAGAGCAAATCATTTAGGGCCTTAGGCTCCAAGGGAAGAACCCAGGACTTCATCCCAACAGCAGTGGAAAGCCAGTAAAGGAATTTCGTACATGTATTTTTTTAAGTAGGAGAGTGACTCGGTCAAAGAAACATTTTTTAAAAATCATATTTCACGGAGAAGTAGGACTATGTTTATGTTATGATTTATATTTTTTAAAATTTATCTGGCTACTGGATTGTAGGGGAGCAGGAAAAGGAGGAAGGAGACCCTCAGGAGGCTGCTTCAATAATTCAGGTGTTAGATGAATAGAATATTTGTAATCATATATTTGATAAGAGACTTTTACAGAAAACATAAAAAGAACCAGGTCAACTCTACAATACAAAGATAAATTATATTTAAAAATGGGCAAAGGACCTGCATAGACATTTCTCCAAAGAAGATACACAAATGAGAGAGAAGGCTGGGAAAATGTGCTTAACACCAATCCATGTTAGGAAAGTGAAAGCAAAACTACAATGAGATGTCACTTTTCAACATGACAAACCAACCGTATACTTATCTCTGCCTAAAACCCCTCTGCAACTCAGCGTACCTAGAAGATAAGGTTAAGTCTTCTTAGAAAATATTAAGCTATGTGGGCCCCAACCCTATATTTTCCAGTTCCAACACCCTCATCCCATCAATATTCTCTCCAGTTCCCCGATTGCTTCCTCTCCAACTTGGGTTTTTTGTTTGTTTGTTTTTGACATGGAATCGAAATTCTCTTGTTACCCAGGCTGGAGTGCAAAGGTGCAATCTTGGCTCACTGCAACCTCCACCTCTTGGGTTCAAGTGATTATCCTGCTTCAGCCTCCCGAGTAGCTGGGATTAAAGGTGCCCTCCACCACACAGCTAATTTTTTGTATTTTCAGTAGAGATGGGGTTTCACCATGTTGGCCAGGCTGGTCTTGAACTCCTGACCTCAGGTGATCCACTCGTGACCTCAGCACTTGGTCTCCCAAAGTGCTGGGATTGATTACAGGCATGAGCCACCGCATTCGGCCCAACGTGAGGTTTTGTGTCCCTGTCAGAGACGTAGGTTGGGTTTCTCCTCACCTGAGTATCTTCCTTTGACCTTGACCCTGATGCTCTGTATGTTCTAGCCCTTGCCATCAGCCTGTTGTACTCTGGGTTATAGAATTGTTGCTGTTACTTTTCTGCTTTCCATACTAGCCCAGGCACTCCTGGTGGGCAGTTTCTGGTCTGGGAGCTCTGTGTTTCCAGAGAGCCAGGCAAGAGTGACCAGTCAGTGAGGATGACAGGATGTATATCCTACAAAACTGCCTGGCCCTGGATGGCACCATCCTCACCCAGGTCTCCTCTCAGTGGGCTGCCAAGAGCCTCAGGTGCCTGGACTCAGAGGCAGGACTGGTCCAAAATGGGCAGGACAATTCCTGGAGATATCAGGATGAGAAGCCATGGGTGGCAGAGGCATGGCCATGGTTAGAAGCTCTTTGGGGACAGAGGGACCTAGAACAGGAGCACTGCAAATGGGGATGACCTCATGCTTTGGAGGTTGTCCGTCCTGGATGGAAAGAGGGAGAGAGAAGGCTGGACATGGCTTAAGGGGCATCTCTGTATCCACATGAGTAGATTATTCTGCTTTCTGCAAGGGCTGCATGAGAAATGACCAGAAAAGCCAAGCTCTTCACACACTCTCATCTCATTAGGGATTACTATTAGGATTCATCTCCTAACCTTAACTGCTTTGCACCTCAAAGTGTTCCTCAGGCAATTGCCTTCTTTTTTAAAAAAAAATTTTTATTGCATTTTAGGTTTTGGGGTACATGTGCAGAACATGCAAGATAGTTGCATAGGTACACACATGGCCTTCTTGTCCTCCAAAACACGGTTCCACTGCAACTTCCTCCACCAACCCTCCTCAGTGTGCCCCCAGAAAAGTAGTGGATGTGCAGCACACTTGCTCTGCCCTTCTTTTGTCCCTTACCACATCGGGGCCTTGGTTTCAGTTCATCCCTAGATAGGGAGCACCATGGTGCCACCCCAAACTGCTACCCAGGCGCTGGAACGTATCTATTCAGTTTATTGGTCATGTCTTATGCAGCTGGATTCTACATGAACCCTGCACAACACACCTGGCATGTGTGCTAATGCTAATCACACCAAGGGTGAAACTGAGGTCACACCCTGTGTTAGGCAAAGGTGTCTCGATGTTCTGCACACACAGCACTTTCTTATTGACTTAATGTTTTAGAAGCTGAACATCCTCTGTTAGAAGGCAGCCTTGCAGTGGCTCATGCCTATAATCCCAGGACTTTGGGAGGCTGAGGCAGGTGGATCAACTGAGGTCAGGAGTTTGAGACCAGCCTGGCCAACATGGTGAAACCCCATCTCTACTAAAAGTACAAAACTTAGCCAGGCATGATGGTGTGTGTCTGTAATCCCAGCTACTTGGGAGGCTGAGGCAGGAGAATTCCTTAAGTCTGGGAGGCAGTGGTTGCAGTGAGCTGAGATCACACCATTGCACTTCAGCCTGGGCAACAAGAGCAAAACTCGGTCTCAAAAAAAAAAAAAATGAAGATAGCCTTGGCAGTGTGCACTCTTGGGCTGTGGAGGAAGCTGTACGAAGCTCAGGTGAGGTATAGGTGGCATCAGAAAGTGAAGGTGGGATGGTGTCTTTGAGGCTCTGGAGAGGGAAGCCAGGGGAGTCTGAGAAGTGTCTCCTTTCCTCCTTGTGGAAGAGATCACACACACACACACACACACACACACACACACACACACACACACAGTTCCCTTTTCTGGTATCCTTCAGTCCTGCCACCTGGAATTGTTCAGGCTCCCTGTCAAGGCCTTTCGGCACCCTTTAGGTGACAGGGGCTGGCCTCCTCCTAGCTTGTCAATCACGTGAGTCTTCAGTGGAATGCACACAGCGCCCTGAGGATATCGGGCTTAGAATCCCAGCCACACTCATGTGGAAGCAGCATCATCTTACTCACTCTCCTCCCTGTAGGGCCGAAGGCTGGCCATGGACAGGCCATGTTCTGAAGAAAGCCATGTTTGAAAACAACAATCCTAGGACCCTTTTAGATAAGGGATTTCTCTCTGATTTAAACCATTGGACCACACTTTACAAAGACATTCACTGTGGAATTGCTTTGGACAATACATTCCTTCAGTGTAGTTTTATATTTTTTTCATTTTGTTAACAATAGAAAATTTGAAAATACCCATACGTTGAAAAGAAAAAAAAAATCACCTTTTGCCTCTAATATCACCCAGAAATAACCACTCAATATTTTGTTGAATTATCTTCCAGACTTATGTATATAAATATAGACACATATTTCATCAATGATCCACATTTATGTAAATATTATTGTACTGTGTATAATGACCTCATTCTTATCTAGCTCTTCAAGGCAGAGGCCATATAATTTCAGAGCCACTATTCCCTCTATAACTGTCCCAAGAAAAATCACATCTCCCTGACTTGAAGTTCCACATTCCCACTGTCCCATTACCTTTGAAAGACAAGACATCTTAATGTCCACAATTACAACTATGCCTTTGTATTGGTAAAGAAAGAAAACCTGAAAAGGGAATCATGGGTGCACATAATTAAGAAAATAGGGTGATTCATATCTTTTGAGGAATTTATAAATAATTGATGTCTAGTCTGGGGAAAATCCTCTCCTCTGATTCTTTCTTTTTCCGGAGAGTTGGCTAACAGTTCACATCCTTTAGGGAATGTGCAGAAATCTAACTTAACCTCTGCTGATTTTTATTAGTCTTTGGTCTAAGCACTTTGCCAATGAGGGCATTCAGAAGTCTATAGCTGCCTTTCAAAGACCTTACTTGGCAACGCTGTAGACCAACGATCCTCCTGAATCTTTAATCCACAATAGATTTTCGGACTAATATTCGAACTCAAGCACAGACATTTCCCACCGTCCATCCAAACAAAATGAAGTCAGCTTTGACTGTGCAAAATGTCGATGAATTCTTCAGAGTAAATCAGCCTTGTCAGGGTGATGCAGAACCATCAGCTCTTTGTGACATAATATAATATGAAATGATATTGAACAACATGCGTTTGGCACTAAATTGTTAGCGGGTTTTAGCTTTGACAGCAGCAAGTTTATTGCTTTAATCCCAAGGTCTTTTAACCCTCTTTGACATAAATTGAGGTTGGCTTTTGTGAAAAAAACTCCACTTTACTCTCTCTTCCTTTACCTAAAACTGCTTTTAACAATTTATGCTAGTACATCAGACACTCATTTTGAGTGACAAAAAGGAAAAAAAAAAGAACAAGATCTATTAGAATAGAAGGAGAAAAAGGCCAACTTAGGCTAAGCAGTCTGTGTCTCTTTTGGTAGACACGTCACAGCTTTCTTCGGTCGGATATGCATTTTAAGTTATAATAATGTGTGGCTCCCACAAATAAAACAAGCCTGGGCAGAAGCCTCCAGCAAGGTGGAGAACAGCCACTGCCAGGGAACAAAGGCTCCTAATCCGAAACAGAGGCCGTTTTTGCTTTTTGCTCCAATTGAATGTATTTCCATATATGGGTTCATGTCTTCCTCCTCCACCACCTACCCCCCTACATTTTTAGAGATCAAAGATGACTTTTCTTTTATAGAAATACTTTTAAAACACGAATTTAGTATGGCATATAAATAAAGACTCCCCAAATTTTATGTCATAATTGTAGCACCAGACGGCCGGATGGGCTGCGGTCTGGAAGAATGAGAGAATCGGAGAGGGCACTGGGTCTTCAGTCTCCTTCCTGGTGCTGACATCCCTGCCAGGGACCCCTGCATACTTAGCTGGAAAGCTTTTGGGGAGAGGTATTTTCTGACTCACAAGAAAGGCTGTTCCTTTTTTTTTTTAATTCTTTTTTTGAGACCAAGTCTGACTCTGTCGCCCAAGCTGGAGTGCAGTGGTGTGATTTCAGCTCACTGTAACCTCTGCCTACTGGGTTTAAGCCATTCTTGTGCCTCAGTCTCCCAAGTAGCTGGGATTACAGGCACCTGCCATCATGCCGGCTAATTTTTGTATTTTTAGTAGGGATGGGATTTCACCATACTGGCCAGGCTGGTCTTGAACTGCTGACCTCAGGTGATCCACCTGCCTCGGCCTCCCAAAGTGTGAGATTACAGGCGTGAGCCACCACACCTAGCCGCCTGTTCCATTTTGGAGCCTATGTGACCCACGGTCTACCTCTCAGTTCCAGTCGGGCCTGGTGAGTGAGCCAGAGGAAACCATGTCTTCACCTATCTCATCAGCCTGAACATCTCTGAAAGCCACAACCATCTTTTCTGTTTCCTAGATTTAAAATTCTGATTTCTGTTGTCCCAGCAAGTATACTTTCAGGAATTTATCCTAAAGAAGTAGTCAGAAAAAAATACAATAGATGTGTGCAGACAGCAGTAGATTGTGGTAATTACCAGTCTTGGCTACTGCATCAGACAGACCTGGGTTTAAATTCCAGCTCTAATCCTTGACCGGAATGTCACAGCTTGTTAGTTACTTAGATTCTCTAAGTCCATTTTCCTCATCCATAAAATAGAGAAATTAACAGTATTTCCTTTCTAGGGTTAGGAGGATGAAAAGATAAAGCATAGAGAACGCTTCCTTAGTCTTTTCAGTTTTTATTATACCAGCATTGTTTATGAACATCGAAATCAAAATCGACCTATGCTCATTTGTAAACCACAGGGCAGGAAGAGTGGTATGTAGCTATTACAAATAATTTTGTCCATGCATTATATGGACATGGTAGGTATACATATTCAAAATAGATATTGTTATCTACAATAATATGTGTCACTAATTTAAAGCTACAGACTGAGACTGTATGATGTACATTTTATAAACAACTTCTCATATAATGCAAGATGTGAAAATTTGAAACCACATGCAGCTCTGGCTATTGAGATTGTGATTTACTTATTTTTCTGTTTCTCTATTTTTTAATTTTCAGGTTTATTGAAATAAAATTGACAAATAGAAATTGTATATATTTACGTACTAAAACTTGACCTTTTGATACATATATATATATATTTCACATTATATATGCATTGTGAGATAATTACCACAATCAGGCTAGTTAATGTACACATCATCTCACATATGTACCATTATGTGCGTGTGGTGATAACACTTAAGATCTATACTCTTCAAAAATTTCAGGTATACAGTACTGCTAACTCTAGTTACCATGGTCCACATTAGACCCAAATGACTTATTCATGTTCCATAACTGTGCACTTTAACCAATGTCTTCCCATGGACCCCAACCCCTCCACTCCCAGCAGATACCATTCCATCCCCTGCTTCTATGAGGCTATTTTGTATTCCACATATAAGTGAGATAATGTAGTATTTGTCTTTCTGTGCCTTGTTTATTTCACTTAGCCTAATTTCCACCAAGGTTATCCACATCGTCACAAGGAGCAGGTTTTCTTTTCTTTTCTTTCTTTTAGAGTGAGCCTCTCTCTCTCACCTAGGCTGGAGTGCAGTGGTGATCTTGGCTCTCTGCAACCTCCACCTCCCAGGTTCAAACAATTCTCCCACCTCAGCCTCCTGAGCAGCTGGGACTACAGGTGCATTCCACCACACCTGGCTAATTTTTGTATTTTTAATAGAGACAGGGTTTCACCATGTTGGCCAGGCTGGTCTCGAACTCCTGACCTCAGGTGATCCACTCCTTGGCCTTCTAAAATGCTGGGATTACAGGCATGAGCCACTGCACCTGGCCCAGGTTTTCCATTGTTAAGGCTTAATAATATTCCATTATGTGTGTGTGTGTGTGTGTGTGTGTGTGTGTGTGTGTGTGTGACATTTCCTTTATTCATGCATCTGTTGACAGACTTTTAGGTTAATTTCGTATCTTGGCTATTGTGAATGATGCCATAATAAATGTATGAGTGAAGAAGAGGTGCTGATTTCATTTCCGTTTTACAAATGTCCAGATACGGCATTATTGGGTCTTATGGTAATTCTACTTTTTATTTTTTGAGAAATCTCCATACTGTTTTTCATAATGGCTGTGCCAGTTTTCATCCCCACCAGGGATGTACAAGGGCTCCCTTTTCTCCACATCCTTGCCAATACCTGTTATCCTTTGTCTGTTTGATAATAGCCATCCTAACACACATGAGGTGATATTTCACCGTGGCTTTGATTTGCATTTCCCTGATGATTAGTGATGCCGAGCACCTTTTCATATACCTGTTGGCCACTTGTATGTCTTTCTTTTGAGACATGCCTGTTCAGCAATTTAGCCCATTTTTTTTTTAATTGGGTGATTTGTGTTTGCTTATGTGATTTGTGTTTCTGATGATATGTTTTAGATAGTAAGTCCTTACTAGATAGATGTAAAGTTCACAAACACGTTCTCCCATTCTGTAGGCTGCCTTTTTACTCTCCTGACTGTTTCCTTTTTTGCATGCAAGTTTCTAGTGTGATGCAGTGCCGCTTGTCTATTATTGCTTATGTTGCCTGTGCTTTTTGTATTATATCTAAAAATCACTGCTCAGGCCAATGTCAAAAAGGATTCTCCCTAAAGACTATGATTTCTGATTCTTTTTCTTTCTCTTTTGCTTATCTGTTTTCCCCCAAACTTTGTTACTATATGTATCTAAATACTTTCAAAAATGAAGTTTTAAAATAAGGGAGAAAGTGTGCTTCTCCACTGATCGTAACTGAATATGGGTGATGTTTCTCTCCATCCTGAATGGTAATTGTTGGATTCATTAGTATACAAATGTCCCTTTATCATGTGGGCTCAGATGTACACTTGACACTGCAGATGCTGTCTGAGGGCACCGTCAGGTGGACCAGATACCTCCCTTTCTCATACTGGTGGAGCCAATCCCTTTTATTATTTGTATTTTTTGAGACAAAGTCTCCCTCTGTCAGCCAGGCTGAAGTGCAGTGGCACAATCTCACCTCATTGCAACCTCTGCCTCCCATCTTCAAGCAATTCTCTTGCCTCAGCCATCTGAGTGGCTGGAATTATAGGCATGCACCACCATGCCTGACTAATTTTTATATTTTTAGTACAGATGAGGTTTCACCATGTTGGCCAAGCTGCCCTTGAGTTCCTGGCCTCAAGTGATTCACCCTCCTTGTCCTTCCAATATGCTGAGATTACAGATGTGAGTCACTGTGCCCTGCCCTGGTGGAGCCAATCTTATCTGTTGCCGACTAAACACCTCCAGCTGGTCTTTGCCAGACCTTCGGTTTGTAGGCAATTGTCAAGAAAACCTATGCTATGGACGAAAAAGCGTGTTTGCTCCCCCACCCCCAGTGCCAGCTCCTTAAACTTTGAGATTATCACACATTTTGGCAGTAACCCTCTTCCTCAATCATCTCAGCTTCCTTTCTTCTGTGCTAGGGTCCTGTTGAGGTGGGCTGCAAATGCTACCAAGTCTTTGCTGAAGACGGTGGCCAGTTATAAATGCTTTATATATATATGTGTTTTATGATAAAGACTGTCAGCTCTCTTACAGCCATTTCTATTTCTAGAGGTTGAGATCTTGCTAATACATTGCTCTTCAGTTTAAATCTGTTATGCAAAACTAGGCTCAAGCTTCAATTATTTTACAAGTGGTTCAATAGTTGGATAAATTATTCAGATTTACAGTTCACATTGCTTTAACCAAATGTACTGATCTGGATATGTGAGATGACATTAGTCAGACCGTGGGTGGGCACGTTACTCTCCCTTTGCAGTTGTTCTAAATTTTTTTTTTTTAAAAAAACAATGCCAACAATTCATACATTAATTATAGCTAAGCAGATGTAAGAAAAACTCACCTCTCCACTGTGACTCATGATGAGTGGCTCTAAAATCCCCCATAAGAAGATGAGAAGAAAGGAGTCTCCTGTACGGGGCTGGGAACAGCCACACTCTGAGGCCAGGCTGGGGAATGTCATTTTCCTTAGTGCTGAGCTACAAGTCTCCAGCCTCTTTTGGGCTGTCTGTGTAGGTTAAGGCTACTTCCCCAGGAGAAGGAATGGGTGGGGACTATGTGTCTGGAAGCCTTTCAGTGTCTGGAGCAAAAAGAGCCATTTCCAAGGAGGCCATAGGACACATCCACTCAGCCTTCCTGTCTGACAAACACATTAGCTTCTTTAATCCTTATGAATGCTGTAATAAGGATTCCATGGCCGTTTCTATTTACCCAAGACCACCTCTGCTGCCACCAAGATTGGATGAGCGGTTAGGTATCTCCACAGCCCAGAGAAGGAGCAAATGACCTGCTCACAGCTGCTCCAGAATTTGCTCTGTGGCTATGAGGTGTTGCCCCACATGGCATCTCCAGCGTGGAGGATTCCCCAAGCCCTGCCATCAGGTGGCTGAGTGCAGAGAGGTCACAACATTCTGGAATACAAACCTTTGTCTGCAAATCTCACGCCCTACTCCGCCTGCCCCTAATAATTTTAAGACTCATCATCCACTGTGGAGCAGCTTACAGGGTGTGCCCTGGTCTCTGGGGACTCTATTGGCTGCATAACTAAACATAACCACAAGTAGCTTCTGGGGTCATGCTAACCTTTAAGATAATAAATAGATAAAGATAGACAGGTAGATAGATAGATAGGTAGATAGATAGATAGATGGATGAACAGATGATAGATGGATAGATAGATATGATAGATAGATGATGGATGGGATAGATAGATTAGACTGACTGACAGGCAGGCAGGCAGAGAGAGAGAGAGAGAGAGAGAGAGAGAGAGAGAGAGAGAGAGAGAGATGATAGATGAATGGATAGATAGATGATGATAGAGTAGACAGAGCATATGATTGACAGGCAGACAGATAGATGGATAGAGAGATAGAGAGATAGATGATAGATAGAGATGATAGGTAGATAGATAGACAGATGATAGGTAGAGATGATAATAGATGATAGATAAATATATAGAGATGATAGGTAGATAGATAGAGATGATAGATGATAGATAGATAGAGATGATAGATAGCAGATGATAGATAGATAGAGATAATAGATGGTAGATAGATAGATGGATAGTTAGGTAGATAGAGTTGATAGATGATAGATAGACAGACAGACAGACAGATAGATAGATAGATAGATAGATAGAGATAGACCAATCTAGAATCCAATCCCACTTGCTGTGAAAAGCCCAGAAACCTCCTACCCAATATCTCTGGGCAGTCCATGTGACTCCTTTTTCTCCCACTTCCTTTTCATACAGAATTATTGACACATCCAGAGTTTTGCCCTTTGTGGCTTTGGCTCCTCCACTAACTGCATCAACACAGGCATGGAGCAGCAGCCCTTCCCTAGACCCCCAGGCTCCCCTGGAAAATGGCAGTCACATGTGGAAACTTTCAGGAAGGTGCGGGGAAAGAGGGCACAGACCTCTGGGGATGTGTGGAGATGGTGACAGGGAGAGCTTCCAGCCCAGAACTGTCATAGTATGCTTCTTAGAAATTACTCCAGACTGGAGAGAAATGATGTGCCTTCCAAGAAAACAAATGTGGCTGCGGTCATTTATGGTTTTAAATAGGAGTCTCTTTTTTCTTTTTCTTCCTTCCTTAAACATAGATAGAAATTGCTATCAGTAGTGACATCTCAGGACTGTGGTAGTAAGCCGGCTTCCTTAGGCAATGTCTGGCTCACAGATGTGATTTGTTTGGCTCACAGTACGTTTTAAAAACCATAATAAGAAGCCAACATCCAAAAATCATTAGATTTTACTGTCAAATTATTAGATTTCCATTTCTCCTTAAAAATCCGGTAATCTGGCAATATTAAGAGGTCTATATTCCTACCTGGAAGATTGGCCAGTGCTGTCTTAGCTGCCTCCTCTAAGTAGACCGAGAACATTCTGGTTGCCACTGCCCCCACTGGGGTACAAGGCTGCCCTTCTCTTGGCTTACCTGATGTTTGCAAGCGTGCCTTTGGCTGGCCAGTCCTGAAGGATCTAGCACAGCCTGGGAAGGTATGAGTACTACTTTGAAAGTGTGGCTGTAACCAGAACTTTATCTGAGTACTACTTAAAGTGTCAGCAGAACTTCGTCAGTTCTAAAGTCCATTCTCTTTTTTCCTTTTTTTTTGCAAAAATAAGGCTAATTTCCTCACAGTCTATTGTCATGAAAGTTTTCACTAAAATCTTCGTGAAAATGCTTTGAACTCTTCAAAGGCGGCTGATAACGTCAAAGTGATGGTTGTGGACTCTTGCTACTTCAAACTTCATGAAACATCTGTATTATATGTTTCCTTCTTTTAGACTTGAAACTGGATACTGTTTTTAGAAAGAAATTCCAGTACCGCAGAACTGAAAAGTTGAAAGAGCTGACAGTTTTCTCTGATGTGATGCCCAAACACGTGTTGACTTTAATTCTTTGGGAGTGAAAGCCAAGCCTTGGGTGCAAGGTTGGCATGTTGGGGATATCATCATTTCTTTCAGGTCACTCAAGCCGTGTTCTACTAATGATTGCATTTGTGCATGGCGTGTGCTTGATATTTGAGGTCTCAAAGTTGTACACAACACACAGACTGTGGGATGACCAGGGAAAAGGGAAGGGTGTCAAAAGGGCAGCCAATACCCTCCTGTCCAGAGGGATAACTTTAGATGATTGGGAATGTCCCACGGCCGAGTGTGGTGGCTCCAATTTGTCATTGCCGCACTTTGAGAGGCTGAGATGGGAGGATCTGGAGTCAAGACCACCCTGGGAAACAAAGTGAGCCCCTCCCTCTATAAAAAGTAAAATAAAAAAATAGCCGGGCACAGTGGTGTCCTGTGGTCCCAGCTATTCAGGAGGCTGAGGTTGGGAGGATCTATTGAGCTCTGGAGGTTGAGGCTGCTGTGAGCTATGATCTCACCACTCTCCTCCAGCCTGGGTGATGGAACAAGACCCTGTCTCCAAAAGAAAAATAAATAAATAAAATAAAAGAATGCCATGAAGCAATGATGCAGGCCTGTATCTCAACTGCAGGCAGTTGTCACAAATGCATGTTTGCACAAGTTTGCAAGACCAGTTTTTCATTCATTCATGAGGGCACGAGGAGCCCTGGTTATCCAGCTCTGTCCACTGTGGAACTGTGGCAGTCACCCGATGACATTTCAGGGACCACCAAGAAGTCCCTCTGGAGACCCGTGGGAATGAAAAGAAAATAGACCATCTCTCCTCACATTGGGGCCCAAGAAAACCATGCAAAATTCCTCTTGCGCTCTTTGAAAGCCTGGAAGATGCTACTCAAGGGTGAGAATTGTGGGCCTATGACATTTAAAATAGATGTTCCTTCCACTCGATGCTTGTGAGTGGGTTTGGATTTGGGTTGCTTTCCAAGTTTTTGCATGAATCTCCTAAATTTTTACGAAGGTGTATATTTGAAGAAGCCAGGGATTTCAGCCCCCATCCAAACTGGTGATTGGCTTCTAAACTTGTTTCCTGAATCGTGCCATTCTGGTGTCAGAGCCCCCGCGATGCTGGCAGAAGCCGTGGGCCTCCACCTTGCAGACCCACTGCACCGCCTCTTTCCTGGCCGGCACGCAGGTGGGAGAGCAGTGCTGACCTCCTGAGCAGGTGTCAGTGTTTAAGGATGATGTCTAATCACTTAGCTGTGGGCGCCAAGCCTGCTCCTCTCAGGCCCACTTCCAACCCCCCAGGCCTGGGAGTCATGAGCAGAACTGCCCTTAATTATACCACAGATCACTCTAGCATTCTACTGTGTTCAGGCAGGTCTTTTGTTTTGTTTTTTTTGGAGACAGAGTCTCACTCTGTCACCCAGGCTGGAGTTCAGTGACACAATCCTGGCTCACTGCAACCTCCGCCTCCCAGGTTCAAGCAATTCTCCTGCCTCAGCTTCCTGAGTTGCTGGGATTACAAGTGCCTGCCACCATGCCCAGCTAATTCTGTATATTAAGTAGAGATGGGGTTTCACCATGTTAGCCAGGCTGATCTCAAACTCCCGACCTCAGGTGATCTGCCCGCCTCAGTTTCCCAAAGTGCTGGGATTACAGGCGTGAACCACCACACCCGGCCCAGACAGGTCTAATTCTGAATTCGTGCCCAGCCCCTGGCTCCCAGCTCAATCCATAGGATCCACTCAAACCCTCACTCTGCAGGCACCATATTTTACCAAATTTGTTTGTCTTTCCTGTGACTGCATTCCAGATTGCCCAGAGAAACAGGAAAACCCCATGGGCTCCCCAGTTTTAAGAGGATCGTGAGAGCTGCAGGGTGGCAGGCTTTTCAAGAGACTGGTGTGAACAATCCATAATCAGCAGAGAATAAATTCAGGAAACCAGTTCAATACATCACCCCTAACAGTCTAGCTCACCACACCACAGGCTTTCTTGACAGACATTCATTAAGTGCTGCTTCCACCATCGCTGGCCTCTAGCTGCCCCTAGTTTTCTAGAGGGCATTGGTTAACATGGGGATGCAACCGTGATCTGCTGCAACATCAAATGATATATCCAGGAGAAGCGATCGAGGGAAAGCGAGGTGTGTTCCTGCCTGACTAATGGGCTTCTGAGGCCAATTATGTATCTTCTATAAATCAGAGCTTAGAGAAGGAGGTATTCCTTCCACAGGGTGAATACAGGGTTGGGCTTTCTGCTCCCCAGGTCTGCTCCTCTGCACACTTACGTATCCCATGGGAGACAGAGGGCCTGGAGCCTGGCCAGATGTGTGGACAAGAGGCCACTCCTTATGCACAAAATGGCATGAGGAAGGCAGGGGGTAGTGAGGCGGACGAGATGCTCCTCATCCTCCTCCCATCCCTCTTCCCTCTTGGATGCTACCACCTCATTTTCTGCCCCAGCTGGAAAGCAGGTAAAAAGGCTTGTCTTTCTTCCTAGTCTTGCCTTCCCTTGGAGTTCACTATAGCCACATATTGTGTGGTCAGTGCTGCTTCTCATGGGCATCTTGAGATGTTGAACATCTTGCGATGGTGCTGTGGCTGAGCTAGAAACCCCATGCAACAGATGAGACACTGGCTTGACTATGGCCATACTACCCTGAACACACTGGTCTCAGAAGCTAAGCAGGGTCAGGTCTGGGTAGTACTTGCATGGGAGAAAATGGCTTTACTACTGTTCTTTCTCTCTGGAAACACGTGTTCTCTCAGTAGTGCTCTTATTTGTATTTTTTTTTTTAATAAAAAGAATCTAACTCTTTGTTATGGGGCATTGCCACCACCACTCTGTGCAAAGATCTGCTTTCATTTTATTTATTCTTTCACTTTATTTCCCTTTCCCTTCCCAATAGGCAATTTTGATGTGTTTGACCTGTACTTGTCTTTTGTGTTTACTTGTGTTCTTGCAAAACATGTACTATTGATTTGTACACGTGAAACCTGATTTTATGTAAACGGTATTGGTTGAGACATTATAACCTTTTGTTGATTTGCTCTCATTTGGCACTAAATTTTCAGGAGCCATCAAGGTTGGTATCTGTACATCTAGATGTTTTTTTCAATTGCTGCATCTGACCCATGGTTTGCATCCGCTGTATTTTGTCTGTCCACACACAGTAATGGACAACCCAACTGTCTCCACTATTCAGTTGTCTACTTAGGGCCATGTGTGGAAATTTGGGGGATAGAAGCAAAGGAGCAGGTGCCATCTCACAGCAGTCAGAATGGTGATTATTGCAAAGTTAGGAAACAACAGATGCTGGAGGGGATGTGGAAAAATAGGAACACTTTTACACCATTAGTGGGAGTGTAAATTAGTTCAACCATTGTGGAAGACAGTGTGGCGATTCCTCAAGGATCTAGAACCAGAAATGCCATTTGACCCAGCAATCCCATTACTGGGTATATACCCAAAGGGTTGTAAATCATTCTACTAAAGAGACACATGCACACGTATGTTTATTGCAGCACTTTCTGCAATAGCGAAGACTTGGAACCAACCCAGATGTCCGTCAATGATAGACTGGATAAAGAAAATGTGGCACATATACACCATGGAAACTATGCAGCTATAAAAGAGAATGAATTTATGTCCTTTGAAGGGACATGGATGAAGCTGGAAGCCATCATTCTCAGCAAACTAACACAGGAACAGAAAACCAAACACCTCATGTTCTCACTCATAAATGGGAGTTGAACAATGAGAACACATGGACACAGGGAGGGGAATATCACACACTGGGGTCTGTCGGGGGGTGGGGGGGCCAGGGGAAGGAAAGCATTAGGACAAATAGCTAATGCATGCTGGGCTTAAAACCTAGATGATGGGTTGATAGGTGCAGCAAACCACCATGGCATATGTATACCTACGTAATAAAGCTGCATGTTCTGCACATGTATCCCAGAACATAAAGTAAAATAAAATACAATAAGTAAATAAAAAGCCACACCAAGAAAAAAAAATGTGGCTAAGCTGCTGGATTTTCTCCAGAATTGCTGCACCAATTGCATTCCCTGAAGCAGTGAATTACCATTGTATATGACCACACTGCTTTCAATATTCTGCATTTTTCAGGTAACCAGTTCAGCCAGTCTAATACATATAAAGTGATATCTTATTATTGTTCTAATTTGCATTTCTCTGATTAATGATTGTAAGCATCTTGTCAATGTACTTGTTAGCTTTAAGGTTTTCTCATCGATTAATTACTATTCACATCCTCTGACTATTTTTCCATTAGATTGACATTTTCTCTTTGTTGATATGCAGAAATTCCTTACATATTCTAGAAACAGTAATCCCCTTTTGTTTCAGGTTTGGCAAATCTCTTCTCCTAGTTTAGTATTTAGTAACATTGTTTCTGCTTTGTTTGAATAGATTTCTTTTTATTTCAATATAATAAAACTGATCTGTTTTTGATGTCTTATGGTTGTTTGTTTTTGAAATTTTATTGAAAAGGTCATGGTGAACCTGGATGATGAAGAAAAATAAATCAGAATTGGGAGGGAAGAGATAAAACAGGTATATTTGCTAATCATATTATCATCTACCCAGAATAACCAAAAAAATCAACACACACATTTAGAACTAATAATAGAGTTTAGCAAGATGGCTAGATTCAAGATCAACATACAAAAATCAATAGCACTTCTCTACCCCAGCAATAACCCACTCACAAATAAAACATATAAATGAGCAGTGCTTTTCTACCCAGACAATGTATTTCATAAACTTTTTGTGTTTTATTTACTTAAGGGAATTGGTTCTCTGCTGTGGAACATTAGCTGATGCACAGCATCCTAAGTGAACACTGCTACAGAGGGTAGAGAAGAGGAGGGGGTCAGGGAGTGGGTGAACCCCTGGACAGGAAGACCTAGAGGCAAAGGGTCTTCAAAGTGACTCAAGGTCTGTGGATTCGGCATTGTGGGTAAGCCCCTTGAGGTGAGGAGAGATGTCCATCTTTTTTCACATCTGTATCCCCACTACCTCGTGTCTGCCAACTAGAGGGTCATCGATATTTATTGACAAATGAATGGTGTAGCCTATTTACTAAGGTCTTAGTGACCATTTATTTATAGCTTTCGATGAAGTCCCAGGAGAGCTTTCTAAGGGTAGAATTGATTTTGACAGATGAACACGGAAGCAATGCACACTATTTACCATGTTCAGGAATAGGATACAAAAGTGTTCTGCAGGATAAAGACATTTTCCGTCTTTGGCAGAGGATGAGAGGATACGGTTCATTTTTTTTTTTGGCAGGTCTCTGTTGCCCAGGCTGGAGTGCAGTGGTGCAGATCACAGCTCACTACTGCACCTTTGATCTCCCCAGGCTCAAGAAATCCTCCCACATCAGCCTCCTGAGTGGCTGGCACAACAGGTGCATGCCACCATGCCAGGATGACTTTTGTATTTTTTGTAGAGACAAGGTCTCACTATGTTACCCAGGCTGGTCTCAAACTCCTGGGCTAAAGCAATCCTACTCCTGCCTCAGCCTCCCAAGGTGCAGGGATAACAAGCATGAGACATGGCACCAGCCAAGGATAGAGATTTTGTATCTTAAGGATTCTTTGGATACCCCATTTAAGTCATACTTTTTATTGTGATAAATATACATGGCATAAAATGCACCATTTTAATCATTTTTAAGTGCACTGTTTGGTAGCACTGAGTCCATTTCACACTGTGGGCAGCCATCATCACCATCTACCTCCAAAACCTTTTCATCTCCTCCAAATGTAACTCTGTACCCATTAAACAGTAACTCCCTGTTTCCTTCTCCCAGCCCCTGGCAACCACCATTCCACTCTGTCTCTATGAATTCAACTGCTCTAGGTGCCTCATAGAAGTAGGATCCTACAATGTTTGTCCTTTTGTGTCTGGCTTATTTCAATTTATAGAATGTCTTCAAGCTTCATCCATATTGTCGCATGTGCCAGCATTTCTTTCCACTCTGTGGCTGAATAATATTCCATTATGTCTATACCACATTTTGTTTATCCATTCATTCATCAATGGACATTAAGGCTGTTTACAACCCCTCATCATTTAAGGCACATTTATTGCATGTGTGATCTTGGTTAGATAAGTCATGGGGATCCATAGGAAAGTAAAATGCTGATCCCTGGTCCTGGCTTTCTCAAGGCCTTTTGCGGGGAGTTACGTATCTGAACAGAGAGTCTCAGTACAATCTGAAAACAAAGGATGTGTACGTGACCGTGCAGACCAGAGCCACTCACTCTGTGCCTAGCGCAGAGGTGCTATCAGAAGTGGGTCATCTGGCAGACGTGGGCCCCTTGGTGCTTTAGGCAGAAGAAACAATACACACAAAGATATCCAGAGACTGTCAAATGGCTCCCTGTAACTGGAACATAGGTTGTATGGTCAGAGTGGCCTGCAAGTTGGAGGAACCAACAGTGGGTAACCAACCAGAAAAAAAGGGTTGAAGTCAACATTTGAAGGATTCTTTCTTAAGAAAGCAAAATTGCTTGCAACCTAACACAAATACATTTCTCCTTTTACACAAAAGGCATCTCAACGTACATGCTGTCTGACACCTTGCTCTTGTTTATTCGTCTTAACTTAATGCTATATCGTGGCAATCTTTTTATATTCATATGTAGAAAGTGCCTTCATGTTTTTAGTAGCTTCATGGTGTTATGGTGTATGGATGTACCGTAATTTATTTAACCAGTTTCCTCTAGATGGACATTTAGGTTGTCTGGCATTTTTGCTCTTACAAGCAATGCTAATGAATAACTTTGCACAGACATCATTTCACACATGTGCAAGTGGAACTGGAGGATAAATTCCCAAATGTGTAACGGATGGGTCAAAGGGTATATACATATGTAATTTTGATAGATGGTGCTGATTTGCCCTCCATGGGGGTTACACCAATTCGTATTCCCAACAGCAATACATGGTATCTGTTTCCCCGTCGTCTCACTAACAGAGTGTTATCAAACTTTTGGATTTTTGCCAATTCAATAGGTGAAAAATGGCATCTTAAGATAGCTTTAATTTGAGGGATCTCTCATTAGAGTGAAGTTTTTTTTTTCTTATGTTTGAATCATTTGTATTTCCTTTTCTGTGAATTTTCCTGTCCCCCACTTTCAATTTGGTCATTGTCTTTTCTTTAAATTTCTAGGAAATCTTTATTTATTATTAGTCTTACTGTATTGAACTTTTGTTGTTCTTTTTTATAATCGAGAATTGTTGAATTTTAACAGGTACTTTTGTTCATGTTTGAATAATCATGTTTTCCTTCTTAAATCTAGTAGTAGAATGACTTATTTAGTGGATTTTTGCATTATTTTCCCATTGTTAAATTTCTGAAACAAAACTCCATTTTTATGGCTTATGGTTTTTGATGATCTAATGAATGTGGTTTGTTAATATTTCACAGCTGATTTTTACGCCAATGTACATAAGAAGGATGGACTACATTTTTGTTTTTTGATTTTGTTAGAGTGAAATCTCTTTCAGTCTTGGGTGTATTGTTCTATTTGTTTCCATAAAAGATTCTGAGCATTTCCTTTAAAAAAAAAATGCCCTAGAACAGTTTAAGCATTATCAGATGAGCTGATTTTTTTTTTTAAGAAAATAAAATTTGCAAAGGCTTGGGCCTGTTTTGAATTTCTTATCTTACTGTTCTTCTCGTTACTCTAAGGAAATAGCTTGTGAATTCATTCTTTAGTCTTCCGAGTTTCCAGTTTCCTATCATTAACTTCTGCTTTTATCTTTATTGATTTTTTCCTTATCATCTTTGTTTTATTTCTAACATGTTAAGTCATATGCCTAATTCATTTGTTTTTATTCCCTTTTTAAATAATTGACATATATTTTTGAGTTTATCACTTTTCCTCAGAGTGTTTTCTAGCTGTATTCATAGGTTCTGCAATATAGTATTTTCACTACTATTTCAAAGAAATTCTTAAATTCTGCATTGTGTTTTGACCTAGGAGCAATTTGCTTTTTAACCTAAAAGCATTTTTTTTTTTAATTTTCATGTGGAAAGAGTGTTTTATTTTCCGATTTTATTTGCTTCTGGTTTATTATATTGTGAGCCGAGAATGAAGTCTACACACTCTCTGATTTTTAAAACATTTTTTGGAGTTTTTTTTTTCTGTAGTCTTTAATGTGGTCTATTCTTTTATAAATGTTTTTATGGGCATTTGAAAATGAAGAAAAGTGAACTATTGTCAAGGTCTGCATGACTCAGCACAGTCTAGTAATTACGTAACTGAAGGCTGCTAGACTCTAATCCTGGGTCCACTTGGTGTCTCACGGGCCGAGAGTGGTGAGTGGCCTCCTGCTACTAGCATGACTGCTGGTTTCTCCCCAGTCTCCTGTAATTCCTCCCGCATTCTTGTTGCTTCGGATGTGTGGGTATTCGGAACGGTTATATTGTCACCATGAATTTTTCCCCTTTAGAATTATGATGTGCACATGTGTGTCTCATTTCATGCGTTTATCCTGAAGTCTACCTCCTCAGATATGAAGAGTATGGCCACTGCTTCCTTTTGTTTACCACCATTTGGATATCTGTTAAACATCCTTTTATATTCAGCTTTGTTGAACAAATTGTCTAATGTGTCTCTGGAATACAGCTGAGGCCAGCTTTGCTTTGTGGGCCAAACTGAAAATGTTTCTGATAGATCAGTTGAACCCACTGAGATTTTACATGACACATATTTGGTCTAGGTTCTGAAATATCATTGGATATTACATTGTTTGTTTTTTAAAGTCCTCCACTATGTCATCTATTTCATGTGCCTTGATTCTCCTGATATTTAAAAAGGTTTGTGTTTCTTACTAGTCATAACTTCCGCAATTATAACTTTATGTGATACTTTTACTTTTAGTTCTTATTTCTTTAGACACGATCTTCTTCAGTTCCTGCCGTAATTAATGATAGAATTAACACCTTTGTTTTTCCTTTCTTTCCCTTCCATACCCAGTTTTAGTTTGTAATGGTTTGCTAGTACATATCTGATATGGTTTGGATCTGTGTTCCTACCCAAATCTCATGCTGAATTATAGTCCCTAGTCCTGGAGATGGGGCTTGGTGAAAGGTGATTGGATGATGGAGGGCGGGAGGAGAAGGGTTCTCATGAATGATTTAGCACCATCCTCCTAGTGCTGTTTGGGTATAGAGTTCTCACAAGCTCTGGTTGTTTAAAAGTGTGTGGCACCCCCATCCTTTTCTTCCTGCTCTGGTCAGGTGAGACATCTTCTTGCCTTTTTTTTTTTTTTTTTTTTTTTTGAGACAGAGTTTTGCTCTTGTTACCCAGGCTGGAGTGCAATGGCGCGATCTCGGCTCACCGCAACCTCCGCCTCCTGGGTTCAGGCAATTCTCCTGCCTCAGTCTCCTGAGTAGCTGGGATTACAGGCACGCGCCACCATGCCCAGCTAAGTTTTTGTATTTTTAGTAGAGAAGGGGTTTCACCATGTTGACCAGGATGGTCTTGATCTCTTGACCTCATGATCCACCCGCCTTGGCCTCCCAAAGTGCTGGGATTACAGGCATGAGCCACCACGCCCAGCCCATCTTCTTGCCTTCTACCATGATTGGAAGAACCCTGTGACTTCCCCAGAAGCAGAAGCCACCATACTTCCTATACAGCCTGTGGAGCTGTGAGCCAATTAAACCACTTTTCCTTATAAAGTACCCAGTCTCAGGTATTTCTTTAAAGCAATGCAGAAACGGACTAACACAATACCTCATTGCTTATGTATGTGGGTGAATTATCACTAGGTTTTTCATCTTTGAATGACATCCTTTTACACCAAGCTAGTGTATATGAGACAACTGGGTTTTTTTAAAAATCTTTCTTTATAGATGTAACTGTTTTCCATTTTTTAAGTCATGACAACATAGTTGGTCATAGTTCTTACCTGCTCTGTGGCAATATGACTTCTGGTGAGAGTTTTTCATTTTGTTAAGTTTTGTGACTCTTTTCCAACTTTTCCTTTTGAGATTTCTGTGTAGAAGCCGTGGCCACTCCTTTTTTGGACTCATAGTTGGATGTGTTTAAATTTCCCCTGCCAGACATTAGCAGAAATTCCAGGTGGACATAAAGCATGGCCTTGGGGGACCAAGGGACAGGGGAGAAGGGGAGCCTTTCAGATCTCATGTGTCAGATTTTCCCTTTTGAGATGCAAATTAAAACTGCAATTGGATATCATCTCATACCTGTTAGAACAGCTGCTGTGAAAGAGACAAGAGATAACAAGGGCTAGGGAGAGTGTGAAGAAAAGGGAAACCTTGTACCCCACTATGAGGCTGGTGGAGTGTCAATTGGGGCAGCCATTGTAGCAAACAGTATGGAGGCTTCTCAAAAACAGGAGCATCATATAATTAAGCTATCTCACTTCTGGGTACACATCCAAAGAAAATAAAATCTCTGCCACAGAGATATCTGGACTCCCATGCTCATTGCAGCATTTTTCACAATAGCCAAGATAAGGAATCAGCCTAAGTTGTCCATGGACAGATGAATGGATTAAAAATGTGACACACACACACGGAGTGGAATATTATTTAGCCTTAAAAATGGAAACCCTGCCATTTTTAGCAATATGAATAAACTGGAGGACATTATGCTAAGTGCCATAAGCCAGACATAGAAAGAACAATGTTGCATGCTTTCATTTACATGTGGAATATAAAAACGCTGAAAATGTAGAAACAAGGAGTATAAGGGTGGTTTCCACAGCCAGGGGGGAGGAAATGGGATGTTAGTCAAAGGGTACAAAGTTGTGGTTATGGAGGAGGCCTAAGTCTAGAGATCTGATGTACAATGTGAGGACTATAGTTCAGAATACTGGACTGAAAATTGGAAAATTTGCTAAGAGAGTCTATTACAGTTGATCTCCTAATACACATACACAAAAAGGTAGTAACTATGTGAGGAGATGGATGGGATATTTCTTTGACTGTACACAGGTGATCCTCCATGTACAATGGGATTACATTTGCATAAACCCATCAAGTGCAAATACAGCCCAGGGAATTTTTGATCAAAGAATCACTGGTGCTTAAATCTGAAAACGTGTGTTTGTCAATCATTTTTGCACCATGGCAAAAGCAGTGGTAAGTCAAACCATCCTAAGTTGGAGACTGTAGTAATAATTTCACTTTATGTATGCATATCAAAACATCATATTGTGCAACTTAAATAGCTACATTTTTTAAATAAATAAAAGCATTTTCTCTTTCTGTTGCCTCAGAGACAGACTGCTTCCTGCAACTGTGGCTGACTCTGCTGTTCTGTCCCAAGCCAGGCCAACCAGATTCTAAGCATCAACTCAGATTGTTCTGTTACCTGGTCCCATTGTTGAAAACAGGAATAACCTTGTACTTCAAGTTATTCTTAAAGGAAAAGAACTCACCTGAGTCTTTTTCCTTTCAGAAATATCTTTTTGTTTGTCCTTCCTAAGAGATGACACCATTTTATTCTGAAGCCACATTCTGCATCTCTTTTCACTTCCTCTTTTGTGGCTTCGGCTCAATTTCAGCTGCTTTTGACAATCTCACATATATCTTGGAGACTTGCATTGCATTTATTTTTTAATTTTCCTAAATATTTATAAGCACATTTTTGTTATTTATCTTGCTTCTGTATGTATTTAGAAGATGGAAGCAAATTCTGACTTCTGAAGCAAAGTCCAAAGCTGAAGTCCAGTAAAGGCCTTGATTTAGTAATAGAACTGGTGAGAATGGAGAGGGGAGGATATGGTGATGACCCAGCTTTCTGGTTCGTGCAAGTTTAGGGTCAATATGGTGAGTATGACTTATTAGGTTGAATTCTGCATAAATCTGGAGCTCAAGGGAAGAGGTAGGAAAAGAGAGGCAAAGATTATTATTACTTTTCTTGCTTCTGCCATTTACTGAAAGCCTACTATGTTTAGAGAGTACCTAAATAGCATCTCATGTAATCCTAACAACAACAACAAAAGTGGCTCAGAAAAAAGCAGGTGGCAGAGCTGATTTTTAAATCCAGGCCTCTCTGCTGTTGCAGTCCATAATCAGGCTTCTTCCTGAGTCATGCTGTCTTTGTAGCAGTCTCACCACGTGGCTGTGGAGCCTGGTTTTAATTTGAAGAGAAGGTAGCACATTGCATTGCACTTTCTCAGGGTTTTTGCATTAAACTGGCCATCCAAAGCAAGACATCTTTCACTGTTTCTACAGAGAATGTGGATCTCAGTAGGTAGAACTTGAGTCATCGCCACCAATTTGGGTTCCTATCATTGTGGGTGATGATGGGAGGTGGTGGTTTAACAGCACTGCATGGGTTGTCACTCATATTCAGTCACTGATGCAGGTTGCACACAGCCCTGAGTCCTGTGCCTAATATGGCTAATACCCGGGCATGACATTGCACCCATGTGAATGCTGGAATCAACACAGCAGCACCAAACACTGATTACTTAGAGATGTGGGTTTTAGACTTTGTTTTCTTTTTCTTCCCCTGTTTATAAAAAAATATTGACTGGTTTAAGCTAGATCCAACAGGAAACGTTAAATGTTAAAAAGAGATCTGTCCAATTAAGATGGCATTTATCTTTAAAGTACAGTGTCTCTCTGATGTCCCCAGTGATACCAGGTGGATTGGATAGAGATGGACATTAAAGAAAAGGGAACGATACATTGATTTTCACAGATCGTGCTCTTTCACCGTGTGTGTGTGTGTGTGTGTGTGTGTGTGAGAGAGAGAGAGAGAGAGAGAATGAAAAAAATTGGTTACAGAATATAAGTGTAGAAATATTTTTAGACTAGCATCACCAAGATGTGTGAGAAATGTTACAATAGAGAATTTTGTGCTCCGTCTATTAATTATGCTTTTTAATATTTCATTTCTAAATGAAAGGGGATACTGTCATTGCAGTGTGTAATATGTGCTGAGCTTTGGGATGAGAGAATTACATTAGGTGATGTGATTAAATGAGTTAAGAAATGGAAAATGCTGAGAACAGTGTCTGAAACATAGTAAGTTATATAAGAGTGTATGCTACTTTTATTATTACAAACAAAATAATTAATATTACAGATGAAAAGCTAATGTTTGGAAAGATTCAATAACTTTCTCGGGGTTATATTGGCATTAAGAGGAAAGTGAGATCCATATTGAGTTCTTATGACTTCAAATCCAAACATCAACCCTAATCCATCCCCCAAAATAATTTAGTTTGAAATGTGCAATGAGTCTTAAGGATATCTCTGATGAAATTCACAGAAGCAAATTTCAAAGTTCTTTGTGAATAAAGAGCCAGTAATCCAAGAAGTCAAGTTTTAGAAATCCAAGAAGGGAACCTAGAAGCATTAATACAGATATAATTTACTGACCAGTCTTATCAGGCGTAAGCAGACCCTCGATCTATAGATTTTACATGGCCTTGTCTATGCAGTAGGACGATGTCCACAGTTGACACATGAGGTACTATAATTGTTGTTGGCCAATTTTAGTTTTGTTCAGAGGAGGAAGACAGCCAAAGGCTCTTGGAGATGCATTTATTCAGCACCTCCTTTTAACTTAGATTTATTGCATTCCAGACCCCACCATAAGCCTCATTTCTTTCTTCCAGATCTTTCTGAACATTGTCAATCGCAAATCATACGCTATCTTGCTGTGATAATTCCCCATTGTTACACACACATGCACAAATAATTTTTTAATTTTTTTTTTCTTAAAGGAAACTCCTATTCTCTCTTTGGTGCATTGCAAACAAACAAACAAACAACACTACTTCCAAAAGATAGAGAAAGGGAACACTGGGTTTTCAGGCATATAAGTCCTGTAACCATCACATAGTTCTCTCTGCTTTTCATTTTGGTTTGAAGAATGCTGCAAGGTCCACTGTCAAGTAAGAATTAACATCTCTCCTCACTCCTTCTCTTTGGCTGCTTTGGGCAGGCAAATAGCAACCAGTATTTACAGACATGATACATTTAAGGGTTATTACCTATAGAGTATATATTCAGGTGTATATTATCTTCCCATTTCCATTTATTACATCCTTAACCCAGAGAAGGAATCCTCCACATGGAGATTGCAACAGCATCTGCGTCCATTGATGCAAATGCCATAGTTATAAGCAGGAGTAACCGAAATAAGGATTTGAAATAAAATAAAATAATCTATACTTTTAGCTCCCTTTAAAAGTCTGAGACCAGAGGAAAGGATTGGAAATATATCCACCAAGAGGCTTTCAAGGGTAAATAACAGAAAATCCAACTCAAACTGGCTTAAACAAGAAATAAACTTTATTGACGTGCTTAACTGAAGAGCCCAAAGGATCAAGCAAACTTCAGGTGAGGGTTGATCCAGCAATTTAATGATTGTTTGTCTTGGCATGGGTTCCTGTGTTCATTATCAATGGCTATGTAACAAATTACCTAAAAACTCAATTACTTACAACAAAACACTTTTGGCATCTCACAGTTATTATGGGTTAGGAATGCAGGAGAAGCTTAGATTGATGATTCTGGCTGTAAATCTCCCAAGAGGGTGCGGTGAAGATGTCAGTTGGTTCTGTAATCCTCTGGATGGACTGGGGGGATGTGCTTCTAAGATAACTAATTTGCATGGCAGGCAGATTGGTGCTGAGGGTTTCTGGGAGGGGAGCTCAGTTCTTCCCCCATGGGCTTCCTCACAACATGGCACCTGGCTTCCCAAGAGCAAAGGATCCAAGAGTGAGAGAGAGTTGATGGATGCTCTTGGTTTCATGACCAAGCTGGAAAGTTGCGCAGCATGACTTTTACCACATTTATCCATTAGAAGCAGGTTATCAAATCCAGCCCATTCAAGGTGGGGGCATGAAGCTTCACCCTCTAAAGGGAGGCATGCTAAAGAATCAGAGAACTTACCTGAAAGCCACTCCACTCTCAGCAGCCCTGCTCTCAGCCTCTTGTGGTCTTAACACTGCAGCTGGCCTCCTGCTCAGGCCTCATGGTACCTCACTCATGTCTAGCAGGGAAGAGCATATTCCCTCTGCTTATGCCTGATTGGGCAACTGAGGTCATGTCCTTACCCATGAGCCACATTCCTGTGGCCAGAGGGATGAGATCATTCTGATATACTTAGGCTAGAGCCACATGCCCCATGATCGGAGATGGAAAAGCATCAGTTTTTTTGAGACAGTTTCACTCTATAGCCCATGTGGGAGTGCAGTGACGCAATTTTGGCTCACTACGACCTCTGCTTCCTGGGTCCTTCTTCCCTCCCTCCAGAGCCTGTTTCTGCCGTTCAAGTGATTCTTCTGCCTCAGCCTCCCGATTAGCTGGGCTTATGGGCAAGTGCCACCATGCCCAGCTAATTTTTGTATTTTAGTAGAGAAGGGATTTCTCTATGTTGGTCAGGATGGTTTGAACTCACCTCGGGTGATCCACCCGCTTCGGCCTCCCAAAATGCTGGAATTACAGGCATGAGCCACCTCACCCAGCCATCAAAATCTTTTGAAACACATGAGCTTCATAGGGAAAGAGTATGAAATGCAAATATAATTCTGGATCTATTACCAAAGGAAGGAGAATTGAATCCTGCGTGGTCCAAACCAACCCGTGTGTGTGCACCTGTGAGCATGCGTATTCACACTTATTTGTGTAGTGGGGTACGTGGGAGAGTGGGTAGGTAGGCACAAGTCACCCAGGTATTGTCTGAAAGTGAGTTCAGGCTGGGTGCAGTGGCTCTTGCCTGTAATCCTAGCCCCCTGGGAGACTGAGGCAAGAGGATTGTTGGAGGCCAGGAGTTCAAGATCAGCCTGGGCAACATAGTGAGACCCCCTTCTACAAAAATGTATTAAAAAAAATCCAGGCGTGGTGGCATACAACTATAGTCCCATCTACTCAAGAGGGTGATATGGAAGGATTGCTTGAGCCCAGGAATTTGAGGCTGCAGTGATCTATGATTGTGCCACTGCACTCCAGCCTGGGCAATAGAGTGAGACTTTGTCTTCCCCCTAAAAAAAGTGAGTTCTGTTGAGCAATCTGTCACATAGCCCGTTTTACACTGTTTCAAGCTAACTGGTTAAGGAAGTATAAATAAAAAAATCCAGAAAACTATGACTTGCTTGTTGCATTTTTTTACATACGGATTGTTTTCTTTCTAGGAAGTGCCTCAGTTGCCTCTTATGGTGGTGAGGCTTGGTTCTGGAAGCTAGCCCTCTTGTTTAGGAAGACACAATGAGCCTGTGCTCTGGAAGGCCAGTGCAAGGAACACATGAAATTCCTGCTGAAGAAGAAGGCCCAAGAAGCAAACATTTGAGTGAAGCACTTCCCTCCCTCCAGAGCCCACTTCCCTTCCTTCAGAGCCCTCCTCCCTCCCCCTAGAGCCCTCCTCCCTCCCTCCAGAGCCCACTTCCCTTCCTTCAGAGCCCTCCTCCCTCCCTCCAGAGCCCTCCTCCCTCCCTCCAGAGCCCACTTCCCTTCCTTCAGAGCCCTCCTCCCTCCCCCCAGAGCCCACTTCCCTTCCTTCAGAGCCCTCCTCCCTCCCTCCAGAGACCTCCTTCCTCCCTGCAGAGCCCACTTTTCTTTATTCAGAGCCCTCCTCCCTCCCTCCAGAGCTCTCCTCTCTCCCTCCAGAGCCCACTTCCCTTCCTTCAAAGCCCTCCTCCCTCCCTCCAGAGACCTCCTTCTTCCCTCCAGAGCCCACTTTTCTCTATTCAGAGCCCTCCTCCCTCCCTCCAGACCCCTCCTCCCTCCCTCTAGAGCACGTTTCCCTCTCTCCAAAGCCCTCCTCCCTCCCTCCAGGGCCCTCTTATCTCTTTGAACCCATATATTCTTCCTGCATGTAAGTGCCCTGAGGAAAGGGATTTGTTTTGGCTTGATTCACTGCTGAACCTGCCCCCTAAAACAGTCCCCGGCACACAATGAATGCTCAATAAATACTTGTCTAATATTTATTGATTTTAGGTATTGTTAATATTGAAAAGCAAATCAATTTGCTATATTTCCACGTGGCGGTTGAGTTTCCAGACCACTGGACACCCAGCAACCAAGGTGCCAAGATTATAGGCAAGAGTCACTGTGCTCAGCCTGAACTCACTTTCAGATAATAGCTGGATGACTTCCACCTACCTACCTACTCCTACCCATAACCCACTGCACAGGCGTGAATATGCATGCATGTGCACAGTTTCACAGGTGCAGACCCACCTGGACACTGCCACCAAGTGGAAATACAGCAAATGCATTCATTCAATCCTCCTCTTGGTAACAGATGAAGAATTACATTTGCAGTTCCTCCTCTTTCCCCGTGTAGTTCATGTGCTTCAAGGGGTTTTGATGCTTAACCAGCTCTGATCATGGGGCATGTGGCTCTAGCTGAGATATATCAGAAGGATCTCATCCCACCGTCACAGAGATGTGGTTCATGGTAAGGACATGACCTCAGTTGTCCCATCAGGCATAAGCTATTCCCCTTGGGCCTGAAGTCTGAGCAAGGCAGTAGACCAAAGCAGTGTGAAATGTAGTCATCAGCACCTGGGGCCCCGCTAGAGGGGGTGGGGCATGGAATGGAGTAGCTCTTAGCCCCAGTGCTTAAGATCAGGAGTGTAGAAAAAATATTTTGACTTCTTTTCTTATTATTAATGTAAATTAAAAAAAATAAGTTCTTAGAAACAGCGTCTTGTTCTGTTGCCGGGCTGTAGTGTAGTGGCATGATGATCGCTCACTGTAACCTCCACCTCCTGGGCACCAATGATCCTCCTGCCTCAGCCTCCTAAGGCAGTACTCGGCTAATTTTTTTTTGTAGAGACAAAGTCTTGCTGTGTCGCCCAGGCTAGTTGTGAACTCCTGGCCTCAGGTGACCCTCCCATCTCTGCCTCCCAAAGCACTGTGATTACAGGCATGAACCACCACATCCAGCCTGATTCAGCTAAATTTTCAATTCAGGCCCTCCATTTTTCAGTCTGATGAAAACAATCTTAGCCACATTGTGGGCTTTCCAGATTTCCCCGGAATCTTAAGAGTGACGAGGTGTCTTTAGGACTGGGCTAGTGTGGTCCCTGTAGTGGGTCATCCCTCCGTCCAGTGCTGTGTCATTTTTGGGTTGTGGCTGCTTCCTGTTGGGGGAGCCTGCAAATATTCTTGCCTTCTTGCTGAGGCTCAATCCCAGGGATAGCTGAGTACCAGGCCCTCCTCGGGGACCCACCAGCACCTAAGCTTTTTATTTCCTTTTTCTCTTCTTCCCTCTGGAGCGTTTGTTTAGTCTCTGGAGCAGGAAACCTTGCTCTGATCAATCATATTGTCCTCTGCTCCTCGAGGCTTGGAGTTAGGACGTGAAAACTCCTAAGAGAGTTATGTTTCTGTTTTCAGTTAGCCCACCTCTTCTTGAGGCGATGAACCTCTGTTGGCTTGACTGGGAGGGACATAAAGAGTGATAAGAAATACAGAATGGCAGAAACAATAGTTACAGGGTCAAAAATGGGCATAATTCTGATGCTAGGGGCTGGGGAGCAGGATGGAATGCAGAGTATTGTTTCATGGGTACTGAGTTTCAGTTTTGCAAGATGAAGACTGTTCTGGAGGTTGGCTGCACAACATGAATTCACTTACCACTACTGAGCCCCACGTGTGAAATGGTTAAGATGGTAAATTTCATGTTATGTATATTTCACCACATTGAGAATAAAATGGAACCATCAGCAACAGCACTCTCAGCAGTTACTTATTTTGAACACCTCCCATGTGCCAGATCTTGTATTAAACACTTTACAGGCACCATCTAACTTAATCTCTTGACAACTTTGTTATGCTATGGAACCATTTCTGTCCTCACTTTACAGAGGAGGAAATTGGAGCTTATTATTATTATAATCATGATTTTTTTGAAACAGGGTCTCATGCTTGGGTCACCCAAGCTGAAGTGCAATGGTGACATCACTGCTCGCTGCAGCCCCAACTTCCTGGGCTCAACTGGTCCTCCTGTCTTAGCCTCCCAAGTAGCTGGGACTGCCGGCCACCACTCCTGGCTAATGTTTTTATTTAAATTTTTCTTTTGTAGAGACGGGGTGTTGCTATGTTGATCAGGCTGGTTTTGAACTTCTGGCCTCAAGTGATCCTCCCACCTCAGCCTCCCAAGGTGCTAGGATTATAGGTATGAGTCACTGCACTCAGCCAAAATTGAAGCTTAGGTCTAGAAGCTAACTTCCCCAATGTCTCAGAGCCAGAATTTGAGCCCACCTCTAAGTGTAACACAACCAAGATTTCCCGATTGGTCCACACTTAACCAACTCAACAGACTAGTTCAACTTAACCAACATAACAGATACGCTCTGCTCCTGCTGTAAAACCGTGACTGGTATTTAGGACTCTCGTGAGTGTTCCAGACTCCAGAATGTCTGCACACTTCTGTTCCCGCCAGTTAAGTCACAAGTCGTATGTTTACCAAGAATCAGAATCTGTGACCTGTACTTGTTATTGTAAGTATGTCGTTTAATAAAATATTGGCCTGGCACAGTGGCTCACACCTGTAATCCCAGTACCTTAGGACTCCGAGGCAGGCAGATCATGAGGTCAGGAGTTCAAGACCAGCCTGGCCGACATAGTGAAACCCCGTATCTACTAAAAATACAAAAAAATCAATCGGATGTGATGGCAGGTGCCTGTAATCCCAGGTACGCAGGAGGCTGAGGCAGAAGAATCACTTGAACCCGGGAGAGGTTGCAGTGAACCGTATTTATTGAACCAGCCTGGCTGACAGTGCGAGTGCAAGATTCTCTCTCTCTCTCTCTCTCTCTCTCTCTCTCTCTCTCTATATATATATATATATATATATATATATACTGCTCTGATCTGGTAAGAGCATAAAGGAAGTAGCTGTGTCTATGAGAACTAGATATGGTGCTTTGTAAAGATTCAACACAGACTGGTAGAAAAATAAGTGTGAGAAGGAAATGTAAGAGATAGGGACCAGCCCTAAAAATCTGAAGGAATTTCACACTTATGTTGCCTTGTGAGGATCTTTTTTGTCCCTTTTGAAGACACTGCAATAATTTTATGGATTATGTGTTATGGTTGTAGTTTACATAGGAAAGAGTGCCTGAAACACCACTCAGCAACCCCTAAGCCGAGAAGAAGACTTGACTCTGTAATAAAAGGCCAGGCAGATAGGCCAGGCATGGTGTCCCATGCCTGCCATCCCAGCGCTTTTGGAGGCCCAGGCAAAAGAAATGCTTGAGGCCAGGAGTTCAAGACCAGCCTGGGTAACACAGCAAGACCCTTGACTCTACAAATAATTTTTTTAAAGACAATTAGCCACATGTGGTGGCACACGCTTGTATTCTCAGCTACTCTGGTGGCTGAAACAGGGAGATTGCGTGAGCCCAGGAGTTCCAGACTGCAGTAAGCTATGATCACACCACTGCACTCCAGCCTGGGCAACACAGTGAGACCCTTTCTTAGAAAAAAAAAGAAAGATAGGCAAATAAATGAATGCTTCTATGATTTCAATTAACACAGAAAAGAAAAATTTTAAAAGCATTTTACTTATACAACCATGTCTTGTTTTAGTCTTTCTTAAAATTATTAATATAATCCCCAATGCACAAATACTTTCCTATCAATGACAAAAAAAAAATCATGCAAACTACAACGAAAACCAGTCCTGATTGGGAAATAAAGCTCTCCCTATTCTGACTGAGCTAACAAGCTGGGCAGTAGAGAACGTGGATTAGGAGGGTCACTGGGGCTGGGGCCACTTGGGAGAGCTCCAAAAAATTGGGAGCAGAGTGGTGTCTGGAAGGGAGATGCAGCTTTTTGAGGAAGAGCAGAGAGAGGAATGAGCCATGCATGTGTGATGCAGGTGGGGCAAGCAGGCGGAGGGCATCACAAATGGGACTGCAAGTAGGATCAGAGGTAAAGAGGCACAAGGAAGATGGAGATCACACTGAAAAAGTGTTTCCTTGTTTGCTTTGAAGGAAACGGCTGGTAGAGGAGCCACTTCCGCCAGGTAGGACCTGCAATTCAGACAGCATGAAGAGCATGGAAATGGGGCTGTTACCCAGTTTGCCAAATTAAAGAAGGCAACCATTCTCAGCAGGCTATCAGCTCCATATAGTCACTGCTCTACTGTACACGCCAACGACCCATCTGAAGGATCAGCTTCCCTTTGCTTCCAAGATGAGAGCCTCTGCTCTTAGGCACCTCCGAGATGCATGTGTGTTTGCATGTGTGTGCATGTGTGCACAGGCTATTTGGAAATTCGCTTTGAGAGCTCAGTAAAGCTCTCATGTTTCTCCAAAGTATGTCCAGTGAGTAATAGCTTTTATTTTCTATCAATAGTACTGCACTAAAATACCAGATCTATAGTCGGTAAAGCCTTCTAGAATATGAAATTGTATGTTCCCCTGTGCCTGTAACCAAATGAAAAGGACCACATAGGATGTCCTTGGTGCCGATGTTTTCCTACAGGATATTTGTAAGGCTTGTCTGTTTATCGCTCTCCATAGAGAGAAAACACAGGTGAAACATTCCTTTGTGTTAAAGGACTAACTATAAAATGATTATCCATGACAGGCTTACAAAGCCCAGGGAGGCTGAGAGAGCCGGGGCATCGATCCCAGCAGGGTGGTGAAGGGCTGTTTGGGGAAGGGGACACTTCTAGAGACCTGGGCTGTCAGAGACACAGAAACAAGAGCAGCCCTCCTTCCGAGGACGCTGCCAGAAACCAGCCGATGTGAACAAGCAAGGAGCTTGCTGAAACGCAACAGAATCTGGAACATTTCTAATGAAAACTGGATTTTCTTATCTTCTCTTCCATAGAGAGTTCCTGATTAGTAGTTCAGAGCTCGGAGGAATTAACCATATATCACTTTAAATGTTTATTTTATGTCCAGCTTATTCTAACATTTTTATTCATCTTAATGAGAAGTAATTGGGCTTCCTATTGCAGTGTTTCATTTAAAAAAGGAGAATATTAATAAGGGATGAAAGCATGCAAAAACCCATAACTATCTTCCACGCAGTTGCTAGGCTTCTATCTATCCCAGAAGTCACTCTTTTAGATTGAAAATAGTATTCACTGCATTTGAACCACATCCTTCTTGAGTCTGGCACTGCTTTTATTGTATGTCATTATGTCTTCTGGGAATCCTGACATTAAAACATATCCTTGGTTCTCACTTAAGCCAATTTTATAGGGCAGAGAAAGAAAAGACAACATTTTGCAATGAAAGCACCTTCTCCCATCTGGCAAAATGGCTTTCTGGACTCTATTGTGGCTCATTGTCTAAAAATAGGATGAAGACAAATTGTTATCATTTGCGAAAGCCCATGACAATAATGATAAATGAACAAATTTTTTTGCCCTCTGAAGTCATTGCTTAAGGCTTTCTCTGGGATCAACAATGTTAAACTGGTAAACTTGCCTCATCTGCATCTGCAGAGGGTTTACAAATGGCTTTGTAAACAATTTTAGCCAGAGCGTTAATCTCCCCTACAGAACTAGGGCTTCGAGATATATGATTGATTTGCAATTTAAAATGACACTGAAGCCTCTGAAACAGATATGAAAGAAACTTTCAGTGAATAATGTTTTAGTTGACAAGAAAAGATGAGGCACATCTTTCATCTGATAGTGGGCTGTTTTTGATAAATATTGTTCATAATGGAGAATTTTGGAATCATTAATGTGTGGATAGAACATTACTACTTTTTTGACTGGGACTTTGGAAACCAGTTTCTTTTGGCAGGAGTTTTTGTCGCATGAAAGAAACCTGGGAGAGATGCTTTGAGAGGCATCCATAAAATGATTCTATTCTTTGACCTGAGCTCAAATGACAAGGTGAAGTTGCAGAGTGATGGCATCTCAACACCACGTGGGGCAGCCTACCATTCTCCGAGACCAGAGCAGGGCACAATTGCTTTTGAATTCTGTTTTGGTGGAGTGGCAGGTCTAGTAAGATGGAGCATGCCATGGACATAAGTATTTAATTTCATCATCTTTTTCTCCTTTATTCAAGCAGCATCCCATATGCTCTGACTATAGACTCACTCCCGGAGCAGTCTTGGCAGTGCTGGACACTGGGGCAGTTGTGTCACAGTGTCCCCTAGAGATTAGAGGAGCTGTGCTGACTGGTACATGCTGGCCTTCAGAGGCTAGGCCCTTGAGAGGACCTGTCTCCCCTGCCAGGCCAGCAGCCCTATTCAAAGTTCGACTTCTTTTCCCAGATCCCTGCCATGCTCCCAACATGGCTACTTCCTCCCCCTGCTCCATCTTCTCTCCCTCCCATCTCACAGCAATGACATAATCTTAAACAGTGTGCTTATAGAGCATTGACATGCCTTGTATTCTGACACTTAGGCAGGACCTAAGCGTTCCAAGTTCTGACACCCACATTCCCTGCATGCTCAGCCAGTGCCCTCTACCACCCAACTCTGTGAGCCATGGCCCACGCCCCTTTGGGCCCTGGTGGAGTAGACTAGAGGGACATCCGTTCATTAGCTTCTGCTGTGAGGCGTAGACAGCCCCTTCCTCCCAGCAAGGTCCAGACTGTGGCTTAGTCTCATAGAGCACTATGCATGTCAGGGCTCCCAAATGTGATATGAGGAAAACAATCACGATTCTGGCACAAAAGGTATGAGAGAGCAATTCAAACTATTTATTCCAGGATTCTTCTGCCTGCTGGAGACATCTGGATCCAAGCACTTCAGTGTGAGGCAGTGAACTGTGCTTAGCATCATTAAAACCATGCCATTGTATTTAGTTTTATTTAACATCCTGTTAATGGGCAGGCAGACCAGAACTACTATGTGCCAGGAGCTGTTGGGGGTGCTGAAAATACAGAGGTGAGCCAAGCAGAGCAGTCCCCTGTCTGCACAGGGCTGCCTTTCTGTCAACTGTAAGCTTGTTGATGATCATAGCCTAGGTGCCACACTGCAGAACACTTAGAAAACCTGCAGCCATCCGTACACAGCAGACCACTTTACTTCTGCTTTGAAACCTTCTGTGGCTTCCCAGACCGGGAACGGTAGCTCACGCCTGTAATCCCAGCACTTTGGGAGCCCGAGGCAGGTGGATCACTTGAGGTCACGAGTTCGAAACCAGCCTGGTCAATATGGCGAAGCCCCATCTCTAATAAAAATACAAAAATTAGCCAGGCATGGTGGTGGGCACCTGTAATCCCAGCTACTCAGGAGGCTGAGGCAGGAGAATGGCTTGAAGCTGGGGTGGTGGTTGCAGTGAGCGGAGATCACTCCACTGCACTGCAGCCTGGGTGACAGAGCAAGACTCTGTCTCAACAATCAATCAAACAAACAAACAAACAAAGTACATTTACAATGTTTTAATTACATTGTCTAAGTTCTCTTTCCTTGGCTCCTGTCTGCCCCATTTAATTTTATATTCAATATGCAGACTCTGTTGGTCATCTGGACTCCCCGGTGCTTGCTCCCAAACTGAGCATCACGCCTACCTACTGAAGTGTGGCTGGCTGCTGGTTTGGGGGTGATTGTCTCCCCTTGACTCCCAGCTCTGAGGCCATGCAGGGAATCAACTTTTCTCCTCTGAAGATGTCAGTGTGACCCTTAGTCCAGCAAAGAACCCGTGGCCCCACCATGAACTGATCCCTGCTCCCACCTCGGATGAGGCAGAAATCCCTAGGGCATGACACTTTTTCAACCAGTTCTCATGGATTCCAGCAGGTCCACCTTTATACATGCCCCTGCGCCACCACCCAGACACTGTCCCTCCCCAGGGTGGACCTTGGTGTGGGCCCTGGCAAGGGGAGCATGGATGGCTTGTGAGCATGTGGATAAAGCCCTGGCCATGGCTGGCCCAGAATGTTGCAAATGTGGGTTCATCTGTGAGGTCTTCTGCCCGGGAGGTAGCAGCAGATTTAGCTTCTCCCTCCCCTCACCCTCTCCTCTCATGTCTCCCTTCCCACTCCTTTCTCCTCTTCTCCCTTCGTCTGGGAAGCAAGTATGCTCCCCTAGGCATGGCTGATGCTGTCCTTGGGGAGGGAGAGTGTCTAGGCGGTGGCCCATGAGATATGTACCAGGGCTGACTGCTGGTGTCCCATGAACTCTCTTCATGCTCCAAGAAGGGGACAGTGTCCGGAATGTCCAGGAACCCATGGAAGACCATCTTTCATGTCTCAGAGGGCCAGTCAAGGAGCTGCTGGTGCCACTGAAGGGGAACAGCGTGATTTCCCTGTGAACCACAAGGAAACTGAAGTCACAGCATGGAGCATGGATGAATCCACCTGAGAGTGGCGTCAGAGTGTTCCAGGGGCTGTGCCTTCACCAGGTCAGCCTGTAGCTGCTGGTGACGGGATCCCTGGTTGGAGAAGTGCCTGGGTATCACCAGGCTCTTTTGACCTGCCTCAACTGTGGAAAGGCAGAACCGCTCCTGGGACCCTCTTAGATGCATCCTTTCATTTCCGAACTGTGAGAGAGGGTGTCTGATGTGCTAAAAGCCCAGCCTGTCCCTACCATCCCTTTTAAATAATAAGCAACAGCTCCCCGACTTTAACAGTCTCACTTTAACACTAAGTGCACACTGTATAAATGGCTTTGATAACCATATTCATCCCCTACCTTATGTTTTGAAGTATTCTAACTTGCTTTAGTTTTATTAATGTATTTCTTTTATCTTTCATCTGAATGGTGTTCTCTATGTAAAGTGACCAAATGTGATTAATGATGAATAGATTAAGATAGGACAGGGCGTTTGAAAAATGACTTAAGGACTGCATGTAAGTCACTGGCTAGAGTCCCAAAATGCAAATTCTGGTTAAGCTAATGACTGGAAAATCATGATGGCCCAACTGCATGAGCCTCTCTGCATTATTTAAAATTACTTGATAAACAATAAATAATTAGCATTTTGTATTAGAATGAATTAATTCTTTCTTAATGATTCTATAGGCATGACTGTCCCAGAGTCAAAAAGTTCCTTTGCAATTGATGTGTAATTGACACATAGGCACCCCCCCGACTCCTGGCCATCCAGCCTAAGAAAGTTACTGCTTCACTTTGCAAATGGTGCGGGAGTGTTCAGATCCCATTAGAGGCTGGCACTTTATTAAAACGTCTGGAATAATCGAGTTTCAGGAGACTTCGTTCCCTGAAAAGAGTCCATGCCTTCTCCTGGATGGGGTTTCAGGAAGGGAAATTGTTTTTGTGCCTGTGCCCGCCTGACAAACGAGGCTTATCATCCAAGAGGCTCCGTGCTCTCACTCACCCTCTCAAGAGCTGGGTAGCTTTATGAAAAATAAATTAATAATGCATCCTAAATTACATCTGCAAGAGACATTTAGGTGTATATTGCAGTCTTCAAAGATGATTAGATTCATGTTTTGTTCAAGGAGACGTGTCACCCGTTCTTCCAGGCACCTTTAGAACCACGGGTCTGGCGGCAGGACCCGTGCACTGTTGCTGTACTGCATGGTCACCGCATCCCTACGGCCCAGACTACAGACAGGGCGCCAGGTGCAGCACCGCAGCCAGCTGCCTGGAAAGCCGGAGGCCTAGGGTGACCCAACGGGAGCATTCCAGGAGGAAGCCAGAGGTGTCTGTAGGCAGGGAACCATCCACCTCATCTGCAAAGAAACCTTCTTGTGCATCAGCCTGCAGCTTGTGATGTAGATCGCCCAGCCGCGCCGCCCCGGGTACTTAACACGGAGAGGAAAAAAAAAGCCACCCTTCAAAGTTGTTTCTGTATTTTGTTTTGTTAAACCACAAAGAAGAGAGAAATATAGTAGCATCGATTGTTAAATCCTCGCGCCCGCTCCACGGTGTCCGCACACGAAACACGCTCTGCTTTTGTAGCGGAAGGAGAGTCGGTATTTATCAGGGTTCAGAGCCAGTTCAGCCACACACTTGACAAATTATTTGTGGAATTGTTGTATTCATAGTCACTTAAATAAGAATCTGTCAACACGAAGGCTGAGCTTTGTTGCAGCGGGTCCTCTGGTTTTCCTGCATACCCAGGGAATGATGGATTGGAAGTGATGCAAATTCACGACCATTTTATATGCTGGTGCCTCCTTCAGAGACAGGAAACATAGCTCAGGATCATCTTGAAAAGGCCGTAACTGTGAAGGCCTGCTTCTGTGCCGAAAGACTTGCTTTTCTTCTTCCTCCTTTCTCTTCTTCTCCCTGCAAATGGAACTCGAGGAGAGGGGCATAGATTTGGCTCTTTTTCTCATGCCTCATTTTGCAAAGCGCCCCTTGAGGAGGCTTGCTCACTGGCTTTTTAGGAGGACGTACACCATACGCATGCTTAGTGATGCCCGGGGTTAAAACAAATAGATTAATACAATTATTTGGTTTTATGGCAACTGAAAAGTTAATACCCCTTAGCAGGATGTTAAGTCTTAACTCTTGAGCAGAAGGCAGAAAAAAGCTAGGGCCAACAGGGTCAGTGGCCTGGGCTTTAACTCAGTATCCATGAGCCCCTTGGGGATGGGGGCTGGAAGGGCCGGGATTTTCTCTCTGCTCTGTGCAGAACCCAGCACTGGGGTCTCCCTGCCCCACTGAGTAGAGGAGAACAAGTCCCTTTAGGCCTGCCTTCCCAGGATTCTAAATCTTGAAGAAGCATTGTCAACTCTTAAGGTTCTAGGTTTGGGGTGGCTGTTTTAGATCTGGCAGAAAACTCTTAGAGCTGGTCACAGGAGCAGAGCCATCAGGATTCCCTTTGTGGCCCAGACAAGAGATCTTCCCCAGATGTGGCAGAGCCCTGGGAACAGACGTGCTCCACAGAACTCTCCCTACAATGGGGTTTCTTCATTAAGGCCACCGGAGCCTTCTGGTTCTTGCTGTCTGCTGACCCAAGACAGCAGCCTGAGAGTCGGGAGGCCTGGGAGTCCAGCCTTGGTCCTGGTTCTTGGTTCTTGGTTCTGGTTCCTGAGAGCTTCGGTGACTCCCTCCGTCTCTCTGAGCCTTGTCGAATGAGGGGCTAGCCCAGGCACATTTAGAGGCCTTTGAAAATGTAAGTCCTCTCACCTCATTGATAACGAACTAACCCAGGGACAGCAGCTAGAGACCGAGGCTTACAAAGAAGCCCAGAAAGGAACGACGCTCTTTCCCCGCTATGTTATTTCCCCTGGAAGCTTTGCAAAGGAATCCAGTTGCTGAAAAACGTATTCTTTTAAGCCCCAGGTATTTGCATGGTGTGAGACTGCCTCTGTGGCCCCCGTTTTTAAAAACTTATTTGCCGGAAAGCAATAAGGAAAAAAAGAGAAAACCTCAATGCAAAAACAAAATCCCACATTGCATAACACGTCCCCTCAATACCACTGGAAAATGTACGTAATATTTTGAAATCACTGACTAATTATTTCTAATCATCCCATAATAATTTATGGAGACACTTGCTCCTTTGGACGTGTTCCTGTTTTGATCTAAATGTATTCCCGAACACACTGTCAAACCTCCCCGTTTGGCAACTGATGTGGTTTTGCTGAATTTCTTTCGTGTGTCCAGATCTCTTGCCAATGAGGCTGTGGAACATATTTTGACAGCTTTGTCGCTAAGTTTGTTGCTACTTGTGTCTGGAACGGGTATCAGATTTCAGAGATGAATCTGTTTGTTTCCTCCCTGTTCACGCTGTTTGGGAATGCCACTGGTTTGCCTGGAGCCGCTCCCGTCGGCCGGCGAGGAGGGGTCATTCTTTGTTTCCATTGCTACTCAGTCAGCTTTTGGTGACCCATTGCATGGGGCATCTCAGGAACACCTGTGCCCTGCACTCAGACGTCTGGTGCCTGCAGCCTGGGCCCGAGTGTGGCTATTCCCATATGTGTGTGTCCATAGGAAGCCAGGATTTCCCCTACAAGAGGCTGGAATGCACTTGAACATGGACTTTGGACTGGGCGTGGCTGCCCCTTAAATGCTCTTGTTCAGACTGTTGGCTTTACTTGAAGGTTTTCAGCATTACACACTTGAGACCGAACAGAAGCCTGTGTTTTCATTTCTCTTCCTGCATTTCATCCAAGTCTTACTGGGCACTACTGTTCTTTGCTGGGGCCTTTCAGAATTTTCAAGAAGAAATGGATCTCGGAATGTGGCTTCTGGTTCTGGAACATCACCATCACCTGGAAACTTACTGGAAATGCATATTTCCAGATTCTCCTTTCCCAGTTCCTTTCACAGACCCTCTGACTCAGAAACTCTGGGGTGGGGGTCCAGGACTCTGTGCTTTAATTAAAGTCCACGGGGTGATCCTGATGCTCCCCAGTGGTTGAAATCAGTCATCTGCAGGATCATGTTGTCTCTTCAAGAGTGAAGAGTTTTCTCTGATGGGGAATTCCTGCAGCCCATGTAAACTGTGCGTTGTTTGTCTTTGTTCACTGATAACTTCATTGAATCAGCTCATTAACACAAAGAGGCATTGATGGTGGCCACTGATATTTATGTGTAAGCCATGGGGCTGGCCTACGGGAAGCCCAGAGTGGACAAAACGCTCCCTGTACCTCAAGGAACTGTCAGTTTAATGAAGCAGAGAGCAAGAGTGCCTGGCCATGACAGACCTTTTGGATAAGTGTAGGGAGACACAGGGACATGGCAGAGGCACCTTGGCTAGGCTGATAGGATCAGGTAAGAGGAGGTCCAGATTGGGTGCAACACAGGAGGGGGTGTTCAGGGCACAAGGGCAGCCTGTGTAACAGCCCGAGACAAGAAGGCAACATGGAGCAGCAATCGGGGGACATGACAGCAGCTCTGTAAAACTGACCAACAGTGAAGAGAGGCACTGATGGGGAGGGAGGGAGGGGCTACATCCTGGGGCCCACTGAAGATTTTAAGCAGGAAAACAGACTGATGCCTGAGGACCTACTGTGGTGGCTACAGGATGGCAGAGGATCTGGAAGGAGCACAGCGGGGGGCAAGGAGACTGCTGAGAGGTTGCAGTGACCCATTCATTGAATCAGCAAATCTGCACTATGAGACTGGGGTCAGATGGAGCTGACCTATTTTCAGTTATGATGCTGGGACTTACTAGCTGTGGGACCTCAGGCAAAGTTCCTCTGAGGCTCGTTCTTCTCAGTTGTGAATAACGGTAATAATAATATTCACTATAGAGAACTGTTACATGAGATTATATACATAAGACATTTATACAATGCCAGTGCATAAGTGTCCAGTGTAAGGGATGGTACTATGACGATTGTTGTTATTATTATTGTTGCAGTGTGTCAGGCATTTGTTGGGTGTTGAGGCCACAGTGGTGGAAAAGACAGATGCAGTCCACTGTGCTCATGGCACAAGGCACTTGTGAGAGAGATGGACGGATGGCCTGAGCTGCATCCACAGCAGGGTCGTGGGAAGAAGACCAACCTAGTGAATGTTAGGGGCGTTATGAAGGGTGGTGCATGGGATGGTGCAGGGGTGACAGATGAAGGAGGTGGAGGTGTCTCCCAGGTTTGCAGTTTGAGTCTATATGGTTGAGCCCTTTCCTAGGACTGGGAATAAAGAGGAGAAGGAAGAGAAGGAGGAGGAGTGGAGTGAACGGGGAGGAGGAGGAGGAGGAAGAGTAAGAGATGGAGAAGAAGTGGAGTGGAGGTGGGAAGGAGGGAGAGAAAGAGAAGCTGGAGAAGGAGAGGGAGAAGGAGGAGGAAGGGGAAGAAGAAGAGGGGGAGGAGAAAAGTGAAGGGGAGGAGGAGGAAGAGATAGAGGAGTGGAGTGGTGGTGAGGAGGAGGGAGAGGAAGAGGAGGATAAGGAAGAGTAACAGGGAAGGGGAGGAGGAGAGGGAGGAGAAAGGGGAAAAATATGAGGGGGAGGAAGAAAATAAAGAGGAGGAGGAGGTGAGGGATGGAGACGGGAATGGAGAGGAAGAGAAAGAGAAAGAGGAGGAAAAGGGATGGGTAGAGAGTGATGGAGAGGGAGGAGGAGAGAGTGAGGGAGGTGGGGAGGAAGAGAAGAAAGAGGAGGAGGAGGCAAGGGATGGAGAAGGGGGAGGATGGGGAGGAAGAGAAAGAGAAAGAGTGAGGGAGGGAGAGAGGGGAGGAGGAGATGGTGGAGGAAGAGACAGCAGAGGAAGTGGGGGAGGCTGGGGAGGGAGGACCTTTATGCCTATTCCTGTGGAATTTCAGGTGTAAGCATCTGTGGGAAGTCCCCTTCCCAACACTGGAGCACCTTCCTTGGGCCTGGCCAGAGAGCATGTTTGCGGTCCCCAGCAGGGCACAGGCCCTTGCAGAGCTATGCACACTTTTGTGCTGGCCCCAGCAATCCCCCCGCAGGGTGTCCTCCGTGTTCCTGGGCCTTGCTTCCCTCTGCTGTCACTGCGCTTGGCGGTGCATGTGCTGTCTTCTGTCTGGGATCTCTTCTCTGGCCCTGGGGATGTCTCCCTATCAGCCTTGTCTTTTGCGCTCATCCCTGAGGGGAGCTCTGTTCCCTCAGTGCCTCACAGAGCCCCAGAATGCCAGGGCAGTGGGAGAAGGGGCCTGGAGGCACGATCAAATCCCTCTGCAACCTCCCAGATGACACAGACTTGCTCAAAACCCCAGTGATGGGAAATCCATCATGTCTCCCTGAACAAATAGTTCTGATTCTGAGGAAGTCCTTCATCTCACACTTACCCTAAATCTACCTCCTTACAGCTTCTGTCAAGTGGTCTAATTCTGCTTATCATGACTGCACGGGAGGAGGCTGATGGCCCTGTGAACATTTTTCTAAGAAGGGCTGGGTAGGGATGCAGGTGCTGCAGGAGATGGTGCAGGGATGTGGGGGAGGAGGTGGCTCCCCCATATTTTAAGCCCAGCTAAAACCTCTGCTCTTTCAGGGACCATCTTTCATCACTCCAAACTTTACCAGCCTCCCTTCCTCTAAGCTCCTTTATCATTGTATAAAACAATTTTGTACTTGACTTATTGCCGATACAGAGACTCATCTCCTTAAATAGATGATAAGTTCTTGAAGGACAGGGAGGGTGTCTCATATGAGTTTTCTATCCATCACTCTGCCCAGGATGGTATTGCACTTTATCAAGGGATCAATAATTATTTGTTGATAGATTGTCATGTATTCTCCTCCATGAATACTGGGGCAAGACTGGCATCAGTTTGAAGGGCATAGTTTAGAAATTTCGGTTAGGTGCAGCCTCCTAAAGGATGGTGGTAACAGGACTCATCTCAAAGGTGGTGATAGGATGAACAAGATAGGTGAGTAGTGCCTGGCATAGGGCCTAGCCCACAGTAAGCCCTTCAAATGAATTAGCAGCTCTTTATTACTGTGAGGGAGTCTGAAGGGGCTCTTATTACTGTGAGGGAGTCTGAAGGGGCTCTTATTACTGTGAGGGAGTCTGAAGGGTCTCCTATTACTGTGAGGGAGTCTGAAGGGGCTCTTATTACTGTGAGGCAATCAAGAGCAAGGGAACTGCAGGATCACAGGCTCACTGTCATCTTCACAAGCCAGAGGCATGCATGAAGAGAGTGGATATTAATTACTTTGCAGTCTAACAACCAGGATCATGGGGAAGGGGACACCCAAGGGATGTTTTTGATGAAGGTAGAAGAGTCTCTGGAGGGCAAAAAACTTCAAAGCATGAATGAGGAACCAGAGAAGGAGGATTAGAGCCTCCAGCACAGGAGAGAAGGCAGTGGAGGCATTTGAGCAAGTCTGGCATCCTCTATGGTGTTGCTCTAGGTTTATGTCTCCTATTAAATCTGATTACATCCCAGCCAGATGCACAGTCACCTTGAGACAACCACTCAGTACAAAGGGTAGAGCCCTAAGCCCTCAAAGCCCATCTGCTACAGGAGTCACAGATTTAGGTCCCTTCCAGGGCAGGCAGGTGACAGAAAACAAGGAAGGGGACAGAATGCAAGACAATGGGGAGTAGAGACCACATGCCCACCCAGGGGGTGCTGCTGGACTGAGTTCCACACAGAAAGGGGTTTCATAGAGGCAGGTATTCCTGTTCTTCAAGAGAAACCTGGCAACCAGAGGTTTATGTGCAATCTCCAAGTTTTTAAAGGTTGGCGACGAATGTATATACTTTTTAAAATCCCAGTGGGCCAAACAGAGCATATCCATGGAGTCAGATGTGTCCTTCCTGCTGGCAAGGTGTGGAATCTGAGATGAGGGAGGCATATACTCCAAAGAGATCTTACTTCATGGCAGGACAGTTGAACTCAGAATTCAAGACTCCCTCTGACTTGGAAGCCTTAAGATAGGTGGCTTGAGCAGACAAGCTCTAGGAGGGCATGGTGTGGCTTCCCTCTCTCATTCTTTCTCTAGGTAGCCTCTATGCTGATATTCAGCTAGAGTGGGATGGGCATAGGTGACAGGTTTCATGGCCAGCCCCAGGCCCCAGGAGGTCACTGGAGCTCAAAATCATAAATGGTGCAAGGCCCGGCTGAGGGCGGGCAGGCCAGGAGAGCAGGGATAGCTCGAGCCCAGGCCAGCAGCACAGGGAAAGGTGGTCTCTTGAAGCCCCTACTGATGGTCATGGAAACCCGCATGGGTTTGGAGCCCCCTCTTTGAGGTGTGTTGTCCACTTGGGGGTCTTGCAATGGCCTTCCCTTCTCCAGGATGGGGAGTCCACTTTTGTGTTATATAAAATGAAATAACATCATTGGCTTCCCTCTGTTTTCCTGTTGATTGACTTTTATAGCTTGCAAACATTATGCTCGATTGGTAAATTGCAATAAATTTAATCAAGAATTATTTTATTCAGCCTACTAATGAGGAATAATAGCATATGTATCAATTAGACCTGTCAATTTGTGTGAGGAAATAGATTTACAAAGGGATAGTAAGCAAAAAAAAAAAAAAAGAATCATTGGTATCAATTCACTTCATTATTTTTAATTTGCTGTGAATATTGAGCGTTCCTAACATAAAATCATTCCTCAATTAAAATAAAACAGCTGCACTGCTCTCGGCTCCTCATCCCTTGTTTTTGCTTACAGATTAGCAGTTGTCATTGGTTTCAGTCTGTTGTCATCTCATTAATTTGCACCCATAAATGGGTAAAAAAAAGTATTCTCAACTGTCAGTGAAAAACATAGCAGAGCAAAATGGTTTTCTCATGTTTGGGGGAAAACAGCAGGGTTACTGCAGCAAGGAATGGGTAGAGGGTAAGGGTGGAGCCACAGGAAAGCCAGGCCCTGTGTGGCTTCGTTGGGACTCCTGGTAATTCTCCAGGCCCTCACCAGGACCCTTTGCTGTATCTCCTGTGATTAATTATTTGAAAAAATGGCCATGAGCATTGCCCCCCACCCGCTCTGTCTTTCCAATGTGACTTTGCCATTCTTTCCACCAGTAGGTAGAATCTCTCTCCCTCTATGTGAATCTGAGCTCGTCATGTACCTTGCTTTGGCCAACAGAATGCAGCAGAGAAAACAACATGCATTTCTGAGGCTTGGCTTCAAAAGGCCTTTTGTGCCTCTGCTCTGTTTCTTTTGGAACACTGTGAACTCCACTTCGGCAAGCCCAGGCCAGATTGTTGGAGGATGAGAAACCATGGAGAGTGAGACATGCCCTCCCGACTGAAGTTATCTTAGACTATCCAGGCTCCCAGTGACTTGACAACTGACTGTAGACACAAGAGTGAGCCCAGCCTAGTCTAGAAGAACTGCTCTGCTGAACCCAGCACACGTTGCTGGCTCACAGATAGTGAGCTGGGCGGTTACTTGTCATTTAAGCCACTATATTTTGGGGTATTTTGTTATGCAGCAAGAACTAACTGATACATACCCCCTATTTCAGAGGAGTCTGGAGTGGCAGATTGAATTTGGAGATTGAAGAAAGGCTGTGTCAGATGCCCAGAGTCTCTGTAGGAGAGAGATCTGGGACATGAGTGAGAATGCTCAGGGTTATTGTATTCTCATAGCAGGACTTCCAGTAGCCTGGGAGAATGTGTGTTTGCACATGCTGCAAAAGGAGTCGCGTGTGTTTGTGTGCAAGTGTATGCGGTTCTCTGCATGCATGCATTCATGCACATGATTGTATACATGCGTTTTTATATGTAGACCTGATATGTGCAGTAAGTGTCCTTTCGTGAATCCCAAAAGAAGGGTTAAGTATAGGCAAAGGTGTTCTCCTCCTTCTCCTCCCAATTATGCTTCAGACCTGTGACTTAGCTACTGGTCAGATGCACGTGGCTTCATGATCCTCTGGAGAATTTCACTCTGTGCATCTGTCTTGGTCAGTTTGGGCTGCTGTAACTGAGTGCCGTAGGCTGGGTGACTTAAACAACAAAAATGAGAACACATGGACACAGAGAGGCGGTCTACTATATACTGGGGTCTATTGGGGGGAATGGGGGAGGGACAGCGGGGGGGGGCTGGGGAGGGATAGCCTGGGGATGAATGCCAAGTGTGGGTGAAGGGGAGGAAGGCAGCAAAACACACTGCCATGTGTGTACCTATGCAACTATCTTGCACGTTCTGCACATGTACCCCAAAACCTATAATGCAATAAAAATTTTAAAAAATAAAATAAAATGAAGAAAAGTCAGAAAAAAAAAAAACAACGTTTATTTCTCAGTGTCCTAGAGGCTGAGAATTTCAAGATCAAGGAGCTGACAGATCCAGTGGTTCACAGGCGGCTGTCTTCTCCTTGGGTCCTCCCATAGTGGAGAGTGGAGAGAGAGAGCTCCCATGTCCTACTCTTCTTCTAAGGGTGCTAATTCCATCATGGGATTCCTCTCCTCCTGACATAATCCAACCTCTATTGCTTCCCAAAGGCTCCACCTCCAAATACCATCACTCCTGGGCTTAGAATTTTAACATAGGAATTTGATAAGGAGACAAACATTCAGTCTCTAATAGCACCTGAGTGGATTATTACCTCTTTCCCTAACTGCCACATCTCAGCACACTCCTGGATCAACACCAGGGCTCATGAATAAAGCAGTTCTTGACCTGCAGCCATCGTGACATGTCTGTGGCAAAAACTGACTCAGTTTATGAAACAACCTCAGGATTCTCATCGATGTTATGTGAGGGGAAGGTGAACCAGAAAAGGAATGACATGACCAGCATCTTCAGGGAACAGGAGGCAGAGGCAGGCAGTCAGCCAAGGCTCCACACTCCCACACTAGTGCCTTTTCTGCTGTGCCAATTTGACTTCATTGCCACCTTGGCTTCATGGTGTTGCCTGGCCATGGTTTCCAGGCGCAGGCTCAAGTGCCGATTCTCTCTGCTAATCAGAAAGTTCAAAGGGGATTCAGGGGAGAAAGATGCATCAAACTACCATACAGAGAAGTGACATTAGCCCTGACCCTGGTGAGGGTCCCAGATGAGGCACAGGGGTGGTCCGCCCATAGCCAGGATTGGCAGATATTGCTGCAGACACCAAGCACTCATGAATGCACAAAGGCCTCCTCCTGCCCACTCCAACCCTGATTATACACTGGCCATTTATTGAGTGCTACCAAGGACTGGATGCCATGCTGAGCTCTTTACAAATATCTACACCACAAAAGGACAGAAGAGGTAGATATTACCTACCTCATTTTACAGAGGAGTAGAGTATGGCCAAAAGATGTTAAACAATTAGTTCTGTTCAAGGTCAAATACCACTAAGAGGAAAGTTGAAACAGGATCTGATAATAAATTTCATGGCTTTCAAATACCCTGTGACAAACGAATACTGTCTACGGTATAACATGGAACTCTTCAGTCATTCACATTTTAGTATAAATTTACACATCTTAGTCCTGTAGGTCATGGGCTGAGAACAGGGCACTAGAGGAAACATTCTTGGAGATAAGAACGCTTATGCATCTGTGACGTAGGGGGCCATATTAATGCTCTGAATGGCCCCCTCCAAGTCCCGAGTAGACGCAGCCCATATGAACCATAAGGACCAAGAGAAAGAGAGTGGTGCTTCCCCAAGGACTTTATCTGTATTGTATGGCCAGGAAAGGGGAAAATGAGTTGGTGACAGCCCAGATGACACATTTTTCTGCCCCTATCATCTCTTGTCCCCCACCCAAATACGTTTGTTGCTGTTGTTGTTGAGAGGGAATGTCTTACTCTGTTGCCCAGGCTGGAGTGCAGTGGCACAATCTCAGCTCACTGCAGCCTCGACCTCCAGATTCAAGTGATCCATGTCAGCCCCTCAAGCAGGTAGGACTACAGGTGTGCACCACCACATCTGGCCAAAGTGTGTATTTTTTTATAGAGATAGGGTTTTGCCATGTTGCCCAGGCTGGTCTCAAACTCCTGGGCTCAAGCGATCCTCCTGCCTCGGCCTCCCAAAGAGCTGGCACTGCAGAAGTGAGCCACCATGCCTGGTCTCCAGTAGGTTTTAGAGATGTCCTTTGCAGAGCTTCCCAGGCAAGAGTCCTTGGCATGCCTCTTGCTCATGTCCTCATAGGCTCCTTGAGGGTCTCCTGCCAAGACCGTCATGAATGATCTATACACTGCTGTCTGTGGGTCACCTTCCAGAGTGTGAAGAGCAATGACCTAGTTTGGAGTGTTTCCTTCCGCCAAGAGTGCTCCTTCACATAGAGTTATGGAAATTGATGTGATTGAATTATGTTTATAGATGCCGTTGGTCTTGGTGCATCCCAGAATGCCTTATAAACCGTCAGTCAAATCTCCAGCAATCAACTCTTATGTCTTTGGGAAGAAGGCAGAAGCTGTTTAACTATACAGGATGGCCATGCTCTGTGTGTGGACAGAGAAATGCCCCCTCCCCATGATCACGACCAGGCACACAATTATCCACCTGAGCATTTGCTCACCTGATGGCCCTGGAATGGCAGAAAACCCAGAGGCCTGGGTGTTAGGGGACCTCAGACCTGACGCTACTTTGATCGACAGCTTGACACACACGAAGATCTGGCTCCGCTTCCACTGGTGTCTGTGTGGTTACACACGGATGCAGATGGTTTTGTCACACAGATTTTAAACAAGAGACCCATCACCCACTCACACTATCTGTAATGAATTTATGTATTAACGGTTTAATAAATCCTCCAGTTATCGCAAAAGATTTCATTACTTTTTTGTGTATTAATTTGTAAAAAGTAAATATTTAACATATATCATAATTTCTAGGCTGGGTAGTGGCTCATGCTTGAAATCCCAGCACTTTGGGAGGCCGAAGCAGGTGGATCACTTAAGGTCAAGAGTTTGAGACCAGCTGGCAAACATAATGAAACCCCATCTCTACTACAAATACAAAAATTAGCTGGGCATGGTGGTGCAAGCCTGTAGTCCCAGCTACTCAGGAGGCTGAGGCAGGAGAATCACTTGAATTCAGAAGGTGGAGGTTGCAGGGAGCTGAGACTGTGTCACTGTACTCCAGCCTGGGCAACAGAGTGAGACTCCATCTCAAAAAAATAAATAAAAATAAAAAATAAAATATATCACTATTTCTAAATCTTGTCTGGCTACTTCACTGTATTTTGGCTATATGCAAAATTTAAAAATCTGAGTGTCCTGTAGAGGGCTTAAATGGGTGACATAATCTCTGAGCCTCTGGTCTGTCATCGGTGACCAGTTTCTTAGAGCTGCTGTGTGGAGAAGTTGTAACACTGAATGAGGAGGTGCTTTGTGGGGTATAAAGTGCTCTGCTTCAGCATGGAGCTCTGGTTACCATCATTGAGCCATTGGTCATAGGTCCCTGGGCCCATCCTTATCTGCACAACCAGGAGGTCAGAGAGGAGATATAGCAGGGTTCTTGGGCATGTGGCATGCTTAGTGAATACTCATTGCTATAGCTCAGTTTCCTTCCCACATTGACCTGGATGCATCCAGCTTCTTCCAGCCAATCCCAAGTAGTGAAGCTCGGCAGTGCAGTGCAATTGGGCAAAGGCCGCAGAGCTTCCTATCCCCTGGATTGCCCAGGGGCTGTACGGCTGTAGCATCCCTGGTGCCCTCTCTCTCCAGCTCACTGGGGACCTGCTCTCTGCTGGGAATGGGGGATCAAACGAGATCATTGCCCAGGTTGTCATGGATGCAGATTTTTAATATTCTAGTTTAATTACACATGTGAATATTAGACATTAGCTGTGGCCGTCATGCTCCCAGGGAGGTGAAAGTTCCTGTGTGAGTAAGAATGGATCAATACCTGAACCACTCACCTCCTGCCTGCCTTTGGCTCCTACTCTCCCCTCGTGGGGGGGGTTCTCAGTTGCCTGCAGGGCCAAGAAGAGGCCTGATAATGACAGAGCAGCCGAGATGCACCTGCCTGCACTGCCCTCAGAGCAGTAGGGAAATCACCGTTTTTTAAGTGAACCCCTTCATTTTGCGGGCACACAGTCTTTAGCTGGGTTGTAAATACATTAGAAACATGTTAGCAACAGGGATGAAAATATGAGGCTGGATTCACATGATGTCAAGCTTCTGAATAAAGTCTTAGAATTTTGCCTAACAGATAATAGATCCATTTGAGAACGACATAATATTTATCAGCAGCCTGATGCCTGATGCTACTTTCTCCTTGGCCTCCTGGGATGTCTGATCTGGGGTTGTAGCTCTCATGCTCAAGCGGAAAGTGAGATATGGAAAGATGGGTGAGTTTAGACTTGGTACCTGGCCAATCCTGGTAATTTAGGAACCCAAACTCTACTCTTTGTGGAGCCATTAGCTCTCAGTATTACGGAAGAAGCTTTTCTATCCCAGACAAATGAGAAATGAACACTCCCGCCTAATGGTGGGTAATAATTCAACATCATTCTCTGAAGATCCACAGGCCAGCCCCCTGCCAGTCTCTCAGAGAAAACGACTGACATGTGGATGTTTTATCTTCTACCCTCCTTCCCTAGCACATGTTAATAAAAGTTCTATATAAAACAGAGTGATAAAGGAGATTAAGACTTTTATTTCTCACACATGCTGAACTCCATATTTTCATCTTGAATTACCCAGTTGGAGTATCTACACCTCCTGAATTAATTAACCTCCTCACTGTGGACTCACTTATCTCTTTTCATCGTCATAGACAAGAACTCTGCTTCCTAAATAGAAAACCATCTACAGAAACAAATGCAGGGGCATTGACTAGCTGGAAAGGTGAGTAGGTTTGCGCCAATGCAGCCACTTTCCTGAAATTCCTTTCAACATTTACCCCCAGAGAAAATGACTCACGTTTTCCTGACAAACCAGTCTGAACCTTGCTGGTCTGAGACTAAGACTTGGCAACTAGCTCAGCCGTACCTTATTGGAATTGAAACTGTCTCTTTCTAAGAGGCAGAGAAATTAACAGAAATTATTTCTGGCTCCATTAGCTGAGATGGAACCCGTCTGGCTTGGGGTCCAGCATAGTATGTGTTTGCGTTTGATTTGTAGGTCCTCCTTCTATTCTCTTTCGTTTGGACATCTCTAAGCCCTATGGAAAGGCCTCCTTCAAGGAGGGGAGATGAAGTAGGATGTCTGGGCCTGAAGTATGTCAGAGTCAATTTCCACAGCTTGGAACTCTGATCGTCCATCTCCGCTCAGGCTTGGAAAAGGATGTTCCCCCTATAGAGATCCGCTACTTCCTAGCCATGTTTTGGGAAGGAAATATGGTACCTGGGCATTAGTGGGGACAGAACTGAATTCCCCAGATCACCCTCCAGACAGTCCCAGAGGCACCACATTCTACATCATCTGGGACAGACCCACTCCTCAGAGATGTTTCTCTAAAAGCAGGCCACCTACCTCCCCAGGCTGGTTTGGAAATGGGTTAGAAACATTTTAGAAACAGACATGAAAATATTAGGCTGAAATCACATGACATCAAGCCACTGGATAAACCTAGAATTCTGCAAAATAGATGCACTTGAGAACAATGTGATATTTATTAGCAGCTACTTTTTTTTTGTCCCCTGGGCTGTGGAGCAGTGGGAGCTGCCTGTCATGATGGGGCTTGTATGACTGGCCTGAGCTTTGGCCCAGATCATATCTCATTTTGCATCACTAGGAAGACCAGCCACATATACGAGCTCATTTTACTGAGCATCCACTATGTGCCAGGAACTCTGCCAGGTGCTTTACAGAAGCATTTAAAGGCCCCGAGGTGGGCACTTTAGGAATTTCCATTTTTATAGAGGAGGTAACAGGCTCAGAGTGGCTGAGCAACTTTTCCCAGGTCTCACAGCCACCAATGGTTAAGGCAGAGGAATCGGCAGGTAGTCTCTGAAGCCCCAAGCCATATATGGTGACATATTCTAACAAGATGACCAGAGTCAAGCTGTCCAATATGTCTCAGGTAACTGGACTGCTGGAAAGAGAGAAATCAGGTCATCAGAGCCACAGGTTTGTGTTGTTTATGTGTTCGGTGATATTAAAATGAGAATGGTGTTGACTGACTTGGATTCACCTGCTTTGTGTTCCAATAGTGGATGTCATCCCTTATGCAAACTGCAATCTGAAAGTGCTTGGGCGAGTCTGGCAGACTGAAATCCAGCCCCATTGCAATGTACTTGAGTCAGTTTACATGAATGTTCTTTTGTTTGGGCTGAAGCTGGATGCTGGCGACTGAGAGAAGAGGATCCTGCAGGACAGAGGAGCATCCCTTTCCCCCACCCTGTGCCCCATGGCCGGCATGCTGCAGTTTGAAGCTCAAGGAGCTGTTTCCATGCGTAGCACTGAGAAATGCTTCAGCTCAAATAGCTCTGGGCTGACCTCCACCATCTGACATGTCTGTGACTCCCAGAGGGCCCACCAGAGGGGACACACAGAGACATTAGAGAGGGTGTCAGGGCATGGGAGTCCTGGGTGACCAGATTGGGGACAGTGCCAGCCAAGCTCCAGGTTTTCCTCTTCTTAGTCACATTGCAGCCTTGGGTGGGGTGGGCCTTGGCAACCTACATTGTACACAGAATGGAAAAGACAAATGTGGCCTTTAAAATGACATGGTGAGAGACTCAGGGAGTTGCCAGACAGAAATAAGAGTATAGCATCCTGACCTAGAGCAGAGCCTCCAGTGCCAGACGGCCAGGGCTGGAATCCTACTTCTGCCACCATTTACTGGGTAACCTAGAGCAAACAATGTAACCTGTCTATGCCTCTGTTTTCTGGATACACACAGCCAATGCTTTGCCTGCCAGGGGTGTGGAGGGAATGAAATGTGTTTATCTGGGCTAAACCCTTAGAGGAATACATGACACACCATAAGTACTGTGTGTGCTGGCCACAATTATTGTTATATTTATTATTAAAAAAAGAAAGACCTAATTGGAGAGCATGGGACAATGTGCCAAGCTCACACCTGCACATACTCCGACAGCCAAAGAGAACACTTCTCAGATCTAATTAAGGAAACGTAACCTTAACTGATTAAAAGAAAATCTTGTCCATGAGCCCAGCTGACTGGGTGGTCATCCTGACCGAGTTTTGTCACAGTGAGACACAGACTTAAAATATCTGTAAGTAAATCAGTAGAGATCGTAAGGCAAATAATAGTTTCTCAAAATAATGACTTATTTGAAAAGATTTTAATAGCCGAATAATCTTTTACTTTGTACATTTATTACAAACGGCAATTATTTTTTAGTTTTAAGGATCTAGTCAATTGGTCTGGCATTGGTTTATAAGTATATAACATTTTCTTTTGTTTATACATGAAAGTTGTTTTCAGTCTGATTTGTGTCACCTTTTACATACTTCTTTCAAGTAAGATTCTTTTCCCCAAATCAAGGAGTCCTCCTCTTCTCTGCTGGTGGTGACTAAGGAATTATCAGAAAGTCAAGTGGAGACTTCAAAGAATTTCTTCCGTCTCCACTCTGCCCATCACCCTAGCTCCAGACTTCCAAGGGAGAGGAAGTTAACAAAAGGAAGAAGGGGCATGAACGGGAGGAATGAACACTCTAAATTTCTGGGAATTTTCTTCTATGTGGCTTCCCGAGGCCAGGCTGGCAAAGCAGAAAGCACACTCTATGTGAATATCTCTTCTTTGTAAATGAATGCATTCAGCTAAGTCTTCATAATTAAACATGGTTCTGAATCATTATAAAGTAAGTGCTAAAAGGTCCTCACCAAATGGGTGAAGGAAATGATGCTTTATTTAGCAACTTCCCTAGCGATGGTGTGGATTCTTAAGTTGGAAATAAAGTGCATTTACTTCATTGGCAAGAGCTGTCCCTCTGCATAACCCACATGCCCAAAGAGGGCTGGAGCCGGGAGAGGGCAGGGGCAGCCAGCAGCCCCCAGGATGTTCTCTCGGGCTGATGGCCTGTGAGTTTTGTCCTGGAAATCCCACGCCCAGCTTCCCCCTCCTCCCTGACAAGTCCTCTTGTTAATTGCAGCTGGCGAGAGGGCCACTTGGGCACTTCTGGGTCCCTGAAGGCCTTTCCAAATTGCCTTGTTTCGAGGTTCTTTTTCTTCTCAATATTTTCCTCTCGAAGCGTGTGCTGGAGCCTTTGTCAGATGGTGATGGATAGAGGCGGTGGAAGTGGGAGAACAGCGCCCTGTTCTTAGTTCTTAATATCTCTCTTCCTTTCTTCGTGGCAAAGAGGCTGCAGGGTATTGAGAATGTCCAAGACCCCACTCCCTGTGAGGCCTCGGGCATGTTTATCACGGTGCCGATAAAACCAGTGCGATTTATGGCTCTGCTTTTTAATTCATTCAATTCTCTGTTCATTGGGAGGTTAATGTTGTTGATCTATTTTCTCTTGAAACAAATAAAAACAATATGTGCTGACACTGGCTTGGACTTTTGACATGGACCAGAGAGGTCAGCATTTAATTTTATATTTATAGACTACACGGACAATATTATCTGTATTAAAAACCGCTCACTCAATCCTTGTCATTTTAAAACGTGGGTCAGAGGCTCCCGTCTCAAGGCTGGGGTTTTCCAGCAGCTTCCTCTTTTCTTTTTTCTTTCTCTTCTCAACTTCTTTCCACATTTTCCTCTCTCTTTCTATTTCATCTTCCATGGCTACATGTATTTTCCTCCATCCCTCCTCCCCTCCTACCATCCCTCCCTCCCTACCTTCCTTTCTTCCTTTCTTCCCTCCCTCCCTCCCTCCCTCCTTCCCTCCCTGCCTCCCTCCCTCCCTCCTTCCTTCCCTCCCTCTCTCCTTCTTCCTTCCTTCCTTTTCTTCCTTCCCTCCCTCCGTCCTCCCTTCCCTCCTTTGTTGTTGCTGTCTGTGACATATACTCATCCATGTTCCTGCTCTCTCTCTCCTCTCTTTTTCTATCTCCCTTTTTCTCTCCCTCTTTTTTCTCTCTTCTCCCTCTTTTCTTCTCGCTCCTCTCACTTTTTCTCTCTCTCCTCTTGCTCTTTCTCTTTTCCTCTCTTTTCTCTCTCCTTTCCCTCCTTTTCTCTCTTCTCTTTTTCTCTCCTCTTCATCTCCCACTTTCTGTCTCTTTTCTTCTCTCTCTCATCTCACTCTTTTTCCTTTCTCTCCTCTACCTCCCTCCTCTCCCTCTTTCTCTGTCTTTTTTTCCCTCTCTCTCCTTTTCCTCTCCTGTCTCTCTCTTCTCTCTCTTGCCTCCCTCTCTTTCCTTTTCTTTCACTGTCAGCCTCCTCTCTCCCTGGTTCCTCTCCCTCCCTGGTTCTATCTCTTTTTCTCTTCTAATCCTTTTCTCTCCCTGGTTCCTCTCTCCCTGGTTCTAACTCTTTTTCTCTTTTAATCCCTTTCCCTCCCTGGGAGCACTGTCAGCTGTGCCAAAAGTGAGACTCTTTTGGCTTTGATGCTTAGAAAGCACCCCGACTTTCCCTATGTGGTTGATGCTTTGGATTTGAAAAGCAGGCAGGAAAAGCATTTTATAGTGTGCAATTTTGAGTTCTGACAATGAGAAAACCACCTTTCTGTGAGACAGCCTTTGGGTGATTTTTGAGTTTTGACTCCTCCTTCTTAAAACCCTGCACCCGGCCTCCCCTAAGCAGTGGTGGTGACTATGGTGACGTGGTTATAATCAGTGGGAGCGTCTCTTTCCAGAGCTTCTGTCTGCTGTGTTATCCAGTAGAAGTCACCAGCAGTGATGGGCCACATTGCTAAACAATGAAAATAGTTTTTAAAAGGAAACAGGGCAGTCAGAATGCAGTTGTAGAAGGAATCCTGGCTCGGCCATCGACCAATTCTCTTGCTGGAACCTATTCGATAAGCTCATTTAAGCTGTCTCTGCCTCTCTGAATGAGGGTAACAGTGGGTACATTTCAGGGCTGGGAAGCAGAGGTCGTGTGTGGCCAATATGTCTGGTACACACGGCAGGTGTGCAGTGAATGGAAGCGGGTACATTTCAGGGCTGGGAAGCAGAGGTCGTGTGTGGCCAGTATGTCTGGTACACACGGCAGGTGTGCAGTGAATGGAGGCGGGTACATTTCAGGGCTGGGAAGCAGAGGTCGTGTGTGGCCAGTATTTCTGGTACATATGGCAGGTGTGCAGTGAATGGAGGCGGGTACATTTCAGGGCTGGGAAGCAGAGGTCGTGTGTGGCCAATATTTCTGGTACATGCGGCAGGTGTGCAGTGAATGGAAGTGGGTACATTTCAGGGCTGGGAAGCAGAGGTCGTGTGTGGCCAATATTTCTGGTACATACGGCAGGTGTGCAGTGAATGGAGGCGGGTACATTTCAGGGCTGGGAAGCAGAGGTCGTGTGTGGCCAATATGTCTGGTACACGCGGCAGGTGTGCAGTGAATGGAGGCGGGTACATTTCAGGGCTGGGAAGCAGAGGTCGTGTGTGGCCAATACGTCTGGTACACACGGCAGGTGTGCAGTGAATGGAGGCGGGTACATTTCAGGGCTGGGAAGCAGAGGTCGTGTGTGGCCAATATGTCTGGCACACGCGGCAGGTGTGCAGTGAATGGAAGCAAATGGTGATCTGCATGGTGATCTGGGTATTTGTGGGGGGAAAACACCATTTTAATCCAACAGCTATATTAATAAAGTGGTTGTTTAAAAAATAACCTGTTTGTGAAGATGCAATGACTGCAATTCGTCGGCAATGTGGCCATCAGGATCACGAATCTGTCACCTCTTGGTGAGGTGAGTCACCCTCTCCCTGAGACCTTTCTGTGTGTGGTGTGGCAGAGATGTCCCCAAGTCTCCTGTGGTACCATTTTCTTGACAGTTGGCTGTAGTGTGCAGGCTCTGTGGTGTAGGGTGGAAGTGTCATATTCTGAATGGGTTTTCCTGATGATGTCCCTGTTGGGTTGGTCACCAGTGCTGTGGCTGAGGTCTCTGCTGATTGGAATTGGCCGCCTGTGCCTGTGGACACCCCTCCCATAACTTCTGTGTCCTCACCTGTGAAATCGGGGTAATGATGCTATTCCATCCACAGATGACAGGAGGATTAATTAGATGCTATATTTAAAAGACTTTAGATCCTTGGAGGAAAGTGCCGTGTAACTGATATCTAAGAAGATAAAATATTTAAGCCATGGCCTCCAGGGGCCGTTAATCTTATTGTATTTTCAGCATTTTAGAAATTTTGTATGAAAACATTCTTTAAGAAAGCTTCTCTGCCCAGACAGCTGAGGAAGAAACACTTCCTCAGAGAGTACAATAGCTTGGTATTATTCTTTCAAGCTCAGCCTTCCTTTCCTGGTAGGCCCTATGTGTACCAAAATGGCAGAAATGAACAGCTGTCCTGAATTCACTGGCCCAGTGGAGCGGCCCAAAGGGAGGAGGCGTGGAAGAAGGATGCAGAGGTTCCGAGCATCAGAACACCCAGGCAGGTCCTGGACAGATGAAAAGAATTCTATCCGAGCAAATATCAGAAAAATGGAATTTTAAGCAACGTCATTTCCTCAACAAAGATTGTAGAGACATGATGTTTTCTTTCAGCTGTATGAAATTGAACTGAGATCAACCATCCTGCTCTCAATGATGAGATGGAGACTTTGAGAGATGAAGTGATTTTATCAAAGGCTTTTTGGGGAAATGGAGACCAGTATCCAGGCCTCCCAATTGCAACAAACCTCAAGGAGCCTAAATTCCAGGTGTCCATTAGCATGCATCCCTCCCCAGGCCCTGTTTTCATATTGTCAGTGATGTATTATTTTTCTTAAGGTTCGACCAGTTTCAGGCCCCTCCATACCTGGATCTATCCTGCCCATAAGTCATTCTTGAGCTGGAATAATTTTCACTTTTAGATTCATAGTGTTCTACTTACATTTTTTCTGGTTACATGCAACAGAAGCCTAGCTGAAACTAGCCTGAACGGAGAAGGGAAATTACCAATTCAAGTAACTGAAAAGTGCTTGGGTACAGATGGCTTCAACAATGCCGTGAGAACCCCATCTCCGTCCATCTCTCAGCTCTGCAGTCTTCCACACTGCTTTCTGTCTCAGGCGAGCTCTCTCCAGCCTGTGGCAGGTTGCCACCAGCCATCCCCAGCTTTAGCCTTCCCGTTTAGTGATCTTCCCAGGAAAGAGGGCTTCTTTCCAAGTTGTCTTAGCCAAGTTTCAGGGGACGAACCTCCGTGGACAATTATGAAAGTTCTAGGGTGACAAAACAAGCTTGTTGTCTAAGTCATGTCTCCCCTTCTAGATTCGGATAAAGAGTTGAACTCTGTATCTAACTTCATTCAAACATCTAGACTGAGAGTCGAGAAGCCTCCCAAAAGGAAATCAATGTGATCTTACTAGCATTAAGGATAATGGATGTTAGGCTAGCTGAGTTCAAAGACGCCTTGGACCCACAGTTGTGTGTATGTGTGTATGTGTGTGTGTGGGGGTGTGTGTGTTTGTGTGTGTGTGTGTTGTTGTTGTTGTTGTTGGGTTTTTTTGCTTAAAAATACCCATCTGCAAATATGTCTCAGATCTCATTTTCTGTTCTGGTGAGCTAGACACTGTGAGCTGTGGCCTGCCTAAATGAATAACTAAGAATCAGGCAGAACCGTGCACTTTTTGGCATATGCCAGCATGGACTGAAAACCAAGCACTGAACCCTCCCTTCTCCTGTCAGGTACTTAGCTCTGCATAATAATTTTCTGAAACTCAGACCAATAACAGGCAAGAACTGCAAACTATCTGATATTAATTTGTCACAACGACAGAATGAAGACTCAAAGTAAGAATTGTTTTTGTGGAAAAATGAAGGCTGCATTCTTGCACACTGAATTTGTGGACTGAGTTTCTCTCTCTCTCTCTCTCTCTCTCTTTCTCTCTCTCTCTCTAAATGTTCTTTGCAGCTTGCATCACCCCCAGTGAGCTTCCTATACTTGGGGTGGTTCAAGAGGCACTGGAATTATTTGTCTTTTCCTTAAATGAGGACAATATAGAGGATAAACACCAGCCCTTGGAACCGGACATCTCTCCTCCCCTCCCTTAAACAGGGCTCCAAACTCTCAGCACCTTCAGGGAACAGGGGACCAGGCTGCAGTGCACGGGGTATATTCAGTATAATTGCACCACTGGTTTCCTAAGTGTGATACATCTTGCCTGATTGCACTGCGTGTCCAAGGAAGTAAGAGTGTGATGGGGAAGGCTCCTGTCTGGTGACCTTTATTTTTGCGGAAAGCTAATAGGCATTCTGCTGTGCAGAGAGGATGCTCCCCAGGGAATTTGCACACTAATACAGAATTTGGCTCCATCATGGTGTTTAATTGAAATAAGAGTTACATCAAATTTTCACCTAACAATTTCTACCACATTCTGGCATAATTAAAGGAAAGAGATGCAAGCCAATTTTGGTAATTTGCAAGTGGAGCTGTTCCCCTCCCCTACCCACTTTTGGGCTTGGAAGTTGTAGGTAATTGCATGCTTGTAAGCAAAAAGGGGACATAAGGTGTTGTCCGGGTGGTTGATGAGGGCCTACACTTTCTGCCTGGTGGAGGGGTGCAGGGAAGTCTCTCTGGGCTGGTCCTGAGCTTGCTAGAGCCCAGCTCATCCACAGCCATCAGTGCACAGAGGGGGTTGAGTGGCCAAGAGATTGGAAGCCTCTCCTGGCACCTTCTCCTCCACCCATTACTGAGAATCAGGCAGAACCATGCACTTTTTGGTGGATGTCAGCATGAACTGAAGACCAAGCGCTGAACCTTTTCTTCTCCCATCAGGCACATAGCTCTGCATAATAATTTTCTGAAACTCAGGCCAATCATGGGCAAGTTTTCCCCATACCACTCTGTATGTGGCGAGAACAAGATGAAGGACACCAAATACTAGGAGGAAGATGCCTCCTGTATTAGTCTGTTCTCACATTGCAAGGACATGGATGAATCTGGAGAACATCATTCTCAGCAAACTGACACAAGAACAGAAAAGGAAATACCACATATTCTCACTCATAGGCGGGTGAGAAAAATGAGAACACATGGACACAGGGAGGGGGGGTACTACACACTGGGGTCTATTGGGGGGAATAGGGGAGGGACAGTGGGGGGGGGAGCTGGGGAGGGATAGCCTGGGGAGAAATGCCAAATGTAGGTGAAGGGGAGGAAGGCAGCAAAACACACTGCCACGTGTGTACCTATGCAACTATCTTGCATGTTCTGCACATGTACCCCCAAACCTAAAATGCAATAAAAATTAAAAATTAAAAAAAAAAAAGAAATACCCAGCACTGTGTAATTTATTTACAAAGAGGTTTCATTGGCTTATGGTCCTGCAGGCTGTGCAGGAAGCATGACAGCACCTGCTTCTGGGTGTTGGGGGTCATGTGAAATGACCCTCTCCCCTTTAATTGGGGAGAGAGGCATTTCACATGGTGGGAGCCAGAGGAAGAAGAGAGGGGCTGTTACACACTTTTAAACAACCAGATTTGCTGGGCACGGTGGCTCACGCCTATAATCCCAGCTCTTTGGGAGGCTGAGGCGGGCAAATCACAAGGTCAGGAGTTTGAGACCAGCCTGGCCAATATGGTGAAATCCCGTCTCTACTACAAAAATATAAAAGTCATCTGGGCATAGTGGCACAGACATGTAGTCCCGCCTCCCAGATTCAAACGATTCTCCTGCCTCAGCCTCAGTTCTCCCTGAGCTGCAATTGAACCTCCTCAGCTGTGTGATTGTGGGGGGCTCGTGGACACTCCTTGCGGGTGGCAATATTCTACAGCTAGTCCTTTGTGCCTCTCTTTGCTTCTCTCGTGTGCAAGTTAGTGTGCCTCTTTCTGTGCCTGCCAGAACATTCTCTTCGTTGCAGGCAGATTATAAAAAAATGCAGGATATTGAAGCAAGTCCGGAAGATGGGTCAGACTGCTCTGGCTTTTGGCTGGAGTATCAACGCCTCCCTTGAATCGAACAAGAAATGTTTTCCCTCTGTCCTCACACTGGAGCGCATCATGGTGTCCATGGTTGCCCACTTACTATTTCACTGATTGGGTTAACCGTTTTGCACTCACAAGGCGGGCTGTGGGTAAGCAGGGGCAGTATCTCACAATCGAGATTGGAAGTTTATCACTGGCCAATACGAGCGCAGGTCCTAACTGTTCTAATTTATTCTGCAGTTTCTCATTAAGCATTTTACAGTTCTCAAACTTTAATAACTTTAGTTCTAGGTAAGATAAAAACAATCTACCTGGTAATGAGCAAAGAATTTTCTTCTCACAGATGATATTAGACTTGGATTGTGTTTTCCAAAGTACATAATTTTCCCTCGGTATGGTAGCCATTCCGCCCCCCGCCCCTCCCCCCTCCCCCGCAGGATCGAAATGATAGTGTTTCCAGCCATGTAATGGCATTACCCTCAAATGTAATAGATTTGCTTTTAAATGCCGCTTAGATATTGTTTCTATCTTACCCATAACCCAAGTTATTAAAATGTAGCAGCAAAAGGGACTTTATGAAGACCTGCAGTGCAGTGTAACAGATAAGCAAGTTCAGCATCTGGCCGAACAACAGAGGACCACACATGAGAGTTTAGAGACCACTTTGGAAGCCAAGTGTCCCCCCAGGAACTTGGGCCCAGTGATTTTTTTAACTTCTACAGACCGGGTAGTAACTGGAAAAACCATTATTTCTGCCTGTAACAAGTTGCAAAGGAGTCGCGATTACTTCATTGATACATAGTTTCTCTTTCTTAGGATACCTCTGTGAATGAACATGTTAATTACTTAGATGCAGCACAAGTACCCTTGCGAGTTCTCTCCTTTGTTCCTGGAGAAACCCGGGGAAACTGATGTTTTAGGCAAAGTGTTCAGATCCCTCAGTTTCTGTAGGTCCTGATGATGCTTTGGAAAGACGTGTGCTTGTGCTTATTTTTTCTGATGTAGCATTAGACAGCAGCGTGCCCAGAAAGAGATACTCTTGCTTGTGTGTGTGTGTGTGTGTGTGTGTGTGTGTGTGTGTGAGCGCGCACACGCGCGCCTGTGCATGTTAGTAACTGCAGGATTCAGGCCTGTAGGCAAGACATGCAAACACACGTTTCATCTCAGCCTGGAAGAACTACTCTAAAAGAGCAATGAGTGAGGTTCAACTGCATTGCATCGCTGGGGCCCCGCTCACTGGGTGAGTTACAGCAGAATGATACTGGCTTTGGGAAATGTGCTGAGATGGTTTTGGTGTTGAGTCTGGGAAGCAAGGCAGGCAGGGTATGGGGTTTAATCAAAAGGGACTCACCTGCTAATTACACCAGAAAGAGACAAATCCTGGGCAGGCAATGGAGACTTGGCAGATGCATAAAGGGAGAACTTTCTCATCTCTCTTGGGTGCATTTCCGAGGGGAAATGGACTTCAAGGAGGCCTGTGTACTTTGTGGCACTGCCTGGGGGTGGGGTGCATTGGAAACTGTTAGGGGAGATGGCACAGGTACGGCTTTCTGGCGGGAGAGGAGGGAAACCCTTTGGTTTCCTGTTAATGTGCAGTGAGCTCTGGGCCTTCCCAAGGTTGCTTCCTAGAACCGAGAACTAACCTTCATCTCTGCTGCCTCTCAAGTTCCTGGGAAGCTTGTGAAACACGTTAAGGCAGGAGTGAAACTCAGAAAAGCTAAGAGGAGGGAGGAGCTTCAGAAGGCAGGGATTTCAGCAGATGAGTGGGAGCTGGAGAGTAGGAGCCGTGGGTGAGTGAAAGTGATCTGAAGGAACTGCAGCCCAGAACATATAAGGCCATAGTGGCTCATGCCTGGAATCCCAGCACTTTGGGAGGCTGAGGTGAGCCGACCGCTTGACCCCGGGTGTTTGGGGCTGGCCTGGGCAACACGACAAAATCCTGTCTCTACAAAAAAATACAAAAATTAGTAGGGCATGGAGATGCATGCCTGTAGTCCCAGCCACTGGGGAGGCTGAGGCAGGAGGATTGCTTGAGTTTGGGAGGTCGAGGCTGTAGCGAGCTGTGATCACACCACTGTACTCCAGATGGGACAACAGAGTGAGACCCTATCTCAAAAAACAATAAAGAGTAAGACCCAAGTCCACAATAAAAACAAAAAAAGAAAATTAAAAATCAAAATGAATTTTAAAATATGCAGGGCCAGGGGTGTGATGGGCTGAGGACAAGTGGGCCTGGTGAGAAACCAGCTGGGATGAGAGCCTTTCAGCCTCTGCCTTCCCCGCGGACCAGTACCTGGACCTGGCACTTCTCCCAGATGAATGAAGTGAGGACACTGCTTACCTCTATGGGGAGAATCTGAGCTACCGTGTGACACCAATAACTCAGGGATGTTTCCTGTTTATGCTGGCATATCAAGGCCCCTGTGTCTGATGGCAGGTCTTTTCCTGGTTGCCCTGAAGCCATGTAGCAGGTTAACAAGCCCTCACCCAGGGGTATCCAGAGATACTCCCCAGTCATTCTGTTTAGAGGAGAGACCTAATGGGAAACCTAAGTGCCCAGTGGCAGGTGACGCTGGCACTGGCTCCTTAACATCACCACCTGCTGTTTGCTGTCAATAGGGGCAGACAGCTAAGGACACAAAGGGAGATCAGAGACCAAGGACAAGGCCAGGGAACTCTAGACCCTGCTGTGCCATGTGGACTTGAAGGGTGGCTCCCAACACAATACTGGCAGATGGGGCACAGGAAGCTGGCAGTCCTGGTTGCTTCAGGGCTTGGAGTGAAAGGCCAGCTTCTCTGATGGGTTTCTGCAGCATCCTGACTGTGTTCAGTACCCACGGGTCCATCTGTCAGCAGACCCAGCACGGAACCTCAGTTACAGGCAAGCCCCGGCAGAGACTCTCAGCCTGGCTGGGGAGCAGGGCACCCAGCGGGGGGGGGAGGGGGGGGGGGGAGGGAGCAGGGCACCCGGGAGCGAGCAGGGGTTTTTGGACAAATTACTCCACATGTAAACATAAATGTGACCTTATTTCCGTGAGTAGCCCAGCATTCTACTTCTGCCTGGCTTCCACGGATTTGGGGGAAGCCGCTTGATTGCAAACTTTTTGGGAACACCGGTTGGTTTTATTGGCAATTTCTAAGAAAGGCCCAGCAGAATGATGAAAACAATAGTTAGTGGCTTACTCAACAAAACAATAGCTGCATGATCTAAGTCTATAGCTTTCAACAGAAAGAAATTCCACTCCCAGGTAACCCTGCCCGGCTCATAGTGAGCATTTAGTACTGCCGAGAACCTTCACACTTCAAGGGGGTTAGTTTAACATTTCTGGTTAATAGGACACAACCACAGGCCCACTCACATTTCCCCAGCTTCCTCTCCAAGTGGAGAAGAACCCAGCTGTGTGTGTGTGTGTGTGTGTGTGTGTGTGTGTGTGTATATATATATTTGCTTTTAAATGCCATTAGATATTGTTTCTATCTTACCCATAACCCAAGTTATTAAAATGTAACAGCAAAAGGGACTTTATGAAGACCTGCAGTGCAGTGTAACAGATAAGCAAGTTCAGCATCTGGCCGAACAACAGAGGACCACACATGAGAGTTTAGAGACCACTTTGGAAGCCAAGTGTCCCCACCAGGAACTTGGGCCCAGTGATTTCTTTTTAACTTCCGCAGATCGGGTAGTAACTGGAAAAACCATTATTTCTGCCTGTAACAAGTTACAAAGGAGATGCCATAGTAATGGCATTGATACATAGTTTCTCTTTCTTAGGATACCTCTGTGAATGAACATGTTAATTACTTAGATGCAGCACAAGTACCCTTGCGAGTTCTCTCCTTTGTTCCTGGAGAAACCCGGGGAAACTGATGTTTTAGGCAAAGTGTTCAGATCCCTCAGTTTCTGTAGGTCCTGATGATGCTTTGGAGAGACATGTGCTTGTGCTTATTTTTTCTGATGTAGCATTAGACAGCAGTGTGCCCAGAAAGAGATACTCTTGCGTGTGTGTGCGTGCGCCTGTGCATGTTAGTAACTGCAGGATTCAGGCCTGTAGGGAAGACATGCAAACACACATTTCATCTCAGGCTGGAGGAACTACTCTAAAAGAGCAATGAGTGAGGTTCAACTGCATTGCATCGCTGGGGCCCCGCTCACTGGGTGAGTTACAGCAGAATGATACTGGCTTTGGGAAATGTGCCGAGATGGTTTTGGTGTTGAGTCTGGGAAGCAAGGCAGGCAGGGTATGGGGTTTAATCAAAGGGATTCACCTGCTAATTATACCAAAAAGAGACACTTTTTTTGCGACAGGATCTTGCTCTGTTGTCCAGGCTGGAGTGCAGTGGTATGATCTTGGCTCACTCCAACCTCTGCCTCCTGGGCTCAAGCGATCCTCCTACCTCCGCCTTCTGAGTAGCTGGAATTACAGGGATGCACCACCATGCCTGGCTAATTTTTGTATATTTTTTGTAGGAACGGGGTTTTACCATATTGCCCATGCTGGTCTCGAACTCCTGAGCTCAAGCTGTCCTCCCACCTTGGCCTCCCAAAGTGCTGAGATTACAAGCATGAACCACCATATGGGTCCAGAACCCAGCTTTTGTAATCGTCCTCAGCTAACATCTTCATTGCTGTGATGAATGACTGACTTCTCCCATGCAGGCTGGGGCAAGGGTGTCTCTAATAAGCCCAAGCCATGTTGGGTGTCTGGGGTTGGGAAATGGCGAATGAAGAGTGACTTGTGATTTCAAGGACGGCCCCGTTGGATCTGCTTGCTGGAGCTGAACACGCTTCTGTTTAGAGATCTAAATGGCACAGCCTTGCCTTGTGTCTTGCTGCATAATAAATTGTAGCCCTCGCATTAACCGGTCAGGCTTCAGTGATAACCGAAGTGCAGCCTGCCAGTGGGGCCCTGATCAATACGACTTTCTATTTATAGGATTGTTACAAATGGAAGTTTTATTTAAATGAGACGGTGCTGAGGAGTACACAGAAGATCGATCAGATAAAATACAGTAAAAGAGTTTAATTTGGGTTTGATACGCAACACACACAGAGGCTTACACACAAATTCACAAAGACACTGAGGGGAAAGGTGAGTGCCCTACAAACATCCCTAAAATAATCAAACCACGACAATGCGCTGGGTAGAGGCAGGATTTAGCAAAGTGAAATACGAAATGGAAAGAAAGCAGGAGGAGACGCAGTGGAAAGTTGGCCTAGGGTCTGAAGGAAGCTGGGCTTTCAGCCTCCCTTACAGGCCAGCTTGCTGTGTGGCTTTGGAGAAGCCCCTCTCTTCTCTGGAGTTCCATGTCTCTGTCCAGAAACGAACCCACTCAGCTTCGGCACTCCTTGGTTCCCTGGAAGAGACGCCATTATAAAGGAGCAACCACAAAAGAAGAAAGGAACTTGCTGCCTCACCCACCTCTTATCTATTCTTGTTCCCTAGACAGCCAGGGTTTGAGGTTTTGAACACAGGGAGACTGGGTTTTAAACACCAGCCCATTGGGACTGTGCAACCTTGAGTAAGCAGGGTGAGATGGTAACATTTAGTGACTCAAAGCGTGGGGTTTCATTCAGCCTTTCCAACCACCAATGGGGCAGAGTGTGGGACTCCCTCGTCTTCCTCTCAGGCCCTCGTTATTATCTAGTGATGAGGATGGAGAGCGGTGCCTCCGCGTGTAGAGCACCTGTGAAGGTGAAAGGAAGTTAGGCTTGCAGAGTGCCTGGTCATGGCTGCATTCCCCAGAAGGGGGTAACAACGAGCACCCAAGGTAACAAGAAAGCCCAGTTTGTCCACCTGTCAATATCTAGTCCCAGACACCACCAGCGTCAGCCTGGTACCAACTCCCACGGCCTCCTGAGCAGGAAAAGTGGCACCAGCCAGGCATGGAGAGAAGGCTGACCCCAGGTGTGCAGGTGAGGTGTTGCATTGCCTGTTGTCACCCTGGTCTGAAGGAGAGATCTGGCAGCAGCCACAGCCCATCACCCACAATGTGTCCTTCAGCTTCCTCTGCTGTTTCTCTCAGTTGACATGCAGTCTGCAGTGGCAAGGGAATACTTCGTTTCATCGCTGTATTTTATCAACACACAATTATTTCAGGACTTAGATTTCTCTCCAAAGAATGGATTCATGTTTGATGACCACGTGAGGCCATCCCGACCCAGGCTGGGAAGATGCTTGTGCAATGTAACTGAGTGAAAGTCCCTTCCTCCAGGGCAGTGTTTGGGGTTTTCTTTTAATCTGGGGTAAGAGAAGATGAGATGCTTGGATCCCTCTTCAGGATGAATTCATTTGCTACAGTCTTGGGAAATGAAGTTTATCTTTTTAATAGCATAGATAGACTTCATCGTGCATATTAGAAGTTCACCAGGTATTAGGTAATTTAGATCATAAATTCTCCTCAAAGTGACCCATCATCTGAGTATTTATTTTTCTCCTCTGAAAAGATGGGAGGCATAAAAGCAAGCTTTGTAGTTTTATATCTGTCAGCTTGTCACATAAATATCTCAGTAACTACTGATCTTATCATCATAAAATTTCCATTTGTATAGTTAGACATGTCATGTTGGCCAGTTACGTAAAAAGTCAAGCACACACAACATTCAACCCCGTCTGGGGGCAGCTCTCATCTTGATATCTCTCTGTGTAGTCCAAGGAGAGGTCTAGAGCAGACTAGGCTAGAAACAAGCTCTATCCAACAGCAGAGGAACGCTCCCCTCTCCTGAGGGTGTTCTCACAGTGCTGACAGCATGAAGTCACCTAGGCTGAAGGATGCCTGGATACCTTCTCTAAGAGTATGAGTGAAGAAGTTTGGCATACATAATTCAAGTCCCTTGTGACCCTGATGGCAGATCAGGATTTAAGCCTGCTTGCAGGTCCTCAATGTTAGCAGGGTCTTGCTCTGTCTCTGAGGCTGGAGTGCAGTGACTTAATCATGGCTCACTGCAGCCTTAACCTTCTGGGCTCCAGTGATCCTCCCATCTCAGCCTCCTGAGTAGCTGCAAAGGCTGACATCACCACACCTGGCTAATTTATTATTTTTTGTAGAAACAGGGTCTCACTATGTTGCCCAGGCTGGTCTCAAACTCCTGACCTCAAGATATCCTCCTGACTCTGCCTCCTAAAGTACTGGGATTATAGACATGAGCCACTGTGACCAGGATAAGACTAAATTTATTTTCTTTTGAGATGGAGTTTGCCTCTGTTGCCCAGGCTGGAGTGCAATGGTGCCATCTTGGCTCACTGTGACTTCCGCTTCCCAGGTTCAAGAGATTCTTCTGTCTCAGCCTCCCAAGTAGCTGGGACTATAGGCATGGGCCACCATGCCCAGCTACGTTTTGTATTTTTAGTATAGATGGAGTTTCACCATGTTGGCCAGGATGGTCTCAATCTCTTGACTTTGTGATCTGTCTGCTTTGGCCTCCCAAAGTGCTGAGATTACAGGTGTGAGTCACCGAGCCCGGCCACTTTTTGCATTTTTAGTAAAGATGGGGGCCACTTTTTCCATTTTTAGTAAAGATGGGGTTTTGCCATATTGGCAAGGCTGGTCTCAAACTCCTGACCTCAAATGTTCCACCTGCCTCTATCTTCCAAAGTGCTGGGATTACAGGCATGAGCCATCATATCCAGATGTAATTTTGAAGCAAGTGTTTATTATAATTGCTAGTGCCGCCCACTGTACAGCTCAGGAGACACAAAGCAAAGCCTCTGTCCCCCAGCAGCCCCGGGTCAAGTGTGGGAGACGGTTTCAGTATCCACTGTGACAGCAGAGACAGACAGGCACAAGACCACTTATGCACACCTGGCAGCGAGAACCTTAGCTTTGCTGGGAGACTCACAAGGGCAGGAATCAGCAACATGTGAACACCTTGGTGCATGAAAGCTCCACTTGGTTTTGGGACTCAAGAGAAAACTGGACATTCATATCTATTCAATGTGACTGTTTATTTTTCCATTTGCTACTTATTGATCACTAGCTGCATGCTGGGCACTGTATCAGGGCTAGAGAGGTGGTAAGAACTGAGGCCATAGAAACTCTGACCTCCCAGAGCCTACAGTCTAATTGAGAGGAGGAGGATGTGCAGTGAAACGAAATGTCTTAGTTTAGTGAAACAGGTAACTTCAACTCCACTATTAGGCTAAGTGAGGTAACCCAGGAATGGATAACCGAGCATGGTATGTTCTCACTGATACGTGGGAGCTAAACCATGAGGCTGTAAGGGCATAAGAGTGACACAGTGGACACTGGGAACTTGGGGGGAAGAGTGGGAAGGGGGTGAAAGATAAAAGGCAACAAATATGGTGCAGTGTATTCTGCTCAGGTGAGAGGTACACCAGGTTCTCACAAATCACCACTAAAGAACTTATGTAACGAACACCACCCATACCCCAGTAACTTACGGAAAACTAAAATAAATAAAATAAAGTATGTATTGACAGATTGACTATCTAAAATGCACAAGGCACACTTGAGTGTGGTCAGGGATCATAAGACCAAGTCCCCGATCTTAAAGAATGTATTATCTAATAAAGTAAAATAAGAGACATTAAAAAACAAAAACCTTTATCTCACGGGCAGAGGAGAGCTCAAATGCTAATGTGTGTGAAGGCATTTTGCGTACACAGTGTGTGGTAGGTGTGTTTCCACCTCTATCACAGCCTGATGCCTTCTTCAAAATAAGCCCCATTCTGTCGGAGACACAGAGAGCTGCAGACTCCAGAAGGCCAGCCTGGCCCCTGGTGACGTGCGACTGTGGGGAGCAGTGAGAGCTGAGGTCTCTGAAGGGCATGCCCTAAACTACACTGTGGTGGGAACACTATTGCAGTTGGGACATTGGTTCCATGACCATTTTAAAACACAGACTTCTTTAAAGGTGACTTTGGCTCAGCAGAGGCCACCAAATTCTGAGAGGGCAGGTGAGACTCAGTGGTCAGGATAAGGCAGAGCTGGCTGAGGACAGGGCTGGGCGATGGGAAAAGAAAACAGGGACTAAAGTGGCCTGGTTATATGATTCTGTGATTTTTTTGCTGTTTCTTGTTCTTTATTATTTATCTATTTTTGAGATAATAGTTTCTCATTGCCCAGGCTGGAGTACAATGACATGATCTTGGCTCACTGCAACCTCCACCTCCCAGGTTCAAGCGATTCTTCTGCCTCAGCCTCCCAAGTAACTGGGATCACAGGTGTGCACCACCAGGCCCAGCTAATTTTTTTTTTTTTGTGTGTGTGTGTGTTTTTAGTAGAGACAGGGTTTCACCATTGTTGGTCAGCCTGGTCTCGAACTCCTGACCTCAAGTGATCCACCTGCCTCAGCCTCCCAAAGTGCTTGTTTCTTGTTCTTTAAAAGTCACCCTTTTGTGGCTCCTTAAGGCAAATATTCTTATCTTTTGATTTCAACCTAGAAAACTCTTCATAATATCTATCATGCATTCAGCCCTTACAACATTTCAGGGACAGGGTGCAATAGGCCTCATTAGCCTTCACAACAACTCCCTGAGTCCAACCCCACAGGCCCCATTTACAGATGGGCACAGAGACAGGCAGCATAGACCAGCACAGAGGAACCAACCTCCTGACGCTCTTCCCGATCTGTGCGGTGGCTGGTGCCGCCCACAGCTCTCCCCATGTCCTTCCCATCCGCCCTGACTGCAGCAAGCTTTGGGGAGGCCATATGTGCTCAGGGGGTATGTGAGATGGCAACACACGTGAAGCCAGCACGAGAACTCGGAATTTCAGGGAAAAACCGTTTTTCGAAAAACAGCTCTTATTCTTTCATCAGATAATATTCCTTTGCCTGTGGAGCCCAGAATATCCTCCTCCACCTGAAACTGTCCCTTTCTTGAGGATGCCGCCTGAGTGTCACTCCTGGGGCCCTGCTCTCCCCGAAGCCCTCTGCCTCTGGCTGGAGGAAGCATCTCCTCTCCTCCCTGATCACATCCCACATTGCGTGCATTGTAAGTCATTCTCAGAGGCCTGCACTGCCCGGGGGGCTCTGTTTTTGCCTTTTAACGTCCTTGAGACGTGACATAGGCTGCCCTAGGTGAACCTGAGGGGCAACAAGAGATAGAGATTTGTGGAAGGGACAGCTCTGGACAGACCAAGAGCATTGGTGCCAGGTGTAGAACTCACTTTGGGAAACTGAGGCCACTGGATGCAGTTCCGACACCCTCAAATCTCCAATGCATCCCAGCAGCCAATCAAGGACAGTGATTAGGACTGGGGAGCTCGAGGCCAGCTGCGATGCCTAGGCCCTTTGGTCAAATATAGACCCATTGCCCATGAGTAAAGGAAAAGAGAAGCAAAGTCAGGATGAGAAAATCAGGACTTCCGAGGTGCAGTCAGAGGAGAATATCCAATTCTTAAAGTGAGCCAACAGAGAATCCCCAAAGGCTGCCCCAGATCCGCAGCCCACCTCCCCACCAGAGCACAATATCAGGAAGCCTTCCCACTTGTCTTGGTTCCTCTCACAGACACGAGGAAGTTGCATAGAAGGCCTTTCCGAGGTGGTTCGGGACTGCTTCAGAGAGGAGTGTGCTTCACCATCCGACCTGGTTCTTTTCTGAGTGATGCACAGCATGTTAATTCCCAAGCTAATCTTTGATTAACATCCAGGAAATTTGGGACTTTTAATTAAAAGAAAGGGAAAGTCTAAAAAGAAAATAGGTCAATGGACCTTTCTGAAAGGTGGTCCCCGTGAGGCTAAAGGCTTGCTTTGGACTTTTCAGGTTCCCCTGTGTTAATAGAATTTAGATCACATTGAGAATTTAGATCGCAGGAACAGAAAGCGCTGTCCTTTTTCACTGACCCAATTTGAGAAGTAAAAATTGATCAGCAGACCAGCTGGGCATGCAGACATAGACCACAGCATTTGCATGGACTGTTAAGAGTGTTATTCACAGCTTCTGGCAGAGGAGCTGGGTGCTTTCCTGCATCCAAGACGGCATGCTTGCAATGAAGGAACCCCTGACTTCATCACCTGTGCATGAGAGAGACCTGTCATAGCCCCTGGGGTCGGGGTGAAGCCAGGTAGGAAAATGAACCAGGGTGGAGCAGGGACGAGAACATCTGTCAACCCCGACGCTTAGTAGCACTGTTCTCTGAATCTGTGGAGGGAGGTAGCGACAAGGAAATAGAAATTCCAGGGCCTCTCAACTGTATTCATCTTCTGGATTTCCTCCTTCCGTTGCTAATGAACTAGTAAGCAAGCAAACAAACAAATGTGTGTTACTAAAATTTTAAAATTTAAAGTGTAATTAACGTAGGATGCACACACAGCTCTTAGGTGTATAGTTCCATGGGTTTCGACGAATGTATAAAATCCATGCAAACGCCAGCCTGATCAAGCGGTCTGACTTTTCCATGACCCTGGAATGTTCCCTCATGCCTCTTTTTAGGGAGATTCTCTGCAGAGGCGAGAGTGCTGTGTTCTGATTGCTCTCACTACAGCTTAGCCTTCCCTGCTCTGCAGCTCCATATGCATTAGGTCCTACAGCGTAGGCTCTTTGGAAGCTGGCTTACACAGCTCAACCCATTGTTTTGAGACTCATACGTGGTATTGTGTGTATTTGTGGCTCCTTTTCTATCACTGGGTAATGAACATTCTACAGTTAGACCACAGTTTGTTAATCTATTCACATTTTGATGGGCATGGAAAAAGAAAATTTGAAAGACTCTAGAAAGGGGGAGAAAAAAACGTATTTATAGTCAGAATTAATACATTCATTCCACGGATGTTTGTGAAATGTCAGTGCTCTGCTAGAGCCTGTGCTCGGCACTGTGAGTGCAGCTGTGAAGGGAACAGTCAGGCACTGGGGCTCATGTACTTGGACCTAGTAGGAGTCGCAGATTGTGAACAAGTAAACAGATACATGGCTAAGATGACTTTAGACTGTGGTAAGTTCTCTGAAGGCAATTCTCTTATGGAAAATAAACCAAAGATTACGTTTTTGGACAGATACTGTGGTATAGTAGTTTTTTAAAAAAATTAAAATTGCTATTAAGATCATGAATATGATAAGATAAAAATTTGCATCAATCTGTGATCTTCTGCCTAAACATCCTTATTAACCAGTGAGTCCTGGGTAAAGTGTGAAATCCTCATCTCACATTGACTCTTTCTTCCTTGCAGTATGTGCTCCTAGGTCTCTTTCCTCTTAACCTATTACTTCTTGCTATTACAGACATATCTGTAATTGTTCAATGGAGATTTTGTAAAAAATAAAAATCCTGGTTCTAAGAAAGAAAACTAAGAAACATGTGCTGTGGGATTTGAATTATTTCTTGCTAAAACAACAACCACCCTCTCTCTATGCAAGATTCTTGACACAAATATTTTCAAAGGAAGCTATTCCCTCCTTTCACCATGGGCTTTCTCTCTACAGCCGGCATTGTTCAGACAGAGGAAGGAGGCACAGGGAAATACTTTAGCATTCTATAATAAAGTAGTTCATGGCACAATTAAAATGATGTACTACAACAGTAACATGATATGCTGAATTTAAATAACTGAAGCTGATTAAGGAGGACGTCAGAATTAAATGCTTGATGGAATTGACATAACAGATCCAAGATGGCCTCTCCATGTTTCGGCGGAGAGATGGTGGCAACCATTGATATTTTCCAGGCAAATTTGTTGATAGATAAAACATTTTTATAGACTTTCCATTATTCCTTGTAGCCATCAGCTTTTAATTTTCTCTTTCTAGTTAATATACTTGTGTATAATTTAAACAGAAAACTGTTCTGTTTCATCATAAAAGATTTGCCTGTTACTTTGGGTGTGTAAATCAAGTGGACAGCACAACATTCTTGAACTTGTTTTTTAAGGCATTTGTTGACAACAACAGAAAAGAAGATCACAGACGCCGCCAATAAGCGTGGACATCAATTATTTTTTAATTGTATAGGAGTACAGTACACTAATTAAAACTAGTATATCTTGCAATGCCAAAGGCAAAATTAATTATTAATTTTTATTAATATTCAGAAGTAGCACAAGGAATGCATTAATAAAGATTTGGTGGTTGTGACTGAGATCTTGTTTAGCTTTATATTTTAGAGGAAAAAAAAGGTTTTCTGGTTCAATCTGAATAAAAAGAAGCTGGCACCAAGGGATGATCTTTATTGAGAGGAACGTGCTCACCAGAGTGGGTATTTAGTGACAGGAGATGAGATGTGGAAGGAGATTATGTGAAAACCCCAAATGCTTGTCTATAATGGTTTGATTTGACAACTCTACATTCACCTGCAAAATTGTTGTTGTTACCTTAGATACTTTTGGTTATTAAATTGAGTATTTTAGTTAAGCCATCTTGAGTTGACATTTAATAATTCATTTAGGAGCTGTGCACAGAATATTATCCAGCTCACCAAATCCAAGATGAACAAAATTAGTTTTGTGCACTAAAAAGATTTTGACAAGACATCTCTCCTCCTCTGCTCACTCTCCCCTCCTTCTTGTCTCCCATTCTCCTCCTCTTCTCCCTCTCCCTTCTCAGCCTCTCCTCCTCTCTAGTTAGAAACAAGTCTGCAAGGCTCTCTTATCCTACCTGGCAAAGATGGAAGAACATTCATAGTTTTTAGGCTAGCATCTTTAAGCTTATCTCCGTGCAGTCCTGAAACCATGTAGGACGTAGATAGGTCATTAATCAGTGCTTGCTTTTCTGCAACTGATGGCTTCTCATTTTACATAGCCTCTGATTAGAGATCTTTCATGTCCACTTCCTTGAGAAATAATTTTGCCTTTGTAAAGTCTGCACCAGTTAAAACCTTCAATGAAACCCAAAATGTCGACACAGCCATGTGGGAGGGCTGCCTGTGGACATGTGGGTTGGTCAGCCACAAGCTCTGATATCACGGAACACATGTCCATCCGCCTGGGTGGATAGAACCATCAGACCCACATCCTCCTTCGCCTACCATGTGGGGAGTGCTATGCCTCGCACAGCTCAATCCTGCATGTTCGCGAATCTTCAGGGGTGAAAAGGAGAGGAACAGAGCATTCACAGCTACAATGAAGCTACAAGCAGTTGTAGGCAAAACTGTATGGTACAGCATATGCACAGTGCATGCCTTCCCTTCACACCTCGGAAGGCAGCAGGACTCCCCGGCAAGCGCCAGCTGTCACCATTCCCTTGGGAAGGCAGCTCTCTGAAGAATACTTCTTCCACCTGATGGTCCACCTTCCAGAATGCAGCTCCTGGGAAACAGCATCAGGCCAGTCTGGGAAGGCATGTGTTTCCTCGGATGTATTGGAACATTTCCTCTGAAAAATAGGAGAAAAAGTGGATCTGATGTCATACTGGCAACCTCTGATGAGACTTACACGCCTGAGGAAAAAGGTGGCAGTGCAGTCAGAATCAGGATTGACTCCAGATAAACGCATGGCCATATTGGCTCATTTCATCCCATCAGAGTTTAGTGGGGGGTGAAGGAGGGTGTTTCATTGAATCCTGGCATGTGATGCACCAGCTGCCTACAGGTGACGCTGAAGATAGCCTGAAGGTGATCTCTGACTCCTAGGACTTTAAATGCTTAGCAGCTCATATCAAGAGAGGTTACTTCTTGCCTTGTTTTATTTTAATTATTCCTCCAAAATGACATAGATAAATATTGCAATGTATGCCAGCCATTAGTGAGACATTCTGATGAGTTCGTTCACAAAAAGGGGATTTCATTCATTCATTCAAACAAACTTTATGAGCACCTACACTATCCTGGGAGTTTTGCTAGGCCTGGGGGATTCCAAAATAAATATAAAAGATAAGTGTTTGAGTTAGCTGTTGCTGCATAACAGACAGCTCCAAAACTCATGAATTTAAGCAGCGATCCTGCATTACCACCTGTGTGTCTATGAGTTGTCTGGGGTTTAGGTGATCTAGAATGGGCCTGACTAAGCTGCTCTGCATCTGGGATTGCTAGGGTGTCTACCATGTCTCTTTCCACCTGTCTCTTGCTCTTGTTGGACCAGAGAGCTAACTGGGGCATGTTCTCCCCATTGTGATACCAGAGGCACAAGAGGGTCCCTACTGAAACCCAAGGGCTTCTCAAGGCCTCATCTCAAAATTGGTACCCTGCTGTGTCCATATACATTCCATTGACTAAACATAAAACATACAGCCAACCTCAGAGCCCAGAGTCAGGGAAGCATATGCCACCTGCAATGAGGCCACAGCAAGGGTGTGAATGCAGGAAGGTGTGATGGAGGTCAACGATGAAACCTACAGTGGGAAGATATCATTTCCTATTCTTCATTCTGCTGATGGGCATAGGAATGATGTTTTGGTACATTAAGGCTGCTATAACCAAATACTATAGACTGGGTGGTGCATACATGACAGGTATTTGTTTCTCATAGTTCTGGAGGCTGAGAAGTCCAAGACCAAGATGCTGGCAGATTCCGTGTCTGGTGAGTCAGCTTTCTAGTTCCTAGATGATGACTTCTCACTGTGTTCTTACATGGTGGAAGAGGCAAGAGATCTCTCTTGGGCCTCTTTAATAAGACCACTAATCCCATGCATGAGGGCTCCATCTCCATGAGTTAAGGCCATCACCTTGGGGTGAATTTCAATATAGAAATTTGGGAAAAACACAAACATCCAGAGAATAGCCAATGGTGACTTCTGCCCTGAAAAATATTGAGGGAAAAATTCCCACTCCATTCCCTTGTTCCTGAAGGACAGCTACTGGGGAGGGTAAGAATCTGATGTTTATGGGTGGCTTAAGCTGTGAAAGATTTGCTATTCCCTGTGGTCTTCCTCAATTTTTCATTTAGGGACCACAGGGGAAAGATGCTCTTGGCTTCTGCTTTTGTGTGACAGATATCCATCCCCATGGCAAGTCCAGGGCCTGGTTCTGTCTCTGCTTTCAGAAAACAGTGGGCACATGGTCCCCTGAACTCTGTCAGTGGCCTGAGACTAGACAGAGGAAGATAGGGAGCCTTGGATTCTCTGCAGATCCATTTCAGCTCTGCAAACAACAATGCTGATATTTTAATTCATCCTTGACCCTTGGATCTACTTCTTATGTGTTTGAGGACTCAGAGGGGAAGGCCTCTGATTAGCATCTTAGAAGTTCCCAAAATGACACATGGATTCTGTCCTTGCAGAACTCCCAGGGTGATACGGGGCCTGTCTGGGGATGACACGGGGCCAGGGCCTTGACATCCCGACACAGAGGCATCCCCTTTACTGGACATAGCCTCTACCTCCTCTCCCCACCTCATACATGCCCCAATTAATGTCCCCATTGACCTAGTGGGGTGGATCTTCAGCTTCACATCATACTGTGGAAGACAGGTGGTGCTTACATGAGAAAGGGAACAGCAGAGAATTAACACATGATCCAAGCAACTGGATCAATGGAGATATCCCGATTTGATAAATCAGGCCCAGTTTTGTTTTGTCTTTAATCTTCACCTATGTAGTTTGTCCAACAGGTGGTAACCCAAGACATTGCCCTGCCTCCAGTCCTACTGCTGGTGCCCCAGCTCTTCTCTGCACGAACTCTCATCCTTTCCACACCTCTGTCCACTCACTTGCAACATGGTGAATACAGGACCACCTCTTCAGCTGACTGTGAACCTCCATGAGATCCAGTGTGTGGGGAGCTATCGGCACAGTGCAGGGCACACAGGAAGTACAGATGGGCCATGAGTTTCATCACTGACCTAGTGCACACACTCTTTGAGGTAGAGGCTGGCAGAGACTCAAATTGCATCCTCCCCCAAACAGATGTGGACGCTGTTAATCGTGGTCTTTCATCTTTGCTTATAGTTATGTGACACTGCTTCTCTAAGCAGATTTGGGGAGAGATTTGTTTTCATAAATCATGTTTATATGTTACTGAAGCTTTGTTTACTCATTTAGGAACAAGTTAAGGGCATTGAGGTACATGTCTGTGGGGATGGACGGGTGGAGGAGGGAAGCGTTTGGAGGAGTTCTTTGCTGCACACACAAAGGTAGGAACTGACCCAAGAATCTGGCTTCAAAGTCAGATGTCGGGCAATTTCACTGTGGGACAGACTGCGGGACAGTCTCAAAGTGGAACTGGGTAAGGCTTCTTCTCCCCGATCTAAAATTATGCAAGTCCATGAGAATCCCTTTTTGATTACATCATGAACTTCTGGCAGAAATATTTCTGGTACCTAACCTTAAACCCAGAGGATGTTGCATTGGCAGTGGCTGCACTGAAAGCACGAAGCCTCAGAAGTGGGACAGCTGTTGGAAATCAGATGTTGCCTAAGAGAGTTTATTATGCTTCCTCTACACTGCTCACCATCGCCAAAAGCCAGGAGAGATCCTTTCATCTACAGGGACACATTTCCTCTCTAGGGTTTCCTGTGCCACCTGTAGGGCCAAGAGTTTCCCTGGATATTCAGAATATGCAGAAACTCCCCTGACAAGCACAAGCAGCTTTGCTTAAGCAAAGCATGTGATGATGTTCAAGGTGGCTTGGATAAACTTTACAGTCACAGAGAAAGCGCTGAGCCTTCTGGCCTGTGGGCACTAACCTGAGCCAAACAATTGTGTGTGTGTGTGTGTGTGTGTGTATATATATATATATATATATATATATATATATATATATATACATATATATATATATTTGGAACTGTTATACTCTTCTACTTTATTTTTTTTATTGTACTTTAGGTTCTGGGGTACATGTGCAGATCATGCAGGATTGTTGCATAGGTACCTACATGGCAATGTGGTTTGCTGCCTCCATTCCCCATTGCCTATATCTGGCATTTCTCCCCATGCTATTCCTCCTTAGCTTCCCCATCTCCTGCTGACCCTCCCCTGGCCCCCCTGACAACAGACTCCAGTGTGTGATGCTCCCCTCCCTGTGCACATGTGTTCTCATTGTTCAACACCCACCTATGAGTGAGAACATGCAGTGTTCGATTTTCTGTTGTTGTGTCAGTTTGCTGAGAATGATGGTTTCCAGATTCATCCATGTCCCTACAAAGGACACGAATTCATTGTTTTTTAAGGCTGCATAATATTCCATGGTGTAAATGTGCCACATTTTCCTTGTCTAGTCTATCATCGATGGCATTTGGGTTGGTTCCAGGTCTTTGCTATTGTAAACAGTGCTGCAGTGAACATACGTGTGCATGTGTCTTTATAATAGAACAATTTATAATCCTTTAGGTATATACCCAGTAATGGGATTGCTGGGTCAAATGGAATTTCTATTTTTAGGTCCTTGAGGAAGTGCCACACTGTCTTCCACAATGGCTGAATTAATTTACAGTCCCACTAACAGTGTGAAAGTGTTCCTATTTCTCCACATCCTCTCCAACATCTGTTGTCTCCAGATTTTGTAATGACTGCCATTCTAACTGGTGTGAGGTGGTAAATAAACTAGGTATTGAAGGAACATATTTCAAAACAATAAAAACTATTTATGACAAACCTACAGCCAATATCATACTGAATGGGCAAAAACTGGAAGCATTCCCTTTGAAACCTGGCACTAGACAAGGATGCCTCTCTCACCACTCCTATTCAATATAATATTGGAAGTTCTAGCCAGAGCAATTAGGCAAGAAAAAAAAATAAAGGATATTCAATTAGGAAGGGAGGAAGTCAAATTGTCTCTATTTGTGGATGACATGATTGTGTATTTAGAAGACCCTATTGTCTCAGCCCAAAATCTCCTTAAACTGATAAGCAATATCAGCAAAGTCTCAGGATACAAAATCAATGTGCAGAAATCACAAGCACTCCTATACACCAATAGCAGACTAACAGAGAGCCAAATCATGAGTGAGCTCCCATTGACAATTGCTACAAAGAGAACAAAATACCTAGGAACACAACTAACAAATGATGTAAAGGACCTCTTCAAGGAGAACTACAAACCACTGCTCAATGAAATAAGAGAGGACACAAACAGATGGAGAAACAGTCCATGTTCATGGTTAAGAAGAATCAATATTGTGAAAATGTCCATACGGCCCAAAGTAATTTATAGATTTATTTTTATTTATTTATTTTTGAGACGGAGTTTCGCTCTTGTTACCCAGGCTGGAGTACAATGGCACGATCTCGGCTCACCACAACCTCCGCCTCCTGGGTTCAGGCAATTCTCCTGCCTCAGCCTCCTGAGTAGCTGGGATTACAGGCACGCGCCACCATGCCCAGCTAATTTTTTGTATTTTTGATAGAGACGGGGTTTCACTATGTTGGCCAGGGTGGTTTCGATCTCTTGACCTCATGATCCACCCGCTTCGGCCTCCCAAAGTGCTGGGATTACAGGCATAAGCCACCGTGCCTGGCCCAGTAATTTATAGATTTAATGCTATCCTCATCAAGCTACCAATGACCTTCTTCACAGAACTGGAAAAAAAACCTTAAACTTCATATGGAACCAAAAGAGAGCCCACATAGCCAAGACTTTCCTAAGCAAAAAGAATAAAGCCAGAGGCATCACACTGCCAGACTTCAAACTATACTACAAGGCTACAGTAATCAAAACAGCATGGTACTGATACCAAAACAGAGATGTAGACCGATGGAACAGAACAGAGGCCTTAGAGGCAACACCACACATCTACGACCATCTGATCTTTGACAAACCTGACAAAAACAAGCAATGGAGAAAGGATTCCTGGTTTAATAAATGGTGTTGGGAAAACTGACTAGCCATGTACAGAAAGCAGAAACTGGACCCCTTCCTGACACCTTACACTAAAATTAACTCCAGATGGATTAAAGACTTAAACATAACACCTAATACCATAAAAACCCTAGAAGAAAACCTAGACAAAACCATTCAGGACATAGGCATAGGCAAGAACTTCATGACTAAAACACCAAAAGCATTTGCAGCAAAAGCCCAAATAGACAAATGGGACCTAATTAAACTCCAGAGCTCCTGTACAGCAAATGAAACAATCATTAGAGTGAACCAGCAACCAACAGAATGAGAAAAAATTTTCGCAATTTACTCATCTGACAAAGGACTTATATCCAAAATCTACAAATAACGAAAACAGATTTACAAGAAGAAAAACAAACCCATTCAAAAGTGGGCAAAGGACATGAATAGACACTTTTCAAAAGAAGACATATATGAGGCCAACAAACATATGAAAAAATGCTCACCATCACTGGCTATTCTACTTTAGATATGTACTCACATGCAGAAAAGAAACCCCTATTTTATTTTATTTTTTTTTAAATCAAAACCCAGTTTACTTGTCACTTTCTTTTTAAAACTTCCCTGACCACTGCAGTGGTCACTTCCACATGAATTTCAACTCTATTCTCCATTCATACCTCTCTGGCATCACCAGCTTATGATTGTGGTGACGTCATCTGACTCCTGGTTGGAGACCCATGAAGACCCTAAGACAGCATATATGTCTTCTTCTTTATGTACCTCCAGTGCCCAACAAAGCCACTGGTTCTGAGACAGTTTCAGAGAAGGTGGGGTTGAGGCAAAAGAACACATCCAGCATGGGTCTAATTACTGGAACAAGTAATTGGATTGGATTAACCACTAACACGTTAACCACCTGATTACAGCGAGTTGACTAATCTTACAGTCTAATGTATAATTGAGAGTAGATTCCAAATAAGAGGTGAGAGGAGCATCTCTGCTATTTGTCGGGACATAAGAGGGGTCTTATTAATTAATTCAACAGGTAATCATTGGTCATCTACCATGTGCAAAGCCCTGTCATAGGCACCAGTGATGGGTTTATCACTAGTACTAGTATAACTGTTATGGTAGGTAGCTAGTCAGACAGGGACAGGGCAGGAGGGGCCCCCCAGCCCCCTCCTTCTCTCCCTCACCAATCAGGAATGTCAGGTAACCATCAAGTGATGGTGAGGTAGTTATTAAACTATCTCTCTAAAATAATAATTGATCACAGCCAATGAAACACCTATAATTGCTGATCAGCAGCTTCGCAATGAGATCACAGGAGTTGGTTAGGCAGGCTTAAGCATGACCACTAGGAGGCAAAATGGCGGAGTCTAACTGGTATAATGTTAAGACTGGTAAAGGAAGAATGCCTCACATGAACATGCACACAACTCCAGTAAACGTGCTGTGCATCAACAACTCCAGTAAACACACTGCCAGACATGGCTAATAAGGGAGCAATCGTGAAATAGGTTTTCAATTTTTTTAGACCGGATTAACTTTAAAAAGACAGAGATATCGATGGTAGTGCAGTTCAAAGTATCTGCAGAATTAAAATGTCTGAGCACAATGGCACAAAGGATGGGAGGTTGGGAAGGGTCTTATGTTAAATTTGAAGTAACATAATAGTATTTCAAAGTAGCCTTTAAAGAAGTAAAGACACATGGCAAGCCACAAGCAGTTGCTGAAAAATGGAACAAAAATGTGTACCTCATAAGCCTAAGGTAAAAATCAAATGGAATACTAAAAAATACTCTGTTGTTTCAAAAGAAGCCAACAACAGATGAGAGAAACAGAAAACAAATGGTGAAATGGCAGACTTAAATCCTACCATATTAATAGTTATATTAAACATAATAGCCTAACGTACCGGTTAAGAGCTACAGATGATCAGACTTGATGAGGAAACAAGACCAAGTACATGCTTCATGTTTCCATGTGAAAATTCCTTCGCTGCATTTTGGGAAACTTTTATATTGCAGTCAAGAAATTGGAAAAAACAAGAAAAGTATAAATCTTGGGTGCAAATTCAAGCTTAACAATCAAGATAAAGATATTCCTTTTCATTACTTTAATGGCAAAAACCGCAATTACTTTTGCACCAACCTAATAGTTTTGAGGAATTCACTGATGTCAACTCAAAAGTATGAGCAGGAACTACTGATGTGCAGAGTCTAAGGTTAAGATAAACATTTACAGAAACCAGGGAAGGCAGGCTGGAGAAGAGTAGACATAACCTCCTCAATTAGTCTCAGTCGTAGCTGTTGCCAGGCTGTAAACACGTTTGTGGAATACTCTCCAATAAGATTAGAAACCGATATAAAACTTCAATTGCAGAAAGAATATCAATTTCATTGGCAAAAATCAAAATTGAGGCAAGCAAGCAAAATATTTTTATTGTTAAGAAAGGATATAATCTGATATGAAGAAACATGTGCCCTAAAGCCTAATTTGCAAATGCTTTCAGATACACTCTTGGCCATTCAATCAACATCAATGCAAAAATAAATGAAAACTTTCCATATTTGTAAGGTTTGTCAGGAAAAAAAGAGACTAGTGTATAGGACAATTAATGCTTGGTGTGTTTCAATGTTTTAATGCTACCTTTTAGGGTATTATATTTCATGGTATTATTTTTCAAATTTTTAAGTGATTTTTGCATGGCATTTATTTTGTGCTAATATTCACCTTTGAAATATTTTTTATTTTCTAATGTCAGGTAGAGATTACTTTTATGTTACTGAAAAAAGTCTATTTACAAATGTGGACTTTAGCAAAAAAGTGTTATGAAAAATACAGACACATGTAATTTAAGGAATTCCCAAGATTTTTTTAGAATTTTATTTTTTGTTTCTGAATATCAAAGATTAATAAATATCTACAGAAAACTTACTTTAAAAATAAATACACAAATGGTTTAAAAGAAAATGATAGGAGGAAGCATGCCATGCAGAAACTAATTATGAGACTGGCATTACTATATTAATACCAGACAAAGCAGGCTTTGGTGCAATAACTATTACCAGAGATAAAAAAGACATTTTATAAGGACACAATGCTCAAATATCAATATCAATAGGATATATAATGTATATATGTGCATATAACACATTTAAACATGCATGCACCAAAAGATTCCTCAAAATACATAAAGCAAATATGGTAGAATTAAAAGGGAAAAAAATGACAAATACAAAATGTAGTTGAAGATTTCAATACTTCTGTTAGTAATTAATGGAAGAAAGGTAAAATCTATAATGATTCAGAAATCCTGGATAAAACTATTAATCCAGTAGGACTTAATTGACTTGACATTGTTTGAACACTTCACTGCTTCACCCAACAGCAGCAAAATGCTTCTCTTTTCAATGGCATATGGAACATTTGCCAAGATAAACAACATTCTAAGCCATTAAAAAAAGTGTACATACATTTTAAAAGGTTGAAATCATACAGGATATATTTCCAGTATAATAAGAATTAGTAATAAATAAAGAGATCTAACAATCTCCAAATATTTGGAGAAATTATTTCTGGGAATCTCATGAATTATAAAAGAAGTCACAAGAGAAAATCCAAAACAGTTTTAACTAAATGAATATGAAACACAACATACATATTCATCAGATGCAGCTAAAGCAATTCTTTAGAGGAAAATGTATAGCCTTAAATGATTACATTAGGAAAAAAGGTCTACAATAAAAGATATAAGCTTATACCTTAAGAAACTAGAAAATTCAGGAAAATTAAATCCAAATAAGTAGAAAAAATAATAATAAGCGGAATTAATAAAATATCAATACACAAACTATAGGAAAAGTTAATGAAACTAAAGTTGTTTGGCTAGATTAGAAAAATCAACAAACTCCTAGATAGACTGATCAAAATAAAAGAGAAGATGCAGATGGAGATTAACAGTCATAAAAGAGGATATAACCTCTCTTTAATGTTGATCTCCTAACAACATTTAAAGATAATAAAGGAATGGTGTGAGCAAGTTAATATAAATAATTTCAACAACTTAGAAATAATAAAAGACGTCAAAAGGCATACATTGCCAAAAACACAAGAATAGATACAAAATTTAAATAGCCCTATATATTATCAACAACAACAAAGTAATTAAACAACTTATCACAGTGAAAACTACAAATCCAGATGGATTCCTTGGTGAATAAACCAAACATTTAAATAAGTATTTTTGCATCTTTCATGAGAGTTGAATTCCAAAGTCTGCATAGATTCTTAGCTCCAAGCATCAGAAATAAAGTCAGACTAATTTAGGATTTTTTTAAAAGAAAAGCACTAAAAAGATTTAGAGTAACCTTTCTATCCAGAAGGATTGTAGAGCGAGGTTTGGTAATTGTGGACTGAGAATTACCTCCAGAGAGGTGCCACGGTCACACAACTGAGTCCAGACACCACAGCCTAGACTGCCAACACCACAGACACCATACTCCTATCACTGGTGGTGTCATTATGCTATTGGTGCCTCAGGAAATGAGGTGTGGACTGTTTTGCTACCACCACACTCTGTAGAATGCATTCCTTGAAGTCTCCCCTTTATTGGTTCATTACGGTTTAATTCAAAGACTCATGTCCCTATTCCATCTTTGCAAGAAAAGACAGAAAAATATTTGTTGATCTCTATAAAGGCAGGTGGACTTTGCCTCATAAAGAAGTATGATCTGATGCTGGGACAATAATAATAGCACATGTCTAATAATGCGTGTAAGTTAAAAATGAAATCACAGCTGATCAAAATTGCCCTAAAAATTATTAAATCATCCAGTTTTCTGTACATATACAGGTATGTCAGTTTTCAATAAATCCAATAGGGACACTTTTTCTACAGAGGGAATAAATTGTTGCTACTTCCATTGAGCCGCAGACAATGTAGCTGACTTGCACTGAGGTCATATAACAGAAAATCTGTATGCATATGTTTGTTTATTTTAAAAACCCGACGCTCACACAAGGGTGGTGAGATACTCACACCACCATCGACTGAGCGAATAACAAATAATACCAGTCACTCCACTTAAAATATTTATTTTTATTTTTCCTCTTCTTTCTCCTCTCCCACCACCCCTCAGACCCTCCTCCTGCTCTCTCTCTCGTTCCCCTCCTTCTCCTCCTTCTCCTCCTCCCAAACAGAGAATAGCATCAGTTTGTCGCTTATATGATGGGACTCAGCTGTTTCTCTATAGCTTCCTGACAGCTGGGACAGAGATTTTACCAACACTTCTTTACATCACTCTTTTGCATCAGTTCCTAAAAGTTCAGAAAAAAAAAAAGTTGACCTTTTCCTTTTACAGATGGTCAAGCTGAGGCCCAAAGAAAAGCGAACCTTGCAGAAAGAACAGTGCAGGGCTGTGGCTGTCGATACTGGAACCCAGGCTGCCTGTTAATGTATCTTCCTGTCTACATTTTCTTGCTTTCAGGAGTCCAGACTTTCAGACAAGGAGCTGGACTCTCTTGGCATTAAGAGTTCGACAAAGCCATTGTTCTGAATCTGTTCTCTGCCTCCCAGCCCTGTGATAAGAATATCCTAGAAACTGGATTTTTCTATAAAAAACATTTCCCCATGTGGACTGTGTACATTCTGCCTCAAATTCTCTTTGGCAGTTTCACAGTTTAAAAATACTTGAGGATCTCTTTAACTTCGTTTCTCCTCCTCATTGTAAAACTTCACTTTTCACTTGTGTTTCCTCCAGGAACACCCTCCACCCGGCTGGAGCAACACAGCACTCTCTTCCCCTTTCTCGTAACTCCTGATTTCCTCCATGTTCCACTTCCTTTGCAAATGTCTTTTCAAACCCCATGCTTGGATTCTTTCTCTTCAAATCAAATCCGTAGTGTGAAGACAGAACGTAAACCTTTGTCTACATGTTTTTTTGCAAGCCCCCAATTAGATTCAAATATGAAAACATCCATCCAAAGCATCTGGGAAATCATCCCTGATTCCCTAAAAAATAGATACATCAGCTGGACCACAGCTCAAGGAGAGCTACTGCAGGTTAGATGTGGGGAAAAAAAAAGATATGTGAAATAATCTGAGGGTAATCTAAATAATGGTTAGGAATTTCTGACACTACTATGATTTTTCCCCCTGGGACTCAGGTGCAGAGGTCTGAACTCATTGTAATCCTCAATTTATAGCACATTGTCATCATTGACCTATGCAAGATTCCATGGTTTTGTTTATTTATTTATGTATTTATTTAGTGGAGACAGAATCTCACTCTGTCACCCAGGCTGGAGTACAGTGACACGATCTCCACTCATTGCAACCTCCACCTTCCAGACTCAAACAATCCTCCCATCTCAGCCTCCCAAGTAGCTGGGACTCCAGGCATGTGCCACCACACCCAGCCAATTTTTTGCATTTTTTGGTAGGGACTGGTTTTCACCATGTTGACCGGGCTGGTCTGAAACTCCCGACATCAGGTGATCTACCAGCCTCAGCCTCCCTAAGTGCTGGGATTACAGGCATGAACCACCACATACAGCGAATTTGTCTTTCTTTCTTCTTCTTCTTCTTTTTTTTAGGTAGGGACAGGGTTTCACCATGTTGGCAAGGCTGATCTTGAACTGCTGACTTCAGATGATCCACTTGCCTCAGCCTCCCAAAGTTCTGGGATTACAGGCGTGACTCACCATGCCCAGCCAGATTCCTTGGTTTTGATTTGTCTATTTATTTATTCTCTTTTAACCCAATTCCCTTCCTTTTATACACAATCATTGCAGTGTGTTTAATGCTGATTTGTTCTTTAGTATGTGTTCTTTTCTTTGAGATAGGGTCTTGTTTTGTCAGCCAGCCTCCACCTCCCAGGCTCAAGTAATCCTCCTGCCTCTGCCTCCTGAGTAGCTGGGACTACAGGCACACACCACCACACCTGAATATTTACTGTTATTATAATTATTTGTAGAGATAGGTTCTTACTCTATTGCCCAGGCTGGTCACCAACTCCTGGGCTCAAGTGATCCTCCCAGCTCAGCCTCCCAAAGTGTTGGGATTACAGGAATGAGCCACCACATGCAGCCTTGTATAGGTTCCTGACCAGTGTATACTGTTATTGTGAATGTATATTAATTGATATAAATGGTAAGTTCCCTATTGCTATGTGAACATATAATCCATTTCTTTGAATCACTGCACATTTTCACATTTTACTTACCTTCCCCAAACAGGCTTCCAATTCCTGTCCCTAATAATTAATATTGCGACCAACATCCATACTGTGCCTGCTAGGGTCCCCTGCGAGAGGTTCTGGGAGAGACATTTCAAGTGGTAGAATTTCTGGATCACAGAGTATGGTGGTTACAACTGTGGGCCACCCAGGTATCCTGTTCAGGGCCAAGGGAGCCTTAGCAGCTGCCAATGGCTCTCAACTGAATTCTTCCCCAGGGGACTAAGAGATGTCCTGGCCCTAGGTCCTGGGACTTGCCCCTTTGTATCTGATGTGGCAAGACAGACAGCTCTGAAAGGCCATCCCAGCTCCAGAGCTCCCTTATTGTAAGATCATGGAATAGCTGGGGCCTCTGTGGTGAGTGTATTTCAGTTCAACTTCTACCGATTTCACTCCCTTGAATGTTAATTCTGAACATGCTCCCTGGAAAACTTCCTGCATGCACTGCATACTGTGCAACCAACCTGAGTTACAGACAGTATGTGCACTGAAACCAGTCATGGCTGCCCTCCAGGGTGGATATGGGATACAGCCAGCACTCCACCAGCCCCGCAGAAATGTCCTACCTTCCCGCATCCCTATGAACACTTGGGATTTTCTAGTAGTATAGGTTATTATTTATTTTTTTTACAAATGTTTTAGGTATAAAGTGGTATCATTTTGTTTCAACTTGCATTTCTCTGATTATTCATGATTTTCAGTCTTTCTTTTTATATGTGTTAACTTTTATAGTTAAGTATAATTTTATAAATTGTCTAAACAGACCGGGCACAGTGGCTCATGCCTGTAATCCCAGCACTTAGGGAGGCTGAGGCAGGTGGATCACCTGTGGTCAGGAGCTTGAGACCAGCCTGACCGATATGCATAAACCCCATCTCTACTAAAAATACAAACATTAGCTGGGAGTGGTGGCGCATGCCTGTAGTGCCAGCTACTTCTGAGGCTGAGAAAGGAGAATTGCTTGAACCCAGGAGGCGGAGGTTGCAGTGAGCTGAGATTGTACCACTGCACTCCAGCCTGAATGGCAGAGTGAGACTCCATTTCAAAAAATATAAATAAATAAATAGTCTGAACATCTAATTTGGCTGTTTTCCTTTCGGGGTTATTGTCTAGGTATGAATCCCTTTTCAGGTGAAAATACTGCAAAATCATCTCCCATTAACTGTCATTGGTTTATTAACTTTATCCAAGATGTCCTTCATTGATGCAAAATCCTTAATTTTCAGGTGATCAAATTTTTAAAAGTTTTTTTTGGTCTATTGTTTGTATTTTTGAAGTTCTGTTTAAAACATCATAGAGATACTATATTCTTTTCTAATGATTACATTTTCTACCTTTCGAATTTACACTTCACATTTTCACATTTCAATCTATTTAGAGCCCACTTGACCTTGATATTAAGAAGAGATCTTGTTTTATATTTCTCTTGAGTGATCTAGCTTGCGCTAGATCAGTACCATTATTTGTTTATTGGTCTATTTTTTCTTTGCCAATACCACACTGTTTATATTATGTTGACTTTATAATATGACTTTATATTTGGTACAGCAATTTTTGCCTCTTCAATTTTCTTTTTTATTGTTGAATTAGCTATTTTGTGTATTTACCAAATTTTAGAGCAATTTTAAAGTAGATATAAGTTTTAGAGTAAACATGTATTTTTTTCAAATCCCAACAGGAATATTTATTTAGGTTGGATTAAATATATAGATTAAGTATATAAGAGTTGACCTGCTTATATTGTTATCTATCAGGGTTATTGAATTATTCTTTCTGTATCCTTTATGTGTTGTTGCTATTGTAAGTGGTATAATATTTTAAAATTATATTTTCTAATCAGTTATAGTTGATAAAAAGAAATACCACTGAATTTTGCAGTTTGATGTTCTAGGCAACATTTCTGCTGAATTTAATTTTCCCACATTTATTGAGATATAATTGACAAATAAAATAACTTTTTTATTCATTATAACAATTTTTCTGTTGATTTTGGATTTTTCTGTTTAAAGAAAATAGAATATTGGATTTTTCTTTTTCTGTTAAATTCTGAGGAAACAACAGTTTTTCTGTTGATTTTGGATTTTTAAAGACATACCCAAGACTGGGAAGAAAAAGAAATTCAACCGGACCCACAGTTCCACATGACTGGGGAGGCCCCAGAAACATGGCAGGAAGCAAAAGCCACTTCTTACATGGCGGCAGCCACATGCATTTGCTTGGTTAATGATCATGTCATCCGAAAATGATGATGGCTTAAAACATGGTCCAACCCATTCTCTTCTAACTTGGCTCTCTTTTAACTACTGATGTTGTGGAAAACCCATACTGCATTCTAACACTTTTTCCCTCAATACCAAAGTAAATAAATTACCTCTTATTTTTACTTTGCAGAAGAGTTGAGTTATAATTAGGTGTTATAACTTTCTTTAAGAAAAGTGCAGGTTGGAAGCAGGATAAATCCGAACGTATTAATATATGCCTTTCAGTGTTTCTGTTCCATTAACTCTGTCCTGGCCACTCAATATGACATTTGCTCCCAGTTAGGATCCTCAGCTTTAGGCAGTCTTCCAGGTTTCCACTTGCTTTCTTGTGCTTCTGCCATGGCTATGAGAAGGCCATGCTGGGAACAGTGAGCTTGAGAGACTCAGGGAGCTGAACTGCTCCAGCCTGGTCCACCAGGCTAGTCTAGCTGACTTGCAGATGCAGGAACAAACCAGCCCAGCCAAAATCAGTGGAACTGCCCAGCCAAGATCCACCAGTCTCCAGGTCTGGATAAATGCTGTTGCTCTAGGCATTCAGGTGACTGCATTGTGTGGTTACTAGTTTAGTTGCACAGCAATTGCCAGTTGCAAATGTGTCACATATTAACACTCTCTTTAGTCACCCTCCAAGGTAAAAATCTTGCCACTAGGTATTAGTCTGTTTTCACACTGCTGATAAAGAATACCCGAGACTGGGAAGAAAAAGAGGTTCAACCAGACCCACAGTTCCACATGGTTGAGGAGGCCCCAGAATCATGGCAGGAAGTGAAAGGCACTTCTTACATGGTGGCAGCAAGAGCAAATGAGGAAGATGCAAAAGCGAACCCCCCGACAAAATCATCTGATCTCGTGAGACTCACTCACCATCAGGGGAAGAGTATGGGGGAACCTGTCTTCATGTTTCAAACTGTCTTCCACCGGGTTCCTCCCACAACATGTGGGAAATATGGGAGAACAATTCAAGATGAGATTTTGGTGGGGACACAGAGCCAAACCATATCAAAGGGACATGAGCCAAATCATATCCTCTACTCCTGTTCACCAAGGCCCCTGCCCATAACCCCAGTGTCCCACCCATCATCCTACAGGACATCATTGTCACACTCACACACTGCCAACACAAGTGAAATACAGTCCTGAGGCTCACTGGGGTCCCGGTTATTTTCCCAAGATGTGGACATAGTTCAGTTCCCCAGGGCACCCAGGAAGCCCTGAATAGCTGGCCCTCAAATGCTGCCTTCACAAAAAAGAACCCTGAATAATCCACACATGTCCCATGCCTCTCAAACTGCGTGGAAACATAAATGGTTGTACACACATTGTTCTTTTCACTTGGGGACCTCAAGTGAAAAGAACGATGTGTAAGAAGGCCCATATTCTCAGATTTTTGTTACTGACCGTTTATTCTGCCTAAACTTTGGCAAGTGCGTTTGCTGCAAGGGGTGTTGTCAGAGCCTGCGGCTGCCAGGTTGATTAGCCCAGCCGGTGTTCTTGGCTGGAAATTATGGTTTTTTAAACTAATTCTTATTGTTGTCCACTTCCCAATTTTGCCGCTGCGCTGTAGACCCTAGTATCAATTTTAGTTGAAAATGCTGCAAAAACAAAAAGGTAATGCCACTTCCCACACTGTTTGAAAAGGTTTTTTAAGTGGAAAAGGTATTTAGTATTTTTAATAAGCATCTTCAATACTATTGAGTTGGTTTCTTTGTTAATATCACAAGATTAATTATGCTGTCAGACACTTTCAAGGCCTGCTTAACAAAGATTCAGTGATATAATGGTTTGCTTTGCACTGCCTTTTTTCTGCATAGCAATCACAATCAGCATTAGACAATTTAAAACCCTTTCACCAGCCGGAAGTTCTGAAGAGCCTTTTAATCAACAAAAGTAATTTTGCAAACAACTAGATACAGCATTTTTCATATTAACTAACTTGCATTTAAATTCTGCAGGCTTGATTCTTCCTGGATCTTTGATTCCAGGAAACTGGGATATTCCCATGGCCTAGAATCTGAAAGTGAGGATCACACACACTCTCTGCCCTGGGTACCCCACAAATGTTGAAGTCCTATTACCCTGTTCTGCTTGTTAAAAAGATAGCATTAATACCCAAATGTAATTCATTCATTTAAATTATCCCTTAATATACATAACTCATGTAATCAGTTAAATTCTTTCTTTTTTTAAATACGGTTACCTAGAGAGCTTCATCTTGTTATTTAATAAATACAACTTGTGTTAGTGTGTCAAAATTTTATATTGTTTAAAAAAATATGGCTTTTTAATTTTAATGTATGAATATCTTGGGTTAGAAAATTCTATTAGCCCCACCTTGAAGATTTTAAAATTCAGTTGTTTTGAGATTGACAATAACTGAGTCAAAGCTGAAGTTCTCTGCTCACAGGGTGGCAGCCCTACAAAACTAAAGGGTTTGAGGTTTTGTACATGAAGGACAGCTTCTTTGGGACCCCTAGCAGGAAGATACGTTTGGCATTTTTTTTTTTTAAATCAGGCATATTTTAAAAATGAAACTAACCTGTTAATGACACCTTTAAAACATTAATTTTTTTAAAAAAGAGGAGGAAATAAAGGCTCAGTCAGTAGCAGTAATTTGTACCGTTGCTGTGTGTAGTAATTAGTGACTGCAGCAGTGATTCCCACACCCTAAACCCTCGTGTGTTTGACACTATTTCAACCCTGGCGAGAAGTGACCCAGGGATCTGGAGCCACAGGACACGAGGAGCAAGTCCTGTCACAAGAAATAACAGGGTCAGGAGACACGACTAATGAAGTCATATCAACTGGTGCGCAGAGCCAATCAGAGGAGGCGCCAATCTGTAAATGAGGATGTAATTAGCAGAAAAAATAACATGCTTTGGTTGAATTCGAGGGGAGCCTGTAATGACTGGATATTGAGAAAGATTCCGAAAGATTAGAGCAAACATTATGCAACAAAGAATACCTAATTAGGGGAAAAAAGTGAATATGCCTTAATTAGAGGGAAATACATGATTGAAAGACGCAAAGTTGTCTTTTAATATGAATGTAGCCATGAAGGTTAGCGTGCGTTTCCTGGTTCCGCGGAGCAAGGCACTGTGAATCAGCGGGCGCAGCACACTCACATCTCTTTGCAGTTGGTGCTTTCTACGGGGAGACACAAAGGAGCTCCTGGGCACCTCTTGTTCCTGTGAGTGGATGACCCATGGTGAGTACAGCACATGTAGTTTCCTGTCTTGGCCACAGAATACTCCTGCCTCCTGGAGCACGAACACCCCCACAACTTATCTCGGTGCTTAGAAAGCAGGAAACAGATCATCACGTGCAAAAAAATATATGTGTCCGTGTGTCAGCATCGAGGCATGCAGCTTACCTTGGATGCTTTCCTTTTGGATCTGTAACTGGCAAGGTGTATATTTTGTCTAGAGAACTGAAGCACAGCCCTCCTCCTTCCAGACCACCCAACCCGAGTAGGTTCGTCTTGTCACCCCAGCAGGAGTGTTTTTATGATCCATGAAAATGAGAGAAAAAAAATGCCACCAGAAGCCCTTCCTTCACGATAGTAGACATTTCAAAACTGCAAGCAGCTACCATTTTTTCCCCTAATAGACAAACTACATGTTGTTTTACTTCCTCTCTTTTTTCCTTTTTGTCAACCTGTTCTGAGTATTGATTTTCATTTATTTTACACGATTCTTAATTGTCATTATTAGCACATCTGTGGCGCATCCCTGGCTTAAATATGCCCTGTCAATTTTGCAGCATATTTATAGATTAATTTAAATGTGTTTTTAAATTTATGACTGCATACCTTTGGTATGTTTGTAACATTAAAATACTTATGGTACAGAATTTTTTAATTAAAACTATTCATCAAAGAAAGTCCAGGTAGCAAGCTTCTCCTTGTTTGCGGTGGGGGATCTGGCAGCTAGAGCCAGAAAATAATAGGTCAATTAAAAAAAATCTAAAGATAGCATTTTCAAAGACCCAATTGTTTAATGAGAATTTGCCAACCGATCCCCCAAATTAAATTATGAACTTGATTTTTAGTTACGGGCATCAGGGCTGCAGATGGCAGAAAAAGAAAAAGAAGAGGCCAGGGAAGGGAGCCACTCCTGCCTAGATTTCCTGCCAGCAAGGTTTACTTCCCAGAGTCTGGCGGGCGGGGCAGCAGGGACCACGTCTTGGAAATTGACACCCTGAAACCGTTGGAAAGTCTGCAGAGTCCCCACAACTCTAGTCTCCCTTACCATGCCAGCTTTGTTTGTACCTCTTAAAACCCACAACCCCAACCTGGGTAGGCTTCTCTCTAGGAGAAAGCAAGGAGGGCTCTGAGCTGCTCCAGAAACGGCCTTTGGCGCTCACAGAATAGGGAAAAGGAGTCCCTTGGTTCTTTGCCCATGTGTGCTACTAATTCCCTTTGCTGCACTGTCATCTGTCAGGAGAAGAGGAGGGCCATCGGAAACAAACAGTACACCTGTGGGTCCGGTAACTAATGCTTCCTCCCATGATGCTGCTGTTACTGGTTCTGCACAGGTGTAATGCTGAATGAGACCACTGGCCTCAAATTCCAGGCAGGCAAACTTGTAATTAACGTGATTAAAAAGCCAAACGTCACTCCACCATGGGATTATGGGGCACTGGGTCCAACTCCCAGAAATATCTGGACACTTTGGGGTACTCAGACAAGGAATGGGCAAAAAGAGATGCTCATTTTCCTTCTAGTGGGCCAGGCATGTCAGAGTACAAACTTGATGTCGGGTCTTTGAAATTCCTGTCTTCCTATCTTATTCTATTTTGAATTTGCCTTAATTTTTAGTATTTTCCTTGTATTTTTTGGTCAGTTAAAAAAAATAGCTCGTTGTAGATCCCACTAATCAATTCTGCATTTCTTACACTTTAAAAATACCATTTCCTAAAAGTAAAAAATGATGTTTTTCATCGGCACCCATAATTTCATATTATTTTATAAATCTTTTTTCTATTTCCCATTCTCTACAATTTGTAAGTCCACCTTCTTGCTCTGATGATCCCAGAACCCCTCCAATCAACTGCAAACAGACACGATTTTTTTTAATTAGCAAATTATTTGGGATACTTCTCACAGATATGGAATGAGTAACATTGATACTCTGTTATTATTTTTCTAGTTTTAGAATCCTGCTGACTTGGGGGTGGACATTTTAGTGATAGAGCTAAATCTCTGTCCTGAAATAAACCATGTAAATAATAAAACATTTTTCAGCCATCTAACATTAAGTAGACCATGTCAAATGTATTTCAAGTCAGATGCTAGAAAAATGGGAGTGTTGTATACATTTACCAGCGGCATCTTGAGTGGGTTGGATGGGTGGATGCAGGGATGCTGGAGGAATCGTCCACTCCGTCTCCTTACCTGGCCTGAGCCACTCCTGGGCATGCCAGGGACAGAGTGGCCTACAGGAAAGCTATTTTGTGCACATCCTGCCATTCGCTTCCCGATTTATTTCCGATGTGAGCTTTTATCAAAATGTCCCCACTGACGGAGGAGGCAAAGGCAGATAATAATAGAGATAGCTAATGGAGCAGGGTTGCATTGGAATTGGACCAAATCCTCCTTTTACTCGACTTTGAATGCTAAATGAATCACTCAGATTTATATGGAGGTAGAGGCTCCACAAGGTCCGCATCAGGGCAAAATAGGGTTACAATTCAATAAAACGCGTGGCAATGCTTTATTGACTAATGAACCTACCGTGCCGCCAACTGCTGTATTTTACTGTCTCAGCCCATAACTGCCTGGCAATTACATTGTGAGTGTTTGCTAAAGACGTGCCTGTCTTTTCCCCAGATCTGGAAACAGGTTCAGCGAGAGAAGCTCTGGAAAAGCAGGTCGCACACCTTTCCCGAGTCTTCTGGGGCTAGAAGCCAGGCACAGATAATAACGGTGCAAACAGTTGATGCTGCTATTTTTAAATAAGCTGTTATTATTGACTAACAGAGGTTGCCGTGGGTGGGATGACAAAGCCTCCAGTGCCAGAGAGTTGCTGCAAAGACTTCCACCGGAGAGCTCGTTAATGAGCAGCGGCTAAGTGCAGAGTTAAATGCCTGCCGCCATGCTTTCTGCTCCGTCTTCTGTGGCGGAGAGCTGGGCTGCTGGCTGGGTGCTCCAGCCATAATGTCTTCAGCCCCTGCCTTCCTCGAAACACGTTGCCTATGGGCATATCTTGTCATCGGGTTAGGTGAGGAGCCCGGGGCACGAGGCTTTCCACAGCAGAGAAGGTGGCTGTTTGCCAACAACCATGAGTGTTTTTTAATATTGAAAGCTACAGCGGTCGCCACTGTAGGTACTTCTGCTCTCACAATCCACAGTCCGCATGTGCCCAAATGCATGAGATAAAGCAACTTCCAGGGGACTCTTTGTACACTTGCATGCATGCACACATGCACGCGCGCGCGCACACACACACACACACACACACACACGGGCTAAGTTTCCTCCGAATTGTTCTGTGCCTTAGTGCACTGCATGAACTAGAGCAATTCCCAGGGGACTCTTTGCACACTTGCATGCATGCACGCATGCACATGTGTACGAACACACACACACACAGATGGGCTAAGTTTCCTCCAAATTGTTCTGCGCCTTAGTGCAGTTAAAATGAACTTGAGTTTAGGAAAGTTTAACGCTTGTGATCCCAGATTCCTACTGTGATGTCAGAAGCACACGGAGGCTCCAGCAAGGTAGAATTAGCAGAGAGGGCTTTTGCTGTGTTCTGACAGGCTGGGCTAGAGAGGACTAGTGGAGCAGACGGAGGATGACCCAGTACCACCCTTAGCCCCGGCTCTATGTGTCTGCTTTTGTTTGTTGGTTTGGTTGGTTAGTCAGATTATAGACAAGACCTCATTCTGTCACCCAGGCTGGAGTGCAGTGGTGCAATCATGGCTGACTGCAGCCTTGAATTCCTGGGCTCAAGCAATCCTCCTGCCTCAGCCTCCTTAGTAGATAGGACCACAGGCACACACCATCATGCCTGGGTAATTTTTATTTTTATTTTTTTATAGAGACAGGCTCTTGCTATGTTGCCACGCTAGTCTTGAACTCCTGGTCTCAAGTGATCCCCTGCCTCAGCTTCCCAAAGTGCTGGGATTGCAGGCACATGCCACGACACCCAGCTAACTTTTGTATTTTTTGGTAGAAACAGAGTCTCACTATGTTGGCCAGGCTGGACTCAAACTCCTGGGCTTAAGCAGTCCTCCCATCCTAGCCTCCTAAAGTGCTGAGATTACAGGTGTGGGGTGCTGCATCCGTTCAAATGCTGCTTCAGATCTGCTCGGCACATGTGTAGTGATGTGTTGGGGAAGAAATATTGAAGCTCATCGATTATTTAGAGCAAAGGCTAGTTGCAGAATGATTCAAGGAGTATGGTTGCAGCTTTAAATAGTTTCTAAAACATCAAAACTTACTGAATATATTTGCACATTAGTAAACATGTATGAATAATCTAGAAAGAGCCACATCAACCTGAGAGTAATGCTTGTTTATATTACACAGTGCTAACCTAGTGCTAGGCACTGTTCTAATTATTTCACATGCATTAACATGTGTGTGATGCTCACAGCAATCCTATGGGGCAGGTACCTTTTCAGTTTCACTTTACAGAATGGGGCACTAAAGCACAGAGAGGTGAAGTCACTTGTGCAAGATCACACAGCACAAAGCAGCAGAATGAGGATTCAACTCCAGGCCTCTGGGCTCCAGAATCCATGCCAAGAATCCTGCAACATGTGCCTCTGCTTCGGACAAGGTTGTACTTAGATGGGATCAAGTTCACATCTGGCAGTGATGAAACGGAGTTTCAGCCTGATCTCTGTGTTTCGGCTTTCAGCTAGTAGATCATCAGCTCTTATTATTTGTGAACTGTATCATGTTATGTTTGCATGAATTATGGAAGCCCAGCCTGAACACCACCGTGTGATGTCAGAACTGGTGTTTGATTTTATGGTTTGATCAGTTTGGCAAAGTAAGTGCAGTCCCAGTTGTTGCAGACTAATGAGAATTGCTGAGAGAGACTCGCTATGAGTAGGGGATGTGTTCTCTCCAAGGATAGGCTGCCTGGCACACAGCAGCTGGATGTGTGAGGGTTCACTGTGTCAGGTGAGGGGATCAGTCCATAGCCCATGCCAAGGCGGGCTGGCCAAAGAGAACACAGCATACTGTGTGGGCATGATTGCCACTCAAACACTGTGAGCAGCTTTTTATGTCATGTATCTTCGAGTGCTATTTCTGTTTTGGCATTGAAATTTTACTTGTAAGAGGATGATGCCTGGGGAAGGGTACCTGTCCAGTTTCAGTGGCTCAATTTCCTTCCGCCAGCCAGGGCACCCCATCAACAGTGTGTCTGCTAATGAGTTTTCTGCATTTACCGGAAGAGAGGCTGGCCCAACCCCGTCTCATCTCATTGCCAAGTCAATGGGGAAACATCTGGCTGTGCGGAGGGGACGATTCACCTCTGCTCACATTCCAAATGCAAAGCCCAGTGCTGGGGACATAATGGGAATTTGTGACACTCGGTGGAGAACTTTAGGCCCATAAACCATAGACAGTATGCAGTCACTCATCTATGACAGACATAATAGGGATAATTGTCACTTAATAAGTAATCCAAGGCTAATTAAATATTACTAATATACATTGCAAAGATTTTTTTTTCCTTCTCATACTCTTCAGAATGTCCTGCTTGAAAGGGTGCAGGGATACTCCTGTAGGTAGAAAATGAAGAAAACAATGAAAAATTCCATTGGGAATTTTTCAGCTCAGGCATGAATTGGGGCTTTTCTCAATGGGGCTGAGAAAAGCCACTCACCCACTTCTTGGGATCCCTTCAGCACCTTGTGAAAGGAAAATATCCTGGGCCCCCAAAATCACTATGGAAAACTCAAGCTGGAAACTGCTTGGGGTAAACTTGCCTTTCATTCTATTCAGTCACCCCTCTGCTCTGTGAGATAGATGCATAACTGATTTACCTCCTTTGGAAAGGCTATCAGAAACTCAAAAGAATGTAGCCCTTTGTGTCTCACCTATCTGTGACCCGGAAGTGCCCTCCCCACTTCCAGTCTTCCTGTCTTTGCTTCAAGTCATCTTGCCTTTCCAGACTGAACCACATGTCTCCCTAAAATGTGCAAAGCCAGGCTGTGCCCCGACCACCTTGGGCACATGTCATCAGGACTTCCTGAGGCTGTGTCGTGAGTGTGCCCTCAACCTTGGCAAAATAAACTTTCTAAATTAACGGAGACCTGTCTCAGATTTTCTGGGTTCACAACCTATAAAGGCAGGTAGGTCCACGGAGCTTGGGGAGGGAACAGGGAGGAATGGCCTGGACGTCCCTGAGGATATGCAGTCAGTGTGGCCAAGGCATAAGCCGTGCCTTGCCCACCTCTCCTCCCACATGGCAGTCTCTTCACTGGCAGATGCCACATACCTGATGGATTCACTTCTGCAGCACTAGGTACTCAGGAATGCATTAGAAATCCTGTTGGAATAAATGAATCCTTTATGCTTGAGATAAGTTGACTCTGAGGGAAAGTTCTGCTTGCTCCAGGATGGAAGGACGTAGCAGTTACACCATGCAGTTGACTCCTTTAGGAAGAAAAGATGCATTCCCTCACTTCTCAGAAGGCTGGTCCTTGACAGCTTTCAGCTGAATTCCTCTCTGAAGAATTGACCTCTGCTAGAGAAAGCTGGCTCCCCAAGATCATACCACTCCCTGGCTGCATGAAGATTCAATGGAGTACTCCCATACTCACCTACCTGCCCCCTGCCACTGTACACTGGGCTCTGGCGAAGCAGGGCCTGCCCCAGGGATGTTTATGAGATGACCTCTGAAGGGGTGTTCTTGGGCAAGGTCTATCAAGAGGTGGAGAGAGAGTCAGGCACTACAGGTGGTATGCACCTGTAGTCCCAGAACTTTGGGAAGCTGAAGTGGGAGAATCACTTGAGCCCAGGAGTTCGAGGCTGCAGTGAATTATGATCCTGCCACTGAGCTCCAGCCTGGGCAACAGAGTGAGACATTGTCTCTAAAAAAAATTAAAAAATAAAAAAAGAGATAGAGGGTGCAGGATAGGGCCTGAGAAAGAGCCCAGCAGGACATGGTCTCAGAAAAAGCCTTACCTTGGATGCGTGGAGAGAGGGTTCTGGAGCACAGCCTGCAACTGGCAGCAAAGGCCTGGCCTTTCATCTCAGCCGGTCACTGGCTGTGGCTGCCCTTGGAGGGGGTGACAGGGACATAGCTTCCCAGGCATGGCAGCTCCCATACAAGAGGTGGCCTATGAACTGTGGCCACATTTGCTGTACTTGGAAGAGGAGGGCACTGACTGCCAAAAGCCATCTGGAGGGGACCACACTGTTTGTCCCAATGTAGGAGAGCCAGTGTGTCCCCTATGAACTGTGTCCACCCAGGCCCAGCTGACTCATCCACCCTTTTCCTGTTTCCACCGCAAAATCCACGCCCACGCTTCCCATCATAGATCAGCTTTTAAAGAAAGATAACTGACATCTGCATGGGTTAAAAGCCCGTTCTCATCACAATCTTCTTGTTTCCTGAGCACATTGAGGTACGTGGGACTGGCATTGCTATTCCATTTCACAGCCAGCCAGCACTGAGCCCCAAGAGAGGCAGGGTTTCATCTGAAGCCACCCCGTTAGAGGGAGAGCTGAGCTCAAATCCAACCCTCCAGTATGTGACCTCTAGCCTAGGTTCTGGAAGGCAGGCAGAGGCGTCCATAATGCTGCTGCCAGGAGAGCTGCCCATGTCATTATTTGTTCAGTGTATAGCCTGTGTAGCTGTCTACTGCAGCCCTGCCCCTGTTCATACTGACTTGAGCTGAGGTCAGACCCCCGTGGTGATCTGGATGCCACCATAAGCCGGCCACATGGCATGGGTCTACTGCACCCTTCCCTGCATCCCACTAGCTTTATTTCCTTCTCACAATGTCCATTCCTCACAGTGTCCATTCCTCAAAACTCCAGCTCTCACTGGTTGTTGGCTTGCCAGTGTAGCTCTGGTTCTAACTGGATCTGTCTACCTGAAACTGGCCTGCCACCTGGAAGTCCCCTGCCCTCTGACACTGTTCTTAGATCCCATTCCTGGAAGGACAGTGACTCAACTCATCTTTTGCTGCTGGGTCAGGGGTCAGAGGTCAGTGGCCAGCGTAGGGATTGTAGCAGATGGGCATCATCCCAATGCAATGAAGGGCATAGCCAGGACACAGGCGGGAGTGCCTGGTACAAAAGAGTGGCTGGTGCCCTTCACGAGGTCTGTGCATAGGACAGGCTCCGTGCTCCCTGTAGTGCAGAGAGACCAGAGCGTCACCTCTCAAGAAGTTTGGGAGAAGATTCTCACACCCATGGGTGATTCAATGAAGGCTGCCCCATTCCCAGTTCTGTGATTCTAAGGTCCAAATGGTAACCCCTTAGAAATAAACAGAACAACAACTCACCATCTAGGCAATTGTCCTATTTGGTGAAGTCTTTCCAGTCCAGCCTTCCAAGAAACAGTCTGTCAACAGGCTGTAGCTAGGATCTTAGGAGGTCCCAGTGATCTACACCGCTGTGAGTGACAGACAATGGTTTTCTATAGGATTGGCATAAACAGTCTGGTACGTGTCACCATCCATCCACTGGAGTGCAGTAGGCTTTAGTCTCAGGGTGACTGACCTACCTTGACAGAGAAGAAAGGTTTTATTTTAAAAAAAAAATAGGGCACTGGACTTGAGGTCAGAACACTTACACCGTGGCATTGACCAATTAGGGGGTCTCTCCAAGCTGCTGTTCTTTCATCTGAGGGCGGATGGGCATGGTGGCTAACACCTGTAATCCCGGCACTTTGGGAGGCTGAGGCAGGCAGATCACAAGGTCAGGAGTTCAAGACCAGCCTGGCCAACATGGTGAAACTCTGTCTCTACTAAAAATACAAAAATTAGCCAGGTGTGATGGTGGACGCCTGTAAGCCTAGCTACTCAGGAGACTGAGGCAGGAGAATTGTTTTAAACCAGCGAGGTGGAGGTTGCAGTGAGCCAAAATGGCACCACTGCACTCCAGCCTGGGTGACAGAGCAAGATTCCATCTCGGAAAAAAACAGTGGAGGTTGGGGGAGGTGGATGGTGACTCTATCTGGCCTGCCTCCCAGGTGGTTTTGTAAATCAAGTGGGTAGATGTTTGTGGAAGCTAAGTATGCCCATGGGTGCTCCACAGAGGTGAGTGTGTGCATGACATTGACAGCTCTGGGATTGTACCCGCCCTGACCCTCTCCTGGGCTGGAGCTGAAGAAGGCCCTGGTGTCACCTCTGTCTGGCTCCTCACTCTTCATGCACCCCCAAACTGAGTGCAAGCAGGCGTCCTTCCTTATGGAGGGAACCTGACCCACCACCTCTCAGCTCCACCCGCATCCTAAGACTTCCTGTAGTCAGTCATGCTCGTTCTGCTTTCTTTTAAGGTTTGCTTCTTTTCAAATCCCTGCACAGAGTAGGGGGGAGCCCTGCATAGCTTCCACCTCTTTTATATACAGTAGCTTGTTTTATGACTTTGTTTTAAAAACTATTGGCTTAGGGTGCAATAACACAGATGTCTTTGCCTCACAGGAGAACCGTGAATTTCCACTTCTCTCTCCTTGGTGACAGCTACATTACCTTCCATGGATAGTCTTTTCTTTGGCCCTGGAATAAGGAGGAGAGAAAAAAAAAAAAAACCCGCTGTTTTCTCCTGCAATTGTCCCTTGCAATAGGGCAATCGGATCGATAGAGCTGGCGCCCACTCTCCTTCATGGGGCTCCCTACCATGTCTTTGGGAGGCAGCCCTGTCAGCAGCCTCCTGGTGGTGGAGGAAGACTTAATGTCCCCATCCCCAAGGGAGTGCTAAAGCCATCGTGGGAGAAATATCTGTTTTCTCGCGTGCGATCTGCAGGCGTTTCCATAAGTGGTGGCCACCCAGTGGCGGGGAAACTTTGTTGTCTGGCTCACTAAATCTTCACCTGCCTGACCCCAGCCTGACAACTTCCTAACACACGCGCAGCACAGTCAATGCTCTGCAGAGCTGAGCTCCATCAGCCTCTCAGCAAATGTCGGAGTCCCGGTTGGATGAAAGGAAGGAGCGGGAAAGCAGATTTACACACACATCACGGCCGGGCGCGGTGAGGAGGAGGCAGCCTGTCTTGTGCTCGCATGCAGAACTCTTCCCGCTCCTAACATGTCAGGCTGTCAGGCTGCCTCTTCCCTGTGTGGAAGTGGTAAGGTGTGAGTTTAATTAGCATGGAACAAAATTTCTTACTATCTAATAATAACACCTTGGATTTTTATGTTACCTGCTCTCCAACAAGCTCAAAGCATTCAAAATAAACGTGCTTCTTCATGGCATCTCTTTGCACTCCAGACACGAAGATGGGTCGCGTCCCCATTTCACAGAAAGGGAAGTCAAGGCAGAGAGCTATTGGTGGCTCACTAAACCATGGAAGGAAATTGACAGCAGCCTCCTCACTTAATAGGTTTCTTTCAGTTCTGTGCAGAATCTATGGGCTTGTATTTCTTGGAAAGAAGGGTGATGGAACCCTCATAGGGGTTGCAGCCGCCAGGGCCTTCAGATGATGAGGAGGTGAACTTCGTGAATGGAGTGTGTGAGATGACAGGAGTGGCAGGATCTGGGCAAACTGGAGAGGGCCAGCTGCCTCAAAGGGAAAGCCTAGCTCCAGGTAATTAATGACATGTGAGAATGCAAACCCAGCCTTACCAGGCCTTCCAATATTTAGATATGTACATGTTGACCAAAAAGAAAAGAAGAAGGAGAATGAGAAGGAGAAGAAACCACCTCTGGGTAGCCCAGTGTTTCCTTATTGGGCACAGCCCCAAGGCCTCCAGCGTGCGACTTCTAGACTGAAGCCAGGTTTAAACTAGATGGGCACACTGACCCTTGCTTGGCAGGTGAGGGTGGGCTGAAGATGCACTGGCATGGGAATAGTTGGAGGCAATGCTGCCATGTGAGCGGCAGATGACAGGTCCCTGAATCACAGGACTGGCAGTGGTGTGGAGGGAAGGAGGAGGAGCCCGAAGAAGTGGAGGAAAAAGAAATAATGAATATGACCCACTGAAGGAGGGATTAGCTCATGATGGTTCCTGCTAGAGATTCCTGGGTCAAGAGGTTAGAGAACAGATAAGCCCAGAGAGCTGCTTGTGGGATACAGGACCCAGAAAGGTGAATGATAAAAGTCTCAGCCTAACACACTCCAGGTAGCAACAGGACTGGCAGGTAGAAATGTCCCACGTCCTGGATGTGTTCAGGCTTCAGGATTCCAGGCGCAGTCCACATGTTAAAATGCGACTGTAGGCCAGATACAGTGGCTCACACCTGTAATCCCAGCACGTTGGGAGACTGAGGCGGGCGGATCACCTGAGGTCGGGAGTTCAAGACCAGCCTTACCAACATGGGGAAACCCCATCTCTACCAAAAATACAAAATTAGCCAAGTGTGGTAGCACATGCCTGTAATTCTAGCTACTTAGGAGGATGAGGCAGGAGAATGGCTTGAACCCAGGAGGTGGAGTTTGCCGTGAGCTGAAATCACACCATTGCACTCCAGCCTGGACAACAAGAGAGAAACTCGGTCTCAAAAAAAAAAAAAAAACTTTGCTCTCTGATTTTGGGGTTACCAACTTTTTACTTAGCCAAGGGAGTCCATGAAAATAAATAACCAGCTACCATCTCTATGTTGTCTCGGAATGAAAATGCTCCCCAAATAATGGACAATCCTTTAAAGAAAATATGTTTAGCTTTTAAAAAAATTATTGTACTGTAAGTTCTGGGGTACATGTGCAGACAGTGCAGGATTGTTACATAGTTATACACATTTAGCTTTTTATGAAAAACTTACTCCTTGGAAGGCTGGGCATGGTGGCTCAGGCCTATATCCCAGCACTTTGGGAGACAGAAGTGGGGCAGATTGTTTGAGGACAGACATTCAAGACCAGCCTGGGCAACATGGCAAAACCCTATCTCTACAAAAATAAAAATAAAAAATTATCTTGGTGTAGTGGCATGCACCTATAGTCCCAGCTACTTGGGAGGCTGAGTGGGGAGGGTCCCTTGAGCCTGGGAAGTCAAGGCTTCAGTGAGCTATGATTGTACCACTGTACTCCAGGCTGGATGACAGAGCAAGATCCTGTCCCACAAATGAGAAAAAAAGGTTAAAAAATATTTTAATTAAAAACTTACTCCTTGGCCTTTCTTTCTATTTTGTTTAACACAAATGACACAGGTGTGTGAAATGCTGTTTGAGAGCCTCTGCTCTGGCCCCTGAGAAGGAACTGGGGGGAAAAAGACCCAGGGTGGAGTTTGGCAGTAGTCACGAGAGGAAAGGTGGGAAATTTGGGAGGACACAGGAACCCCCCAGCACCATGTAGCCTGGGGAGAGAAACAAAAAGCAGGAGGCTGCGTTCCAAGACCTGGTGGATGTTCTCAGCCAAGGCTAGAAGAAGAAAGAGAGCAGGAGACAAAGGGAAAGGGGTGAGTGTCGGGGTCGCAGGGCAGCAAGTGGAGTTCAAGCCAAATGCATTTGGAGATGGCCTGGTTGGCTCTACGGGCATCTCAGGCTGCCAACTTGATTCAAAATCACTGGAGCCCTGCCTTTTTCATTTTAGGAGCTCAGACACAGGCTCCTGCATCCCTACTGAGCATCAAAGCTCATATCCGAAATTCCAGGAGCAGCCACAGCCACCTCTGGACACCAAGAACAGGCAGGTGAGCTCAGCTGGGCAGCCGTTTGGGGCTGCATCAGCCTCCCTGCTGCCCAGGGACCACCCCAGCGATGGCCCCGTGCAATCCATAATCCAAGAAGGCCATTGAGCAGACGCCTTCCGGGGCCATTGTCTGTCCCTGCACCGGGCCCTTATGTTGACATTGATGAAGCTTCTCCAGACGCCTGGGCAAGAACCTTTTCCTGGGATGAGGATTAACCACAGCTATTAGTGTTTGTGAGAAGGGAGGCCTCCTCTTCCTTCATCAGAAGTGCGTGCTTCCTGGGGATTATGAGTTAATGTATCTGGAACGGCGTCCGCCTGTCCAGGTTTTGTGGTCTCCCTGGAAGTCATATTCCAGGGCTCCTATGAGCCACCTGGCTGCAGTTCCACTTGGATCAGAGTTTGCCATTAAATGCAATGAGGAGCTCAGGCCATTTATCACAGTGAATCTGCTGCCTAAATCTGGGAGGAAATTGTTAGTGCTCCAAATTGGAGCTGAGTCCCCCTGCCAGGAACTAGGTAGGGCCAGCAGTGCTGGATTTCTGGGATGCGTTGAGTTGTCTGTTTGCAAAAATGGTACCATTCATCTAGTCTCTCCTTTGTGTCTTGTCTGGTTGTGCAATCGAATTCCACGATTGCACAACCATCCACTCACTCATGAAATGTTCACTGAACTTTCACTGCATACCAGGCCTTCTTCTAGGTGCTGTCATGAGATAAGTTTCCTGTTTCATATTCCAGGGGAGGAGAGAGGCATAAACACAAGCCTGGGTAACTTCAGAAAGTAATGAGTGCTCAAAAGAAAATTTAAAAGAGGTTACTATGATAGAGAGTGACTGGGCTAGTTTAGACGAGTGGTTGGGGAAGGGCCTGCCCGAGGCGGTGGTATCTAAGTGGATATGAATCCAGTTGGAACTGAGGGTCAGGAAGATTATTCCAGGCAGAGATAACAGCAAGTTCTGGGACTCTGGGACAGGAATAAGCATGGCATATTTGGGAAACAGAAAGTTAACTGTGGCTGAAACCAAGTAAGCAAGGCGGGACTAGTGGAAGATGAAGCTGGAAGAGAGGCAGAAAAGTAGAGCCTTATAGGTTGTGATGGGGATTTGGGATTGTACTGTAGTTGCCAGGGAAACCATCAAAGAGTTTAAGCAGAGATGTGCTGTATCAGTCAGGATAGGAGAAGTTGTGCTGCAGTAACAGACTTCACAAATTCAATTAGAACAATTTCTCCCTCTTGGCAGGGCAGGGTTGGATGGGGTTGGAAATCTGATCCTCGTGGTTTCATCAGAAATCTCAGATTGAAAGACAGTCTGCCTCCTGGAATGTCCCATAACATGAAGAAGGGCAGGTAGCAAATCAGGTACTCTTCCAAAGGTGTCCACCCCGGGAGCAACACAGGTAACGTCTGTCCCGTTTTATTGACAGATCTAGCTATTCATGCTTGCCTTTCTTCAGAAATACTTGTTTCCTGCACTAATGACTATTGCACAGGGCAAGTACTGGTAGAAGGAGAGCCCAGGGGCCCAGCATTCATGGGCTTGTGTCCCACCATTCAACCTCATTGCCCCAACAAGGCCAATCCAGCCATGGAGTTTGATTGCTGATGTGGTAGTAGAAACTGCAGTTGTAGAGCTGATCTTTTCCAAAATAACTGGGAAGGAGCTCCAGCAATGCAGCTTTTTGGTAGTGCAAGTGCAATGCTGCAAAGTACAATGACCCCTGGGCTGTTGCTGGCCAAACTCATGCCTGTGAGCACCCAATGCTGCCCACCTCTGCAGCATCCTGGGAAAGACAATTGCCTAAGCTGGGCGGCCCTCACCATAAAAGCACCAGATGTTCCCACCTTCGCAGAACAGCCTGGGATGGCCCAATGTCCCAGCAAGTCCCCTAACATTCTCTTTTGCTGTCACTGACTCTAATCTCTGGTGGCTGTGATTCCTGCAGGGCTGTAGCCTCTGTGGTCTTTACCGTGTGGACGTCCCCCTTGCTGGGTCTTCCCTCTGTTTCCCTGATGTCTCCTTCTGCAGCCTTGGCTGCCTGTAGCGAGTAGCCTTCTTATGAATTACAACTCCCTGACCTCGACAGGTCCTCTGAAGAACTCTGGATGCCACCAGAGCATCAAGGAATCTGTCCTCCGATGTGACCATTCATTGACTGAACTCCAAAAAGAGTGGCCTTTTCCCAGGCAGGATGGGGGCCCTCCACAGTGACCATCAGACACAATTCTGTCCTTCTCCAGTGTGACTTCCCAACTCACCTCAAGTTTTGCTAAGAGGTGCAGGGGTGCGCTGCCTGGACCATCCTGCCTAGGCAATGCCTTTGTCCTTGTGTACCTCTTTATTGATACCCTTACGTTACTGCCAGGATGGAAAGTCATTCCCAAGCCTCATCCACAACCTCTTTCTTGTTTTAGCCCTAACCGGAAACATGCAAGCAGGTGAGCTCTTGGGGCCAGGGAAAAGAAATAGATCTGTGGCGGCTGCTGAGAGTCGAGGGAGCCACAAAGGCCCAATGTATACACAAAGAAAGATCTCTGCCCTTCTATTGGAAGGCCCCAAAGGTCCGATCTTGGGACTCAAACTCCAGATAAGATTCCCTAGTGAGCACAAAGTGTGGCTGTTCTGTTGCAGACAGCAAGAAGAGGGGCTGGGTGGGGATTTTACCTGGGGCTCAGTAACCCCACCTTGGCCAGAGCCTCCCAGCTGACCAGCTCAGAGGGTACAAGCAAATCTCAAATCTCCCTTCTTCCCTGAGCCTCCATGTCTCAGCTGTAAAACATAAGCCTTGATCTCAAAAAGCTTCCTGTTTTTTTTTTTTAATTTGATGTAGAGTCTGTTTCAATAACCAATGCACAACACACATTTAGCGTCCCTCATGCTGTGTCCAGCATTGGGGATGAATGGGTGCTCCGGTCACAGTCTTGGTCCTTGCGGGGCTTTTGCTGATGTATTCATTTCTCCATTCGCTCTTTCACTCATCAATTCCCTCCACGGTTGTATGACACATGCCAGGCTCTGTTCTAGGAGTCAAGGGCACAATGGTGAGCAAAACGTGCAGGTCCCCACCTTCACATGCTGGTGGGGTGAGGCAGAAAAGTCAGTGAACAAATAAATAAAGTGAAACCCCCGTGTCCTTCCTCCCCCAACCCCAAGAGTCGCTGCGGGAGCTAATGAGGATGCTATCTCCGCACTCCCTAAGGAGGCCAGATGCTTTAATTGGACTTAACTTTCTCTAAAGTTTAAAAGGAAAAAATGGTTTGTTTTTAATTATAAAGAGATAATGAATCCTGAATACGCCTCTTCAAAGAATGCTGCCCATCCCCACAGATACTGATCTGTTCCGACCCCTGTTTAGATTCATTTCGGTAAATGGACAAAGATGAGTCTGTGCTATCAAGGAGAAACTGAGGCAGTCAGGCAGGGAACTCCCCCACGACTGACGTCTTATTGGAAGTGGCGGGTAGGGGGTTATGCTGGTTTGAGCCGATGTCCTCCTTTCCAACCCGATGCCTTGTCTACCCCTAGGGAGAGCACAGAAGGGTAGGGCCATGCGTGGGGAATCTTGAAGTGATGTGGTCAGTTCAACAAACTGGGTGGTCTGGGCTGGCCCAGATGATGAACATTTTTGTCTTGTTTGGTTTCTGTGTGCCTCTGTTTATTTTGCCTAATAGAACAGGCTGACTTTTGATGCTGTCCAACAACTGACTTTCTCTCTTTTTCCATGCAGCCTCACTTTCCCCTGGACAGGAAGTCATTTCTGTTTTTTCCTCTGCAGGAACTGCTGGACTGAACATAATTCTAGCTGGGAGGGTGTCTCTAGAATACTGGGGGTGCATTCCGACATGTGCAAGGGACTGTAGCCCTGGGGCACAGCCCAGCTAGGCCTATCGCAGGGCCAAGCATCTGTTAGGAGGTTGAAATCACCAGCTACTTAGATTCACGTGGAAGAAATAACCCTGGGTGCTTGTAAGCTTTTATTCAGGGATATAGAGATACTTTCATTGACCCAGCTGTCTTAGAAAATTAGAAAAATACCAAAAGATGTGTAGATCATAATCTTAATCTCAAACTTTAGAGCCTGAGACGTAGACTGAGTTTCAGGCAAGGAAATGAAAAGGCACCTCCAGATCTGTCACTGTGGATACTGATGACTGAGGCATCTGACCAACTAGAGTGACACCTCCAGAGAAACTATTTGGGCAAGGCAAGGTGCTGGTCAGGACTTCAGCCATGAACACACTGACACAGAGTACAGTCTCCTCGGACTGGGGCCTGATGTGGCACAGACATGTAATCAAAGCCACGTGATGTGAGCTGCCATGTCCGACTGTCATGCTAGTAAAAGAAATCCAAGCCCAATCTCTGGGTTGGGAGGTTGGGAGGTGGGCACAGACATTAGGGAGGGCTACACAGAGGAAGCAGCCGTGAAGCTTAAACCTGAGTAGTAAATGGGTAGACAGTGGTGTTCTAGGTAGAGAAATACCACAGACAAAGGCCTAAGGATAAGAGAAAAATCAGAACCTCAGGGAACTGAATGCATTCAGTGTTTGTGGATCAAAACCTGTGATGTGGATGGCAAATGAGGACATACCCTAGGCAGAGGTCTCATCATAAAGGCCCTTGTAAACCGTGTCAAAGATGAAGGCAGTCTGTGACAGTGTCTCAGTGTGCAAGCAACGAGGTCAGATTTCACTTGAGCCCAGGAGTTCAAGACCAGCCTGGGCAACATAGCGAGACCCTGTCTTTACAAAAACTTGAAAAAATTATCCAGGTATAGTGAGGCATACCTGTAGTCCCAGCTACTCAGAAGCCAGAGGTGGGAGAATTGCTTGAGCCTAGGAGGTCAAGCCTGCAGTGAGCCATGATTGCACTACTGCACTCCAGCCTGGACAAGAGAGCAATATCCTCTTTCAAAATAAATAAATAAATAAATAAAATTGCACTGAGAAAAAGGATTCTGGCTGCAGTGTGAAATATGTTGGGTATAGTGAAGGCTGGCAAGATGGAAGCTATTGTATTAATCAAATGATAGAAAGTGGTGATGGTGGGGCAAGAATGGACAGATGGGAGAATCTGTCCTGATATGCCACTCTCGAGGGCTGTAGGGGAAGTTTCTTCCTAAAGTGTATCACCAAAACCACAGCATCCATTATAGCACAACAGGGACACTGAAGGTATAAGGTGGACTAAAGGAGATATGTTTACCAAGGAACACGGCTTCCCATACAGCAATTTAGAAGGGAGAGGAGCTCAGGGACGTGGTCAGGGAAAAGCAGACCCTACACAACATAGGAACAGAAGATGGCTGGAAGCCAAAGACAGTAGGGTTGGAAAGACAGTCAGCCTGTGCTGGAAAGAGAGGAAGGAGGAAGAGAGCACTTGCCCTGCAGGGCCAGCCAGCAGGCGGCAGGATTCATTGGTCCATTGGATTCTACCAAGAATTGGAAACCCTTATTGAATCTGCCCCTATTGTCTTCAGAGGCATCCAACCTGATGTGCCCCACTCCTGTGGGAGCCCCCCAGACAAGCAGGTATCCATACCTACGGTAGACCTACCTGGTCCCAGAATTCCAATATTCCCACCCCTGCTTCTTCTGTGAAGCTCCCACTTCATTATTGTGAATCTTAGTCTCTCCTGGAAAACTCATTCCATCTCACATATGAATAAATGATTTTTTTTCTTAAATTCGGTTTCAATGGATTAATTGTAAAATGGGTATTTTGCTCAGAAACCCTTTCTTGGAGCTTACAAAAAGGATATTAGAGAGAAACTTTCTCAGTGGTGATTTTTATAAGGTGTAGCATATTAAACTGTATTTAAATACATTGAACATACATAAATTATCAAATGCAAAAAAGAACAATTATTATATTTCCAAAAGAACAAGACCTCATGGCTCTATGTATTTAAATGGCTGATGTTTAGAAGACTGTTTTGTGTACCTTAGGATGGGGCATCTCAGCTCTCGGGAAAGAGAGACCAGCCTGCAGGGCATACATTCCACGTCCTGAGTGTTGAGAATTGAAAAACAAACAAACAAACAAATAAAACACAGTTTTAAAATTATGACAGCTTTTCTAAAAAGTGTATAATTTTTAAGCACATAGACCCTAATTTATTGAATTTTTGCCTCCTAAACAGGTATCCAGTGCATAATAGTCCTGCCAATGTACTTGATAAACTGAACTAAACTCAATTCTCAAGTAGCCAAATTCAAATTCAGAGCAAGAAGTTCATTAGAGTAAACTCTTGGGAAAAGGGTGACTTAAGACCAATATCCAAAATCCATCTTCATAAATTCAGTGTGTACTCAGAATACACACACAACAACATAGGGAGTTGTATAACTGTTACGGAAAACTTCATCAAAGTTTTAATCAAAGCAGTTTAATTAAGGTATCAAAAATATCTTTGCTTACTATCAGAAAGTGTCAAGTAAGTTCAGCTTGCAGCCAAAATATGGATCATTAATGAAGCAAGTTTATATTTTAGAGTAGATGGATATTTTAGAGGTATCAATAAAGTCCTCATCTGAAAAGATCCAAACTGCAAGGATTTGATTATAAACATAATACGTAGAATAACCTATCTGCTGATGGCTATGGTTAAGAATGCAAGGCTTCTCCACTCTTCCTCCATATCCACTAAGGGGGCATCCTGCAGTACCTACAGAGGGCCTGGGTCTGATGATTCTGTTTCTCTAAGGTTGTGATTTTTTCCATGTGTCTTATCTTGGGATAGATAGCATTTCTTACACTCTCCCTTTGACCCTTTTATTCATACATTGGGCTCATGTCAAGCTGCTGCACACAAAGCACACTGATAATGGATGGATGGATGAATGGTTGGTTGGATGGATGGATGGATAGATGGATGGGTGGATGGATGGGTGTATGGATGAATGGGTGGATGGATAGACATATGGATGGATAGATGGATGGATGAATGTATAGATGGGGGATGGGGGATTGATGAATGGGTGGATGCATGGATGAATGGATGAGTAGATGGATAGATAAATAAATGAATAGGTGGGTGGATGGGTAGATGGAGGGATAGATGAATGGGTAGATGATGGGTGGATGGATGGATGGATGAGTGAATGAATGGATAGATGGGTGGGTAGGTGGGTGGGTGGATGGATAAATAGGTGGATGGATAAATGGATGAATTGTTGGATGGGTGCATGGATGGATGGATGGATGGATAGGTAGTAAATGAAAGAAGAAATTCACCCCTGAAATACTCTCACCACTAGGTTCAACATCAGTCTGTAATATCCCAGAGAAGATGCTGATAGGTCCCTAAGGGACTGTGTCCCAATGTGAAGCCACCACCAACTCCCTACTGGCCCCAGGTTGGAAAGACAAGGGCTTGTCAGTACAGTAGGTCAAGGCTGGGAAGGAAGAAGAGCCTTCCTCTTCTACATCCAAAGCATGGATGCAGAGAACACAGATTTATTTACCAAATCTTAGAGTCTAGAACTCAAACCCGCATGGTGAAGCTACCCAGTGCTACCAACCTTCCTATGCTCCCTGCTTCCCAGAGGCTATAACTGTTGAGTTTAAGACCCACCAATGGTGCTTCTACTAGGCTGATTAAGGACCGAAGTTCCAGAGCCCAGGACTCTGGTAGTCCTGGCTGCCCCTACAAAGGCATTCAAACAAAGACTCACACTCCTCAGATGACCCATAGTGGACAATAAGTCAAGTTGGAAGGGTTGGGGAGGATAAGATTCCAGAATCCATGTTTCTTCCTCCCACCCTGTGTGTTTACCTCCCATTCTTCCTCCCATTTTTCTCTCTCCCCTAAATCTAATTTTTTTGAGACAGAGTCTCACTCTGTTGCCCAGACTGGAATGCTGTGGCATGATCTTGACTCTGCAACCTTCACCCCCAGGTTCAAGTGATTCTCCCACCTCAGCCTCCCCAGGTATCTGAGACTACAACAGGTGCATGCCAGCATGTCCGGCAAATTTTTATATATTTATTTTAAAGAGATGGGGTTTTACCATGTTGTCCAGGCTGGTCTTGAACTTCTGACCTCAAGTGATCCACCCACCTTGGCCTCCAAATTGCTGTGATTACAGGCATAAGCCACCATACCTGGTCTCCCCTAAACCTCTCACCCAAAAAGGAAAGTGCTTTGGTCTGACCCTGTTGGAATCTCTGATACCTCTCCCTTCCCCTGCCTTCCTTAACACCTCCTCCACCTCCTCCGTCAGCCAGAACTTGTGCAAATGACACTTGGAGTTCCACCTTCCCTGGCACGTTGGATGAGGAAATGACTGGAAACCTGACAGTCTATCACTACCAAGGAGTGACAATTTAAAAAAAAAGATTCAAGTTATGAGTGTAAGTTTAAAAATGTAACTAAAAGCCTTCATCAAAGTTTAAAGAGCTTCTTGCGCTTTTAGCATTTGCTTATTCTGATTTATTGACAATGACACACCTAGGAACAGTCGTCTCTGCTGAGGCAGTGAAGTAATGGACTGTAGGGGGAGAGAGAAAAAGAGAGAGGGGGGGAAAAAGGGGGAAAAAAAGGGGAAGGTGCAGCTCACAGAAGAGAGGCCGCTGATTACAGCCCACTAATTTGTTATGCACTCCGGCAAATCAGCGGTGATTCATATGACAAATAAGGAGAAAAAATTAACAGCTGTCATGTTGTGATGTGTTAATTTCCTGACAGTCTCTGCACTGAAGCCAATTACTGATTTAAGGGCAGGGAGAGAGAGCCCTGTTCAAGCTTCTAATTAGGCTTCTTCAAGACTAAAAGGATAAAAGCAAAAATAAGAGCAAGAGAATGAGGCAGGTAGCTGGGCTCCAGGAAGCTCACATGCTTTTAAAGCCCCAGTTAAATAGCTTTAAGCTTAAGTGTGTTTAAGATAAGAATTTAGAAACATTTATTCACTTTTATCCCTGACCTGGTGGTTTAGGCTTTTGTGGACTAATTGGGAGCTGAGCAAGACCCAGGGCTCTTGATGCCCTCTTTCTGCACGAATCCAGCCTCTCAGATGTAATCTACTAATAATACCTTTGTTTAGCCGTGTCAACAACCATTCATCACCGTGGTAGACAAAGTGCGGTGGGCGCTCCACCAGCTTCCTACTCAGGGATCCTGCCAAATGCTGGCCCACCAAGCACTAACTGGTCCTGTGGCGCTGGCCCCAGGAGAGGGCTGGGGTGAGAGGAAGGTAGCCTCCACGTAGACCCAAGGGAAAGGAGAATTCATATGCTGTTGGCTTGACTTTGGTTTCTTCCAACATACTGTCATGCCTGATCCCATTTACCTTATTTGTCATCTCCACTGATCCAGCTATCCAGAGTATGAACGGATCCTTTCTAGGGATGTGAAAGATCTTTCCTGGGAAGAGTTAAGGAGTGCTGGCTCCTGAGAGATTCATTCTTGGTCATTCTAGACACACTGGGGATTCCACAAAGTTATCCATAGCAGGAGCTCCTTTCTGTAGTCATCATCATCAATCAGAAAAATGGGGCTTCAAGAGATTATGTGCCTCTGAGTATGACCAGCTACACAGGTGGTGGCTCTTGTTTTAATTTGTTTTCCAAAAAAGGCAGTTCCCTTCCCATCTGTGCTCTTCATTCTCTCCTAGGGCTTGTTTAAAGGCTCTTTGTACATTTATTTGTTAGTACTGAGAAACCAGTAGCCTCGTGGGTTGGTGCTGTGGTCACAGGGGCCTTTCCTCTGTGGATTCCCAGGAAGGGCTTCTTCTCTAGATGGAGAGAAGCCTATTTCCCAATACTCAGTGGTTTTTCCTTATAGGTGGGGGAAATTCATTAGGATTCTTTGATTGCCTGTGACAATAGAGAGAGGGGGTGGGGAGGAAGGAGGAGGAGGAAGAAAAGAGGAAGAAGAAGAAGAGAAAAAAGGAAGAGGAGAGGAGGGAGGAGGAGAAGGGAGGAGAAGGAGGAGAGAGGATGAGGAGGGAGGAGAGAGGAGGACAAAGAGGGAGATAAAACCAAGTCTAAGTGGCCAGAATGAAGAGGGAACTTCTTGGCTCACAAACGAAAGAATCCAAGATCTTGCTTGGGGGTCAGAACTTCAGGTAGGAACCATAAGGCTTGGAACCACTGCTTTACCCCTTATCTCAACTTCCTTGATGTGGGTCACATTTTCAGATGGGCTTTTCACCAGCTAATGGCCAACCAGAAACATACTCTGCAGGTCCACATCTGATCGGAAAGAGAGAACCAGGGCTTTCTCTGTGAGTCACCCATTTGAAGTCCTGAGCTGACTCTAGTTGACCGGATGAGATTCATTAGAGAATCCACGACTGACTAACTTAGACCTTGATATCACTGGGATATTTTGTCCCCTCCACGTCTCATGCTGAAATGTGATCCCCAGTGTTGGACATCGGACCTGGTGGGAGGTGTTTGGGATATGGTCATTGATCCCCCATAAATGGCTTGGTGCCCTTCCATGGTAATGAGTGAGTCCTCGCTCTGTAAGTTCACGTGGGAGCTGGTTGTTTAAAAGAGCCTGGCATGTCTCTTTTTCCCTCTTGCCATGTGACACCCCTGCTCCCCCTCTACCTTCTGCCATGAGTAAAAGCTTCCAGAGGTCTCTCCAGAAGCAAATCATGGTGCTATGCTTGTACAGCCTGCAGAGCTATGAGCCAAATAAACCTCTTTTCTCTGTAAACTACCCAGCCTCAGATACTTCTTTGTAGCAATGCAAAATAGACTAATACAGACCTGAATCCTAGGCCAACCACAGAGCTAAGAGAACAGAACACTCAGACAGGAGCAGGAGGGACAGATGAATTTCCAAAGAAAATCCAGGGATAATCCACTAAGAAGAAGGAAACCATAAATGTGTCTCGGAGTGAATCAGTGGATGCAAAAGAGAGCGTCGCAGACAGCTTCTAGGTCAGTTCTGATGTTTCTGGGCTTCCTTCAGCTTCCTAATATTTAAATATATTTAAGGTGATGTCAGCTAATTTTTCAGAAATTTGCAGGGGACGGGGGAAGAGAAAGGGGTAAGAGCAGAAGCTCATTGATGTTCATGTTTGCAGCCAGCTCCTATTTTTGTAAGTGACCCTAGAATTCAGATATAGAGCAGGGCTCATTTATTGCAGGGCTTTCTTTCAATAGAGATTTATCACATGTCTGGGAGTCACACAGGCCCCTAACCTGGAGGCACTTGCATGGCCCCTGGTGGTGCAGCCACGTGCTCGGGGACCTGTGCAGCCCCAGCTGAGGTCACGGCAACTCTCTGCCCCAGAGAATTGCTGCCTCTTGCTGCCTGAGAGTCTGGGTCCAGGGTAAGCACATCATTACCACAATTAAAGAATCACTCATGCGTTGACCGGTAAGGGGAAAATCGGTCCCTAGAGCCCCAGCCTCCTCTGGATGGCTTCCTCCTTTTAGGCAGGTGGTCTGATTAAAAGGCTTCAATGGTTTATTTCATTAGGAGTCACTGTTGGTATTGCCTGAGACAACAAGAATCCTTCGACATTGATTTTGTTGGTGACTGCAACTCTAAACTGGAAGGGATGGCTAAAAGGTAATTCACTCGGTGAGCTTTGCTCAATCCTGACCCATTATCCATTGAGTTGAAATATGTCAGCACGGTGAGATATTGAGTATATTATCTTTTTTAGGAAGGTTCGCTGAGTGAATAACACACATGCATTTACCTATCTAAGTGCTGTCCAACAGACTTATGATTCATGGATTTATATGGCACCCTTTATCTGCATCAAGATGCTCTCCAAGAGAGTGCTACAGCTCAGGAGAATTCTGTGCTGGCCTTGGGGAGAATAGGCCACCTTTAGGGTGGGCAGTTTCCACTCTGTCAACCCTTCTGGGCTCTGAGAAATCCTTGCCCTGTTGGGGAGAACTTGCTGGCCAACTGGGGTTCCTTGTGTGGGGTGGAGACCTTGGACTGAGCTGAGTTCCATCAGAGTGGCAGAAGAAGCAGCCAGCCAGCTGTGGTCTGTGAAGGCATGAAGGTAATTCTGACCTAAAGAAGAAGACAAGATTGGCATAGGGCAGTGGCTCACACCTGTAATCCCAGCACTTTGGGAGGCCAAAGCAGGTGGATCACTTGAGGCCAGGAGTTGGAGACCAGCCTGACAAACATGATGAAACCCTATCTCTACTAAAAATATAAAAATTAGCTGGGCATGGTGGCACATGCCTGTAATCCCAACTACTTGGGAGGCTGAGGCATGAGGATTGTTTGAACCAGGAGGTGGAGGTTGCAGTGAACCAAAATCATGCCTCTGCACCCTCGCCTATGTGACAGAGTGAGACTCAGAGAATAAATAAGTAAATAAATAAATAAAAAGAAGAAAAAGACAGGGTAGACAGATATGGAATTGAAACAGAAAAAGCAGGTGAGACTTGTAGGAGGAAGGCAAAGGTGCTTGGCAAAAACCCAGTGGGGATTCTGTCTTTGATGAAAGCAGAGCTTTTGCAGGCTGGAAATCCAGGCCTGGCATGGGTCATAGAGATGAGGAGGACAACATGAGAAATTCCAGCATGTGTGGTCTGGGGCTCTAAAAATCCAGTAAATGGGTTGAGCCCTCTGTTCCACTGCTTGTCGTGTTCCACACCTGCTCGACTCCCAGAACTCTTCCAGTGTCTTTGAGGACTTGGAGAGATGGTGCCTCTGTTTCCACGGCCCTGCCTCTTCTCTCCTTCCGTCTCCAGCTCTCACTCTCTCCACAGGTTTCCCTGTCTGCCTTCATCCTCCTTCCCTCCTCCTCCCTTTCTCACTGTTTCAGCTCCCTTTTCCCATAACCAATTCTGACTATTTTAATCTCTGATGGCTTTTAGTTACTACTCAAGTGTTGTAGGACGTTTGTGGGAGTGACAGAGGACCCCAAAGGAAACAAAGAAAACCGAAGCAGACTACAGGAGCAGTATGATCGGATGAGCCAGGCAGAAGTCAAGTTTAGAGTCTGCTCACTCCAAAGGCTGACAAGGTCCCTCTTCCCCTCTTCCCCCTCTTTTCCATGCACAATCGTCCTTGCACTGATGTCCATTGGCCAATGAAGAAGATACTTTCATCATGTCCGCCTTTGTGACAATCGTGGGACTTTGACATAGTCCATGCATGAAAACCCCATTCTCCTTGGCTTCCTCTTTTTTCATCCCAAAAAGGTACTTTTTCTCGCATCTTCCTCCTCCATGGGTACCTCTAGATATTTTCTGGTGCTTTGATTTAGCTCCATAGTAAGGTGCTGCTGCATTTAAAAGGCATCATTTTCTGATGTGCATGTGGCCTTATCAGCTCCTGTCTCCCTGCACGGCTGAGTGTTATCAGTGCATGCTGGGAAGCACTTGTGTGAGGGAAGCGGGCCTCAGCTGAGAGGTGCTGTGTTACTACAAAGCTTTCAGGTGATGGAGTGGCTGGTGCAGAGAGACACATCGAGATAGCGAGAATCCTGAGAATGTTCTCTGTAAGATTAACCAGCAATAACAGGTCAAAGCAGGGGCCCACTGTCTAAATGCGTAGGGAGAGGAGAAATAGTAACGTATGCGGTCCTTAGAAATAAAGGAGTCGGGAAGCCAAGGCGGATGGATCACGAGGTCAAGAGATTGAGACCATCCTGGTCAACATGGTGAAACCCCGTCTCAACTAAATACACAAAAAATTAGCTTGGCATGGTGGTGCGTGCCTGTAATCCCAGCTACTCAGGAGGCTGAGGCAGGAGAATTGTCTGAACCCAGGAGGCAGAGGTTGCGGTGAGCCAAGATCATGCCATTGCACTCCAGCCTGGGTAACAAGAGCGAAACTCTGTCTGAAAAAAGAAAGAAAGAAAGAAAGAAAGAAAGAAAGAAAGAAAGAAAGAAAGAAAGAAAGAAAGAAAGAAGTCAGAGTCCTCTCATTGACATGGAAGTGCCTGGAAAGCATTCTGCATTTTACAGATGAGCAAACTGAGGTTTCCTGACTTTCTGCCAGGTACCAAGCCTGTCTGGGCTCTTGGCTGGAGGAACTGCCAGGCTTACAGGTAACTTGAAGGAACTGTACACCCAACAAAGGATGACTATCCAGAATCTACAAGGAGCTCAAACAAACCAGCAAGAGAAACACAAATAATCCCATTACTCAGTGGGCAAACGACATGAGTAGACATTGCTCAAAAGACAAGGTCTACTCCTGTCGTTTGCCCGCTGCATAATGGAATGACATGCAAATGGCAGCAAAGATGAAAACGTACTCAGCATTGCTAGTCATCGGGGGAAATGCAAGTTAGAAACACAGTGAAATACTGCTTTACCCTGGCCAGAATGGCCACGTTTTAAAAGGTTAAAAAAAAAAGTAGGGGTGGATGTGGTGAAAAGGAATCACTCAGACACTGCTGGTGGGAATGTAAATTCCACGGCTTCTATGGAAAAGCAGTATGGAGATTTCTCAAATAACTAAAAGTAGAGCTATGATTTGATCCAGCCATCCCATACCAGGCATCTACTGAAAGGAAAAGCAACCATTAGATAAATAAGACACCTCCAGGTGTATGTTGATTGCAGCACAATTCACGATGGCAAAGATATGGACCGAAACTAAGTGCTCCGCAATGGATGAACGGCTAAGGAAAACGTGGTGCATCTGCACCGTGGTATATACTCAGGTATCGACTCCTCTTCCAAAGAACTGCCTGGTGGGAGGGAGGGTAGCAATGAGAGAGCCGGAGGACTTGATGGGGGCTCACAGGCTCATTACTCTCCAAGGCATGACACATGCAGCCTTTCCCCACCCGTGGGCTTGGAGAAAAACAGGTCAAATCCCAGCACTAAAAGAAACTCCACTCCCCCAGGCTCCACTGGAACCCATTTCAAATTCTGAGTCTGGCTAATCTCAGCTGCCAGAAAGAGTTTATGAAGGAAAGGCAGGGCAGGAGACAGAGCATTTGGTGAGGTTTCAGTTGATTTAGGCTGCGTACGCAACAAAAGCATCTGATTCCAAGCTCTCATTTGGGAGTTTCTGACCTGGACCACAGAGACTTGTGTGGGTCCAGACATGAGCTCCAGCTAGTCCCAGCAGCTCATAAAATGATAGGCAAATTTGCTAGTGATGTGGGAACTAGGCACTCCCTGAGGGAAAGGGATGAGGACATAGATTTCATCCAAATCTCAAAAGAGGTGTTGACCCTGAAGAGCTGAAGATGTTTCCTCTCACTGCTTCTGGAGCGGGCTCTAAAGTCAGGGAGACCTGGCTCCAACCTCTCTCTTGCATGTGAAATTTATACAACCAGAGGTACTTCCTTTTCCTCCATGAGCTGTGGTTTCGTAAAAACTATGAAAGAGAGATAACAGTACCACTACCTCAAGGAACTGCTGTTAGGATCATGCATTGCACATGAAATGATTCCCCAAGCGCCTGGTGCAGGGTAACCTCCGGTTGGCACACGTGTGTGGCAACAGAGCTGGTGGAAGTGATGGAGGCTGTAGGGCTCTAGCTCTAAGCCTGACCAACACTCAGAAGCCCCTTCTTTCAGGATTGTTGCCTCATCTGTAAGATGGGTACAGGAGTCCCAAGCCTGCTGCCTTCTAGGGCTGCTATGATGATCAGAAACAGTGGGAAGAAAAGAGTGTAAGACCAAAGCAATGATACATGCAGCCTTTCTCCCCCGCACAGTTTATTGGAAGTGCTTTCCCTGACCCCATTACCAAGCATGGCAGCTGGGCCAGCCTATGCCAGAGAAGGACTGGTGAACTGGCAGAGGGTCTGTAACCCTGATCGCCAGGTGGCTTCCCAGAGCCACAGCTCCAGATCTTCACCTTTTATACAAGCTCAAGGGTAGCTGGGGGTGGGGAGATTGCCTTTTAATTTAATAGGGAAAATAATTCACGTGCTTATAATGAAATGCGACAAGCAGAACATAACAAGTAAATACAATACAAACTACGTTGCAAGCCTCTAAGGTAACAGAAAATAACTAGTTTTAGTAGCTTTTTTATCTATTATGAGGAATGTCAACCATTTGACAACAGAGTATTTAATAAAAAATACCATAATTTGTGTTTAAGCGATAGCAATAGATATTACATTTATTTTATTTCTATCCAAGGAGACAGGTTTGGGATTTCTTAAAGGAATTAGGAAATACAGAGTGAGAGGTTTAATGGGGCTGAGATGCACAGGCTGCGGACTGGGGCTCCCTGGGGCTTGCATGTGGGGACACAGCCAGCTGGGGGAGAGCCGTGTGACCAGCACGTGCAGCCTCAATGGAGAACTAAGGGAGAGATGTGATCGCATATGCCAGGGAAAATACTGAGGGACCAACTGGGGGCTGTGCTGGGTATCCTTACATGTGGTCCCTAAGGGGCCCACAGAAGGTCTCAGTCCCACTGGGGAGAGAGACCCATGACACATTTAGAGAGTAAATAAAACTCTAGGCAAGGCCAGGCATGGTGGCTCATGCCTGTAATCCTAGTACTTTGGGAGGCTGAGGTGTGTGGATTGCCTGAGTTCAGGGGTTCCAGACCAGCCTGGCCAACATGGTGAAACCCCATCTTTACTAAAATACATAAAATTAGCTGGGCGTGGTGGTGCATGCCTGTAATCCCAACTACTCAGGAGACTGAGGCAGGAGAATTGCTAGAGTCTGGGAGGCAGAGGTTGCGGTGAGCGGAGGTCACACCACTGCACTCCAGCCTGGGCAACAGATTGAGACTCTATCTCTAAAAAATAAGAAGAGGAAAGAGAAAACAAAAAACCTGTAGGCAAACCTCATTAGCAAACCCCAGAAAAGATGCAGAGGGTTGTTGCAGCTTCATCGGTAATAGTAAAAAATCCACAATGCACATACCCATCAAAAGGAGATCAGAGAAACAAAATGGCACATCCCTCAGAGGATGGGATTTAGCCAAGCTGGATTTACAGGAGCGGGTGGAAGTCAACCTCTGTATTACTTCATTTTCATGGCGCTAATAAAGAAGTGCCCAAGACTGGGTAATTTATAAAGGAAAGAGGTTTAATGGACTCACAGTTCCACATGGCTGGGGAGGCTTCGGAAGGCAAAGGAGGAGCAAAGGTACATCTTACATGGTGGCAGACAAGAGATCGTGGGCAGGTGAACTCCCCTTTATAAAGCCATCAGATCTCATGAGATTTGCTCACTATCACGAGAATAGCATGGGAAAAAACACACTCCCATGACTCAATTACCTCCCACCAGGTCTCTCCCATGACATGTAGGGATTATGGGAACTACAATTCAAGATGAGATTTGGGTGGGGACAGAGCCAAACTATATCAACCTAAAAAATGCAATGGTGATGGAAAAAAGTAGAAGTGATTTATGTAGATCTAAATACATGCATGTAATCAAAAAACATATGTAATTTACAAACGTGTGTGTGTGTGTGTGTGTGTGTGTGTAAACACAGATTAGAAGGTTTTGGAGGAAAAGTCACAATAATGCTTCCTTCTGGAAGAAGAGAATGGAAAGGGATAAGGAAGAGATGTGTAGAGACCTTAAATTATAATGAAGCCAGTTTCCGGGATGGGACTCAGAATTCCACGATTTTTTTAAAAAACATCTGCAACAAATATGGCAAATGTTGATTTTTGGTTAATTCTAAATGTTGGGGATTTTGTTATTTGCCTGTTCTTTGTGTTTTTGGTATTTTTCCCCCAAAAGAGCAAGCAAGGTGAACATTCAGATGGTGTTATCAGGGTGACTTCTTGGGGCCAGGAGAAGGTCTGGGAATAGGGTTGGTGACATAGAAGGTGAGGCACCCTGTCTCACCTTAATTTCATTACTATAGACAAGAAGGTTGGATTCAGATGTCTCCAGGGTGCATTTGGCTCTGGGGTGCTCATCTGCCTCAACCAGCTGAAAAATCCTTTTGCAGCTTAGGAAGGAGAAGACTGGTAGAGGAGCTGGTGAAATGACCAGAGCTGACTTGAAAGCCAAGAAGGGCTTGGAGAGAGAAAGCGGATGGGTAGGACAGGAATGCATGGGTGCCTCAGGCAGATGGGGCAGCAGTAAGACTGGGTTACGGGAGGATTAGAGGTGAGCCATTGCATTGAGTCATTGAGCAGAGAGTGAGGATGTGGGTACTCAGTGTCTCAATGTGTGTACTGGCCAAAATGTGTCTCATGAGCCTGTGAGAGCTCAGACCCCTCTGAGTGGCACCATAACTCATCATGCACCCAGTACCACTACAGTGAAATGTCGGCCCAATGGCCAGATTCCAAGTTTTCAAGAGAAGTCGAAATCCTTTCTTTCTAGGAAATCTCTTAATTTTTAGATGTTGGCTCCACTTGTTTTTGTAACTCTATTGGAGCACAGCACACAGGTCTGGGAGCTACATAGGACCTCTAGAGATGGGCATGGACTTGGAGAACTTTCCATCTGTAGGTTTGATAGGAAAAAAGCCCCTAGACGGTCCTAATCCTTCCTGCAACTGAATCTTACGGTAGCTGAGCCACTTCCTGGGCACGTGAACTCAGCCAAGTCTTTTAAACTCTCAGAGCCTCCGTTTCCTCAAGGAGTCAAATGGGAATCACTGGACCCAACTCATGGACCGCTGAAAGATTAAACAGTAGCTCATACACATGGGAATGCATACAGAACATTGTGCTGTGCTGTACACACACAGAGCGTTAATGCTACCATTCATGTCAGGTTTTGTGAGTTTGTATAAGCAAAGGGTCTATGTCAAATCCATTCAACATCCTTGCGTCTTAATGACAAATAAACAAATGTGCCTAAGAATTTCTCTTGCATGGCTCAATGCAGACGATGACAGCATTTAGACTCTTTTGAGAGGTTGTTTCTGGGTGTGGTCAGGCAAGACCCTCAAATAGGTGGGAGTTTCCTGCTGGATCTGGTGCTCAATCACCACCAGGTAGTGACACTGAGAAAGGAGCTCCCCTCTCTGCCCCAGGTCTCATCCCCAGGAACCCCACTGGGTACTCTGCACCTGCAGCTGTTCTGACCTGGCTGGGACTGCACCACAGAAGAGAGATCAAGACTAACCTCCCAAGAAGATCAGTGACAAGAGGCCTGCAAAGGCTGCCCATGGAGAGGCACTCTGGAGGACATTTGAGGAGAACATGCTCCCTGTTCTCAGGTGAACAGAGGGCATCATGTGTGTGGGGGAGACATAGTCCTTGTTTTCCGTATGATCCTGAGTGGGTGAAGTAGGACCATTGAGTCGTGCAAATCAGAGTTGCATGTGTAAAATGGGTAGTTTTGCAAATGGAGAGCTGCCTCTCATTGGAGGAGCTCCAGACAAGGCTAGTGGCTCTGGAAGAGGTATCCGTTATCATCTGAAGTGTGATCTGACTACACACCCTGGGGAAAGGCTCCTTCTAGTCTAGGCTTCCAAGACACTCCAGCAACCAAGCATCACAAGCATCCCTGTGGAGCACAGGCTGGGGCCTCTTCTGCAACCCAAGCTGGCTGATCCTCAGAACAGGACAGACCCAGCCATATCCATGGATGATCCCATAGCCCCCCACGCCAGGGTCTGCCCAGGTAGCCTGTGGCACAGCCAGAGCAATTAATAACTTTGGCACCTGGATGAGACGCCCTGGCAGGTTTCTCCCATTCTCCATTTCTCTTCCCAGTGCCTGTGAATAAATTAATCCCCTAATACATAATTAACTCGGAGTCGAAAGGTGAAGTCAAACTTAACCAATTTACTGTTCTGGAGCTGGTTTAGTTCGGATCATGTGATTTTAATTCTTTCCGTATGACCAGGTGATGGGGAAGGAGGCAGGGGGAGAGGAAAATGCACAGATTAATTTCATTCCTTAACCTCCCTAATGTGCCTGCTTGCTTGCATCGTGTTGCAGACAGCAGATCATCACATGATTTATGGGACTGACCGCTGCCTGCATCTCTCAGGCTAATGACACACACACTGGAGTCATTGATTTGTATGAGTAGCCCCCACTCTTCATTTATCACAATTTAATGTAAGAGTTTGCAATGCAGAAAAAAAATTCACATGGGAAACATGGACCCATAGGCCCCGCCGCTAACCAGTTATGAATCATTTGCTGCCTTTTAATATATAGACTATTCTATTCTGGAAAATGCCCCGTAAGGTCATATTCTTCTCCTGAACATCCCGACAATTAAAGTCCCTGAGAAGCTGTTTTAAGATGCATGGCCCACCAGCACCTTTGTTAGCTCACGCTCTCTTGTAATGCATGCTATCGATTTGCGTCTGAACTCTCCAGAACCCTTCATAAGCCATAACCCGCAAAAGTTTCCGAGGGCAGCACTATGCAGGCTGAGTGTGCGAGGCCCAGGAGCTCCAGACATGAGCCAGCCAGGCCGCGTGTGGACGTGGGGCTTGGCCCCTTCCCCACAGAAGCACTGGGGCCAGCCCAAAGCGACTTGTAGCTCTGAGACCCAAGTCAACTACTCCAAATTAAGGGCATTTGACTCCTGATTATAAAAAGTGATCAAAAGTTAAGAACTTGGAAGATTTCAAAGAGGAACTAAAGATATGATGAACGACAATACTGGGAGAGCCTGTATTTTTCAAACTGGAGAGAAGACACCCTGAGCTAACACCTTTGGAACACTCAAAGCCTCAGAACAGCCTGGCACACCTTTCTGGAGGGACACTTTTAGTCCATACATTGGAAGAAAAATATATGAATTTTGTTTAAAATACACATCGTCCTGTTGCATAATAAAATGGAAGACACGTTTTTTTCAAGATGAAACATAAGCCTTCAAAAGTGCGCTTGTGCAGGAACCTTGACTATTCCCAGCGCTGCTTGACTGTGGAGGGGTGATCTGTGCACTAGGATATTCCGAGGGAGAAGTTGGAAAGCGTGGTTCTTGTAAACTGTGGTCACAGACAAAGAGCCTTAAAGAGCAAAGCAGGCCAGGTGGGGACTGGAGCAGGCAGGACTAGGAGCCCATCTGCTGGGGAGAGTATGGCTCAGCTCTGATTGGAGAACTATAGGCCCAGTGTGGCCCCACTTCCTAATTTTTCAAGGTATGTATAAAATCCTGATTTTTTTTTAAATGTAAAAAAAAAAAACTGTATTTTTAAACCGGAATATGGAAAGAACACAGTTTAGCCCAAACCGAATGCTGGGACCAGTGAGCCAGTCACATGCTGTAGTGGGCTCTGCTCATCACACGCATGTGAATGCATGGTCTGCCAAGACCCATCCTTTCCCTCAGGAAGTATCTCTCATACCACAGCCAGGAGGGGGCTTCTTGCAAACTGTAGAGCTCTTTGGAAAGCAGTATTATTACCCCCAGCAGCAATAGAAAGAGCATTTTTGGAGCAGGGTGTAGTGGCTTGCACTTGTAATCCCAGCACTTTCAGAGGCCGAGGTGGGAGGATCACTTGAGGTCAGGAGTTCGAGACCAGCCTAACCAACATGGTGAAACCCCGTCTTCACTAAAAATACAAAAATTAGTCTGGAGCGGTGATGTGTGCGTGTAATCCCAGCTATTCTGGAGGCTGAGGCAGGAGAATGACTTGAACCCAAGAGGCAGAGGTTGCAGTGAGCCTAGATCGTGCCACTGCACTCCAGCCTGGATGACAGAATGAGACTGTCTCAAAGCAAAAACAAAAACGAAAAACACAAAACAAACAAACAAACAAACAAACAAACAAACAAAAAAGAGCATTTTCGGGATCCCAGCATAGATTAGAGATCAGGTTCAATCCCAAGGTTGAGAACGCCAACTTAGAAGTTCTGGGATGGAGTAAGGAGAAAATAGTTGTCTATTCACCATATTTGCTATACACCATAGTGCCTATGGTCAACAATATTGTCTGCACCTCCCGCAGAGGGCTAGGGAAGCCCTGGACACCCAGGTGCGCTCAGTGAACAGCTATGAATTGACTCATTGATTGATTCATTGTAAACCGTCATAAGAGGCCATGGGGGGAAGCCAGCCTTCTACACATTCTGTTCACTCATTAGAAGCTAGTAACTGTGAGGGCACTTTTGCCTTTAACTGATTAATGTACATCCACTGCTCTGGACTGACAGCCTCATGAGGGCATGGTCTCTTCCCGGTCCCAGTATACAGCAGGGGCTTACTAAATGCTGAAGCATGAATATCACTGCTTTTAAAGAGGATTTCTTCCTTCTACTAGGTCTTATGTGGACTCTGAGTTGTAGGAGCTCCTGCCCTGATAGCCAGGCCCTGGTGCCTGGCAGATTGTTGGGCACGTAAAATGCCTCCATGATCATAGCAAAGCTCTGGACAGCTTAAATCACTGCAAAAAATCCAGACCTTGGTAGTGTGTCCTGATCGTGTTATTATCACTGTCAAGTCATGTTGTGAAATGATGAGCTCATTGAACCTGCACAAATTCAGCAAAATGCTGTTGTAGAGGGAGAAGCAGAGCAAAATTTTCTCATCCCACCCTCCCTTCTCTGATGGCATCTCTTTGCTAAACTGTGCACCCTTCATCTGGTCCTTGGAGGTTTGTCCATGCAAGGAGGTTTCGGTCCTGCCCACAAGCTCCATCATCCTTGGCATTCTGAACTCATGGATGTGGAGGGGCCAATCTGTGGGCCCTGCCTCATCCCGGGCTTCCCTCTGAGCAGGGTCCTATGTGCATGGACCCGTCACCCAGCCAGTGTAACTCAGAGTCTGGCCCAGGCAACGGGGCCCTGTCTCCTCTCACTTTCCTTCTGCAGCCATTGGTGGATCCCACAAAACCAGTTAGGACTGTGCTGCCTCTTTGCACTTGGCCTGGAAACAGACCTCACACTTCTGGTTTCTCTTCCTTCACTTTTTCTGGCTTTAACTCAGACTGGTTTCCAAGCTGGCAGAGCACACTCCTGACCCTTTGCCATCTCTCTCTCTCCTGAATCTGTCCTCTGAGACTCGTCCCTGCCTTATGGCCTAGGCTTCTGGAAATCTACAGTCAGAAAAGACTCCTTTCTCTGCCAGTTTTCTGCTGCTATATTCTGCCCAGGGCCTAAGAGATAGAAACAAAATGAACTGAGGCATAAATGAAAGAGAGAAAGAGAAGGGAAGATTGGTTCATATTTTAGAATACTGTCCCAGTACTCTTCTAAGCTAAAATGTATTATCTCACTAAGTTTCATTTTTGCTCTCATTTTATAGATTAGGAAACCGAGGGTTGGTAGGGCCAAGTGGCTTCCACAAGGTTACAATTAGTGAATTAGGGGCCATGATTTACACCCAGGTGTGTCTAAACTCAGAACTTACCTCACAAGTGCATTAGCCTATCCATCCCTCCAGAAGAAAGCTAGCAGCTCAGGAGAAGAGGCAGCCAGCTGGAGCAGGAAGTAGGAAAATAAGGTAGCCCTGGAGCCCCTAATCTCCAGCAGACATCCTACCTGGTGTCTGCAGACAAAACCACTCCCCACTTAAGCTCAACACTTGAAGTTTGCAGAAGCAACTTTTCTTAGTAACTTAGTCTTTGTGATTTGGGGAGCTCACATAAAGTATGACTGATTTTTATTTTAATTTCCTTCTCGGAAAAGGATCAGTTATGTATGTTGGTGTTGACACAGATGGGCATCCTTGGTTTGCTGTTGTGGTTCATTTTGGCATCTGCTATTGTTTCCTGGTGTCACAGAGGGCCAGACTATGAGTAGAAAGCAATGAGTATGCTCAGAGCTGGGAAACTGTTCACTTTTAGCTTTCCATTCCTGACAACCTTTTTCTGGTGTTTAGCCTACAAGGAAGACCGTATCCCCTTGCTTCATGTGTGCCATCTATGGTGTGGCATGCATATCACACCTTATTTTACTTATTTCTCACATCACACTTGTTATTTTACAGACAACTTCACCATGACACTTAGGAATAGATATGTAAAGTGATTTGCCTAAGATTACATAGTGAGTAAGTAAGAAAGCCAGCATTTGATCCTGTTATCTATGATTACAGGTCATTTTCTTAGTTGGAAACTTCACATTAAAAGTTAATTATGCCCATGAGGCGGAGGTTGCGGTGAGCCGAGATCGTGCCATTGCACTCCAGCCTGGGTAACAAGAGCGAAACTCCATCTCAAAAAACAAACAAACAAACAAACAAAAAAAAATAAAAGTTAATTATGTAAGTAATTAAACATATAAGAACAATAGAAAGAAGTAAGGAAAGAAACACTAGTATACTGTTCTGAGATTTTTTTAAGGTATGTTAAATGGCATGATATTATTTGAAAGTAAATTGATAAGTTAAAAAATGTGTGTTGTAAACTTTACAAAGCTAAAAAACAAAATGGTAGAAATACAATGTAGTTCTAAAAACATAACTAATGCAAAAGAAGATAGAAAAAAAGAAACAAATAGAAAAATTAGAAAACAAACAGCAAGGTGACAAATTTAATCATATTAAACATTATACTAAATGTAAATGTTCTAAATATTTTTATTAAAAACAAGAATGCCAGCTTATAATCGTGGATCAGAAGAGACTAAGGAGACATGATAACTAAATACAAATGTGGACTCTTGGATAGGATCCTGGAACATAAAAGAAGATGAGTAGAAAACCTGGGGAAATCCAAATAAAGAATATTCTTTAGTTCGTAATAATACATCAGTGTTAATTTCTTAATGTTTACAAATGTGCCATAATTGTTTAAAATGTTGACATTAGGGAGAAATGAATGGCAGTTATGCAGGAAATCTCAGTACTATCTTTGCAGTCTTCTGTAAATTATAAATTCAAAATTATTTAAAAAAAGTTAAGTAAAAAGATGAAAAAATCTATACTGTATAAACACTAATCAAAAGTAAGCTGGAGTAGCTATACTAGTATCAGAGATACTTATTTTTTAAAAAAGGAAATTTACCAGTGATAAAGAAGTATCTTTCATAATGACAAAGGGATCAATTTATTAAGAAGTTACAACACACCTAAACGCTAGATGCGTATACACTTAATAAAGTTTTAAATTACATTAAAACAAAGACTGAAAGAACTGAAAAGAGCAATGGAAAAATCAGCAATCATTGTTTGAGATCACAACATTCATCTCTGAGTAACTGAGAGAATATACAGACAAAAAGCAACAAAGAGGCAGAAGATCTGAATACCACAATCACAGTGTGCTAGAACCACCTTGCACTGGTGAGTGAAAGCAATTGAATGCTTCTCTTCCCAACACCACGTTTGGAGACAGCACATTGGTAGCTTAAAATTAGCCATGGTGAGAGTGCATATACCACAGAAGGTATCAAATACTACATATCAGGACTTTTTCTCTCCAGATATTGAGTTACCAAAACTGAGTGACATTTAGAGACATTTAGAGAAAATTCTAAAACAGTAGAAAGCAAATGTTTTCAAGTCTGTATGGGTAATTCACTAAGGTAGCTCATATTCTAGATCATAAAACAAGTTTAAATAAACTTTATAATAGTTTTAAAAATGAGAATTATATTCTCTGACCATAGTGGAAATAACCTAGAAATCAGTAACAGAGAGGTATCTGAAAAATCCACAAACATTTGAAAATTAAAAATATATTTCTAAAATTCCATGAGTAAAAAAAGAAATAACAGGAAAAATAAAAGAGCATTATGGCCTGGAAATAATATGAACTGAATTAAAAAAATCAAAATGAGTGGATTACAGCTAAAGTGATAATTAAGCTAATTTGTTATATTTATAGTTATTAGAAAAGAAAAAACTCAATTGAATTTTACTTGAAGAAATTAGAAAAAGAAGAGCAACTGAAACCCAAAGTGAGTAAAAACAAAGAACATAACAAAAATTGGACATTAGTAAAATAGAAAACAGATACTTGAGTAAATCTATGAAAACAAAATTTAATTCTTCAAAGTATTAATAAATTAAGACATTTTCAGAAAAACTATTCAATAAAAAAGAAGGGGAAAGAGGACCACAGCAATTACCAATCTTAGGAGTTGAAGAAGAGACATCACTACCTATCCCACAGATGTTTAAAGGATAATAAGAAGATATGAGAAATAACTTTGTGTTAGCAAATTCAATAACTTGCAGAAAATTGTCAAATTTCTTGAGAGATACAAATTATCAAAGAACACTTAAGGAGTAAATAACCTGAATAGCCTTTTATCTACTAAAAAAATTAATCATTTGAAAACATTTGAAAAAGAAAAACTCAGGCCTAGTTTACTTGAATGATGAATTCTACTATTCATTTACCAAATAAACAATGTCATTTCTACACAAACATTCCAGAAATTATACAAAATAAATATATCCTCAATTATTTTATATAGCCAGTATTAACTTGATATTAAAATAACACAGACATTACTATAAAACAGAACCACACATTAATATGCCTTATGAATATTCATCCAAAAACTCTTAACAAATTTTAACAAATAAAGTAGAGAAAAATACAAATATAATAATAAATTATGACTAAATGGGCTTATCCAAGGAACGGCAGACTAGTTTAACATTCAAAGTCCCCTTATTAGTAAACTAAAAAACACATTTACAATCAATTCTTCTGTAAGACTTGCTTTGAAATGTGAATTTGTTTCAATGCAATTGACGTGTTAAGAAAAATCTGAGTGTTGTGTTTGCTTATGCACAATTTTGCTAGCAAGAAAAACTGGATGAATGCAGAAAACTGCACCCAGCTGAAATCAGCGATGTAGTAATATGTGGTAAACAGTGGTACCATTTTTATTAGGTTCTCATATTTTCTTGTGTGTCACTGATAAAGCTTTTCAGTGTGGTGTCTGTCACCCCAATTTTTCCATAAGCATTGAAGTTTCTCTTGCAAGATTTTAAATAGCACAGCAGAAACTAATTGCAATCATATATATTAAAAAAGTGCTGGACAAAATTGAGCAGCAATTCACGAATAAAAACTATTAGCAAACTAAGAATATAGAGAACTTCTTCAACTAGATTAAGGGCATCTATGGAAGAAACTACAGCTAAGTTCATATTAATGATGAAGATTAAATGCTTCCCCTAAGAATGGAAAAAACTGGAGCATTGATAAATCATTGTGTGGTATATCCTTACAGTGGAATACTACTCGGCAATATAAAGAAAAACGCACAGCAGATCAAACACACTACAAAATCAAAATAATCAAACACACAACAAAATGTCTAACTTTCAAAGCATCATGCCAAGTAAAGGAAGCCAAACCTAGGAAAGAAGCCAGTACATATTATATAATTCCACTTAGACGAAATTCTAAAAAAAGAAAAACTATAGTGGCTGAAAGATCGATACTCACTAGGAGCTATAGGAGATTGAAAGCGAGGGGCTGGGGCATGAAAAAACTTTTTGGAGTGATGCATTCTAAATCCTGATTATGGTGGTAGTTCCGAGATAGGAGGTGGGACTCGATTCCAGAGGTGGGGCTTGAATACCTGACCAAATTGAGGACTGGGTAAAACGGAGGTGGGATGGAAAGTAGTTTTCCTTGAGACATGCCTGCCAATGTGCCATGGCAACACTCTCTGGCAACACCCTGCCCCTTTCCATGGCAATGACCCAGTGACCTGGAAGTTACCACCCTGGTCCTAGAAGTTTCTGCATAATCTGCCCCTTAGTTTGCATATAATTAGAAGTGGGTATAAATGTGTCTGCAGAGGTGCCTCTGAGCTGCTCCTCCAGGCACATAACCTGTGGGTGGTCCTGCTCCGCAAGGAGCAGTCCCTCTGCTGCTGCTGTGTACAGCCACTTCAATAGAAGCTGCTGTATAACACCACTGGCTCCCCCTTGAATTCTTTCCTGGGCAAAAACTAAGAAACTTCCCAGACTAAGCCCTAGTTTTGGGGGTCTCCTGCCCTGCATCATTTCCACAACGGTACACATTTTCCAAAACCTAACAAATAATTGGTGCACTTAAAACAGATTCCCTGTATTTCATGTAAATTATACTTCAATAGGAATAACTTTTAAACATGGATGATGGGTGTTAGGGAAGCCTTGGGACAAAAAAGTGGACTTGGGCCAAGGACCTCCTGGAACATCTGTCTAAACAGATGTTTTCTGTGAAGGGTGATGAGGATCCTCTTTAAGGAGAGCTGTCTGGGAGAAGAGGTCAGGTCATAGATGGGTTCAGGCAGTGAAATGAGTGCTGGGTTTTTCCAGATGAGCTGGGTTTAACCCCAGCTCCTCTCTTAGAAAAGACACGAGGGTTGGCAAACGCCTTCTTTTCCTGAGCTTTGTGTTTTGTGTCCCAGACTGTATGGTGGGTATTGAGCCCACCCTGCTCTGCTCACCGACGGCTGTGCTCATCATGTAAGTTGAGACAGGTTGAAAAAGCTCTACAAACTTCAGAATTCTGTTCACGTGTGAAAGGAGACACGGGGAAGCTAGGGTTGAAAATGGCAGGATGAGTTTTAGGTTCTAAAATTGTGAGTGTGCATAATTTTAAAATCACTGTTTGCATTGGGCAAGAAGGGAAAAGAGAGGATCCTTTCTTCCCACTGGGTATTCTGACCACTTATCTCGAGGCTTCAGTGGGTTTGTTTAGATTTAAAGATATGTTGCCAGATCAAAGAGAACAAAGCTCCTACGTATGGAGGCCCTTACCGGCCAAACTAGATAATGTCATTATCCTATAAACAGGTGATAACGGCAGAGCCAGGCTCATCTCAAACTAATCCGGTTCTAATCCCTTCAAGGGTCTGGAAAGACGTCAGAGAATAAAAGGCCACTGCCACTTAGCAAACTGTATCTTGTGAGTGGATTTGTCACCCTTCAGGCCCGAGCATCTGTCTGGTTGTCTAGACATGACAGGCATGGTGGGCTGCAGGAGAGGGTGGGAGGCACTCTCTTTTCACATGACTGAGGCTGGAGAAGTCCTGTGCTCCCTCCCCCTCCTGGGTACTGGGATTCCAAGAAAGATAACTGCTGGTAGCCCCTTAACCACAAACACCACAGCAATAAAAATTACTCACAAATACTGAGCCTGCATCTTGGTCTTGTGTACTCATTTTTGTTTTAGAAATCATTAATTAGAGGCTGAAAGACATGAAGCAGTGTCCAGGACCACAGAGCAAGAGAGAGGCACAGCCAGATCCAGCCCAGGGAGTCTGATCCTGGGGCTTCTGCAACCACTGTCTCTCAGGAAGCGGCGATCTCCCCTGCCTGCTTCCCTGTTCCAGGCTCCTGCAGGCCATGGGGCTGGGCAGGCTCATTTCTCTGAGCTTCAGTTCCCTGACCCTAAATGACAGTAAATAGGGTGGGAGGAGATTAAGTGGGTTAATGGATGTCAAGCACCTCGGAAAGTATGTGGCCCTTACTAAATCACTCAAACACATCAGATTCCATTTTCTTTCCTAAATACCTTTAGCAAGCACTTCTCCAGCCCTGGGGACAGGCAATGAGTTTGGGTCTCTGAAAATGTTTAAGCAAAGATCATGAGGTGGAGATGCTCTCCTTGCTGGGAGACATGGCCAAGGCCGCTGCCCAGGAGCTCGTGGAAATGACAGTGGGTCTCCACCCCGGGGTGGAGAGGTCCTCGCTCCGCCCCTGCTGGGATCTCCGTGTGGACAGGGCCTAGCCGCTGATGGGGATGGAAGTCCCATCTGTATTCCCGTTGACTGTCTACAGCGTGGAGGCTGGCAAGCCACGTAAGCCTGGGAAAAAGAGGAGCCTGCTCTCAGCTCCGGCTTGCGGGTCCGGGAATGACACTCTTCAGACTGCAGTCAGTCCTCAAAGCCAGCGATTATGGAGGGATCTTCCTGGTGGGCTCTGCAGCAGCAGCTCAGGAGCGCTCCTGGGATAAAATGGAAGCTTGCTTTATCCTCTCTTGACAGTTTCATCGGCAGTGCTCAGAAGAGAGATGGAGTGACCAGGGCTCTGGGTGGATGCTGTGGTCTGGTGGGGAGGGGGAGCGGCAGGTCCTCCCACCCCAGCCCACAGCCTCTGGCCACAGCCCGGCCCCCCGCTTGGTTCCACCCCACTAACCACCAATTCCACGGTCTGCAGTTATGTTCAGTAACTACAAGATGAACACCATCTCAATTAACAGAGTACCTTTAGGGCGTCTCTCCGCCAACTATTCCCGCACGATTGTCCACACTGTCATCAGGGCCTAATCAACTAATGATGGCTGAAAATGAGGGAGGCCAATCCCAATAAATTCGAAGGAAAGTCATTTTTCTCTTTTAATGCCCCTCTCCCTCCTTCTTCCTTCTTCCCACGGCAGAATGCAGTAAATTAATGTCACGGTGGTTATTACAGGACCGCTGCTATGGCAAGTATTCAAGCGACGATCCCGGAATATTTTACCTCAGCATTTATTTGTCCATAAAATAAAACAGGATTTATGGCATGACTCTCCAGTTTGAGGGTTGCATGGACAGCAGCTGGGGCACATCCTTATCTCCTCCACAGGTAAAGATATAGGAGCAGAGGAAAGGGGTCTGTCGGCGCCTGAGGCTGAGAAGGGTGTGTCCTCAATGGGGGACCCATTGGCTGCTCCAGCCAGAAAAGGCTTTAGATCTAAGGGCATTGTGGCTTTGAGATGGAGGATTTGGGTGCACAAGAAGGGTTCTAGATTGTTTTAGACAGACAGCCTGGTCCTCTACTTTTGACACACCCTGATAGTCTTCCTACAGGCACCCAGAAAGACAGGGCTGCGACCCCCAGTGTGCCCATCAGGTATTTGCCTCCTGGTGGTCCCCAGGACACCGCAATTGTTTCTGTTGTCCCCTGCAATCTGTTTACGGGGACTGAGCGCTGACGAAGGCTACAGCATCGCGGTGGGGGGAAGCAAGGTTCTGTCAAACAAATTACCGAAGTGCAGTTCATTAAAACATGTCTGCTCGCACAAAACTCTTCCTGGGAAGGGAGAGAGACTCCACCTTGGAGGATACACTGTGAAATTATAATTCATTGATTCGGAAGCCAATCATTTTGTATTTTGACTGCTGGCTTAGGAATATTCATATTTTCCACCGCATTTAAATTTCCCTGTGCCATTAAAATCTCCGAGCTCTATAATTAGGCCTCTCCTGATAGATATGGATGAGGTCTCTGTTCCGGGGAGAGAGAGTAGGAGCCTCTGGGAAGCAGGGCTTTGCAGAGTGGGCTTCCCCTCTAGGCACTGCGCTCATCCTCTCTCCTCCCCAGCGGGAACCCTTCCAGGCTGCCCACCCTCTGCAGGGAACCTGACCAGAGATCTCTGCAAACAGCCTGCACCCACTGCTTGCTGCCCTATCCCCTCCTAAGCTGGGGGATTGTGTGGGGGGGCACACAGTCGCTGCAATGTTTACTCACTTAAACATAATTTGCATTCCAAAAGCTGTATTCTCGACTCAGATGATATTTATGAAATGAAATCCTGCTGCTTGTGCAGCCAAAACAGATGTGGCTTGCTACACCGCGACGTGTATACAAAACTGTGCTCCTGCTCAAAACTAAATAAATAAATAAGGAGGCGTCATCACCAGAGGTAAATACTGTTTTGCAAAATGAAATATAGCACCGAAGCCATTCCCGTCCTGTCCTTGCCAACACGGCCCTGGATCTGGAGTTTTGGAGCTGGCCTGTTCGAGTCCCAGACCCTGATGCCTGTGACAAGACACACTCTGCACGTCTCCAATGTCACCAAGGCCACCATCCTGGCTGCCATTTGTACATCAGTCAGGTTTCTGCTGAGATGGACCAAATATTGGGTAATGAAGATGGAAAACCGATACAGAATGGAGAAAATAAAGAATTGCTTAGAGTGAATTCTGCACATAATTACTTGCGTTTTTGCTAACTACTGTATAAACAACACTTTTAACAAGGCAAATTGGAATCTTGAAGACAATTCTGCTTAGGGATATAGCTTCAATTTATTATACGAGGATAACTAAAAACTTTGTTTCTGCTGCGTTGCAGTCAATTTCCACAGCGCGCACATTTTGAATGTGTGATTAATCACATGAGTGCCCCAGTTGCCAATAAATACCAAAACTCTAAAACTCTTAACAACTTGCTCATTTTTTTGTGGTCATTCCAAATAGCTAAACAGCCTGAGCCTGTCAATGTGCAACAGGATCAATGCTCTGGGGTCCCTGCAGAAGATTGATTTTGCTCTCAGAGGATTTCATCTTGCTCATCAACAAAAATACTCGGCTCCCTAAATAATCAGATCCTGGGTCTGGCTTCAGCATAGTGTCCTACCTGTGGCCACCACCATTTCCTGAGCTGACAGCCATAAAGGGCTTAGTGTATGCTAGAATCTCATCACTTCTTGACCAAAAATAGGACATTTTTGGTCAAGTTTGGCCACTCTAAAAAAAAAAAAAAAAAAAAAAAAGGAAAAAATAAAAAGAGGGGAAAAAATCAATAAGTCAAAATAGCTTAGATAATTTGAACAATAATGCATCAGTTTAAAACTAAGAAATCAGAGAAGTAACAAAGGCTGTCCTAACTTAAGCCTCTAGCATATTAATTTTATCATTGCTGGGTGTCTATTTTCTGTTTCTAGGTTTTGATCAATCTTTGTTTCTTTTTTTTTTTCTTTTTAAGATGAAGTCCCGCTGTGTCACCCAAGCTGGAGTACAGTGGCATGATCTCAGCTCACTGCAACCTCTGCCTCCCGGGTTCAAGCAATTCTCCTGCCTCAGCCTCCAGAGTAGCTGAGACTACAGGCACATGCCACCAGGCCTGGCTTTTTTTTTTTTTAATTTCTAATAGAGATGGGGTTTCACCTTGTAAGGCAGATGGTCTCGATCTCCTGACTTTGTGATCTGCCCGCCTCACCCTTAAAGTGCTTCGATTACAGGCATGAGTCACTGCGCCCAGCCAATCTTCATTTCCTATGCATGGTTTCTGGTGAACAGCTCAAAAGTAGTATTCAGCATGCCTAGAGCTACTATTGGTTAATTACAGTGTGTGTGTGTATATATATATGTGTGTGTGTGTGTGTGTGTGTGTATGTGTGTGTGTGTGTGTATATATATACACACATATATAGATGTATCTATATACATCTATATATGTATGCTATTTGTTGCATATTTAACCCTGAAGACAAGGCTCCGAATGGTGGAGGACAAAGATGGAAAAACGCATTGACACGTCAAATGTGTCCTGAAGAACAGTGAAGTAGCTGGGGAAAAAAATAGGTGTCTCTACCTGGTGTCTACAAGGAACCTTCAAGTGGCTGCATTACCTACTAATTAATTGGGTCTTTTGCTGAGGGGCGGAAGCCATTCCTCATTCAACATATAAAGCCTGCTTTAAAAGAAACCTTTCTTCTAAGGTAGGAATTCTCTTCCTCCACGGCCCCCACCCAATGTCATTCAAGGCCCCATCCTCTCATTAGGACAGCTTGCAAAAAGGCCTAGAATGCCTACACTTCAGACCAGACTTCATAAACATCAGAGTGGAGCTGAATGCCAAACACCTTTCTAAGAAAAAAAAAAAGAATAAGGTGAGATCACTTCATTCTTCTGCAACCTAAAAATAAACGGAAGGGGCTTCTCCCAGCTTCAGGGAGTGCATATGGATTTCTTGCTGACATTCGATTCTCTGAACTGAATGTCACACTAGCTGAGAACAGTTTAAAAAAAATAATGCTAGACTGTTATTATTAGAAGGGCAAGAAGAATGAAATATCATGATTATCATTAGGAAACCCTGTAAAACATATTTGTACATTATCTTGGGGCAAATACAAGTGTCATATGTTACCAATTGTTAGGCAAAGAACGTGGTAATATATTGTTCCCCTCCGAGCCTCTGCATAGCTCGGCACAGGGTGCAAGTGATGTACACAGCGTGTGCAAGCATCCAGACCATGCTGGCATGGTGTGCGTGGGGCACAGCCCTGGGGAGGGCTGCCCAGGACCGGTGACACGAGGAAATAGCTGAACCATGAGATAGATGCAGCAGTGGTGGAGGAAGGTATTCCAAGGCCAGGCTGGCCACCTGGAAAGCTGGACCAGACCCTGCCTGTGGGAAAGAGTCCCAGGTCCCCTCTTCACCAGGCTTTGGACGGGGCCCAGCAGCCGGAATGCCAGAGCTAGCTCACTGCGTAAGGATTTGGTTTCTCACTCAGGAAGCCTGAGTTTCCCAGGAAGAAACTGATTTGCCTTTTTTCTTCTGAGACAACAGTATGTGTCAGAAAAGAGGCTTAGGAGTGAAGCCAGTTTGGAGAAAAATATTCCAAAGGGCCTTGCTCCATGAACCCTAGGCAAGTCTGCAAACGAAGGGTATTTTCTCCTGTTTTATTTATTGTTGATATCTTAGCATCAAAAGCCTTTTTGAGACTGTCATAAAGATGGAAATGCATGGGTGCACATATTTCATGTCACTGTTCTGGGCTCACAATGCCCCTTCTAGTTCATCCACCAGCCCTTTGAAGTCCCATTTAGAAACCTTTGGTCCAATAAGAACGACATGGAATCAGCCTAAATGTCTGTCAGTGGTAGACTGGCTAAAGCCAATATGCATATACACCATGGAATACAATGCGGTCCTAAAAAGAATGAGATCGGGTCCTTTGCAGGGACGTGGATGGAGCTGGAGGCCATTATCCTTAGCAAAGTAACACAGGAACAGAAAACCAAACACCGCATATTCTCACTTACAAGTGAGAGCTAAACGATGAGAACACAGGGACGCATAGAGGGGAACAACACACAGTGGCCTTACTGAAGGGTAGGGTGCAGGAGGAGGGAGAGGATCACGAAGCCACAGAGAAAGAACAACTTAAGCCTAGGGACAAGAGGGCACTGCTTGGAAAATGTATGCCCAAAGTCTCTGGGACTCCCGGATGCTGCAGCTGAGACCTCCTTCCCAAGGCTTGGCATCTCTCAGATTGGGGTTTGCCTAGGGAAGCAACACTGTCTCCGGGCTATGAAGGAGCTGGACACCTTTATTTTTGCAGGGCAGAGCTCACCTGAGGCTGCCTGTGTGCTCTGCTCTTGGAGACAGCCTGGGCGAGAAGGCAGCATGTGCCTCTGAAGCCAGTCCTCTCTCCCCAGGCAGCCTCACTCATCCCCTGCCCGCCTGCAAGGGAAGACAGTCTGCCCAGAGAAGCCTGGGTCTGCCGCCTCCCTGTGTGCGGTTATACTTTGTAAGTAAGCTTCTTTGTCCTCAAAGGAATGATGCGCTAATGATAGCATTTCAGACAACTTGACTGGAGGTGAGGAAGGTATTTTGGAACAGGAGTTTCCCAATTCACACCAAGACTGAGACATCTAAACATAAGACAGTCACCTGCTAATGGTTCTGCCTCTTACGGGAAACTAGAACCCTAGAATAGTGACGGGATTCTATTGGGTTCTTGTGGGAACGCTGAGGCTGTGGGTGGGAGATGGAGAGTTGGAGTGAAAGGCTCACAGGGGGTTCAGGCAGAGTCTAGACCTAGACTCGGATCCTCCTGGATGGCGTCTTTCCATTTGGCTTTGCACCCTCTGAGCCCCAAACTTGTGTGAATATCAGCCCTCTGGGTCTGGGTGTCTGATGGCCTGGGGCGTGGATTGGAGCTGCTTTATCTCCAGTGCAAGCTCATCTCTGCCTGTGGCTCCTTGCTGGCTTCCTTTTGCAGGCTCTGAGCACTAGACTGTCCAAAGTCACTTCTCAAAGAGTGGTTCCCGGGTGCTCACTGATAAGGCAGGTCCTCACACACCGGCCAAGGCTTCCCGAATCACAAGCCACACTTTCACAAGAATGCCGGTGCTCTGCACACATGCTAGAGTGTGGGGAGTGGTGGTCTCACGTTTCTCTTTTGTCTTCACTCCCAGGACGCTTGGAGCCAAGTCTCACATGAGGAGGAATTGGCTCATCTCAGATCTTTTGATTTTCTCTCTAATTTTTCAAATGGACAGTGTTTTATTTCCTGAGCAGTTACAAGCCAGGCAGGTAGGATATGAAGAGGTAGACGGTCACTTCCACTGCAGGCAGCCTGGACACTCTGCTCTGAGCCTCTTCCCAAAGCCGTGGGCCCCGATAGCCCTCAACAAATTCCTACTGCCCCCATACAGCCCCTAAAAAACCTGAGACATCTAAACATAATTCAGTCACCTGCTAATGCTTCTGTCTCTTACAGGAAACGAGAACCCTAGAATAGTGATAGGAGCCTCTGGCCTAAGCTCCTTGTGGGAAAACTGAGGCCCTGGATGGGAGAGGGAGAGAGGAGGTGATAGGCTTGCAGGAGATTCAGACAGAGTCTAGACTGGACTCTGATCCTTCCTACCATTCCCCATATGAACCCACACTGAACACCAAGGACCCCCACTGATCCCCATGGACTTCCCATAGACTCACCCCAGACCCCATGTTTCCACAGCCTCCAAGGCTCTTCCACAGCCCCTAAGGCTATCCTCCAGCCCCCGATAGCCCTTAGGCCCCCACAGCTCCCCACTGCACATGGGCAACCCTGAACAAGCTGCTGTCTTTTGGGGGTAGGCTCACCCCCATCTGGCACTGTGAGCACCCTCCTTTCTCTTTGCATTTTAGACCCCTTTTCCCCCGATGTGCCCACGTGTTCTGTGTACAATGCTAAGTTGTGAAAAATGCATGAGGACATTAACCCGAGGTGTTATTTATAAGTGTGTTATAATTTATTAAATTACATGGCACTCGACAACAACTCAGATAAAGGAAAAGCACACGGAAGTGTGAACACAGCACATGCACTATTTTAATAATCCTTTTATCTTAAAATATTGCCTTCTATCCAGCTGTCACGGAGCAGCGGGAGAGTCTGTTAAGCACGGAGAGAAGGGGTGTCTTTCCAACAGGCTCCACGGTGAGTTATTAAATGAGCGAGAGGCGCCCACTCATCATTTGATCAACACACGTAAATAATGTATAATGGGTACTTCATGTAAAAAGCTCCTGGAACGTTGAGGAAAACATGCCCCACCAGGGGTGTAGAGCACAGCCTCCCCTCCACCTGCTCCTCACTGCCCTCTAAAGCAACTTCTGCCCAACTTGAAATCAGGCCTTCCTCTACCACCCTCATCATTCTTGACCACACCCGGAGAACCACTGGTACTCTATTTTACTTAATATTTTTATTTAATTTATATTCATTCTTTTTTACTTAAATGGATTTAATTTTTAAAAGATGCTTGATATTATTACTATGAATAGAAAACTAATAGCACTTACCATAAATATAAAATAACCATTAAAAAGAACTTATAATGGAAACAAACCATGTAATTAAATTTCAGCTCAATATGAAGGCTTGATGAAGCCTGAGTCCTTCTCTTTCTATTAAAAGGAGCGGCCAGCCAATGTCACAGAGACAGTCAAGATATACCCGAGCCAAAGACGGCCTTCTTCCCTGACCTCAGGAGGACTAAAAGTGCCCAGACAGGCCCTGGCTGGACATCATGCTGGCTGGATACCATTAAAATCCTCTCAAGTTTCCATGGCAGGACTGCCCCACATTTTTGGAGGTACTGGCCCCAAATCAAGATCAATGATCCCACCGCTGTTCTTTTAGGCTTCACAAAGCAGGTTGGACAGGTGAGAGTCCTCCTTTCTGTGTGCCGTTGTAGAGGGCATTGTGGAGTGGTGAGGACAGGACCCAGGAGGCTAGGAGCTGAGTCCAGCTCTGCAGTGTGAACTTTGGACAAGTCACCCTTTCTCTCTCCTATCATCAAAATCCAGGATGGTCTTTTTTTTCTTTTGAAATGGAGTCTCACAGTGTCTCCCAGGCTGAAATGCAATGGCTCAATCTCAGCTCACTGCAAACTCTGCTTCCTGGATTCAAGAGATTCTCCTGCCTCAGTCTCTGGAGTAATTGGGATTACAGGCATCCACCACGAAGCCCAGCTAATTTTTGTGTTTTTGGTAGAGCTGGGGTTTCACCATGTTTCCCAGGCTGCTTTCCAACTCCTGACCTCAGGTGATCCACCCACCTCGGCCTCCCAAAGCACTGGGATTGCAGGCGTGAGCCACCATGGCCAGCCCCAGGGTGGTCTTGATGGCTATAGAGCTTCTCAGACCATGTGCCTTCTAGTTCTTTAGTTTCCAGGACACACAGGGAAACAAAGACATTTTTTAAAGCATGTTACTGGGTATATACTCAATGGAATATAAATCATTCTACTATAAAGACACATGTACACATATGTTTACTGCAGAGCTTTTTACAATAGCAAACACATGGAATCAACCTAAATGCCCATCCATGATAGACTGGATAAGGAAAATGTGGTGCATATACACCATGGAATACTATGCAGCCATAAAAAGGAATGAAATCATGTCCTTCATAGGGACATGGATGAAGTTGGAAACCATCATCCTCAGCAAACTAACACAGGAACAGAAAACCAAACACCACATGTTCTCACTCATAAGTGGGAGTTGAACAATGAGAACACATGGACACAGGGAGGGGGAGCATCACACACTGGAGCTTGTCAGAGGTTGGGAGGCAGGAGGAGGAAGAGCATTAGGACAAATACCTAATGCAAATACCTAGATGACAGGTTGATAGGTGCAGCAAACCACCATGGCACGTGTATACCTGTGTAACAAATCTGCATGTTCTGCACATGCATCCTGGAAGTTAAAGTAAAATTCTTTTTAACAAAAGCATGTTTCATGTCACGTGACACAAAGCATGTGCTGGAAAGAATGGCTTAGGACCTCGTATTTGAGGCTTCTTTTTCAAATTGGAGAACGGTAATGCTAGATCATCAAAATGCAAAGCTGAATAGAGAAGAAAAAAAAATAAACCTAGGGGAATCTTTTAAACCCCAAGAAAGCCAATGCATCTTACTGTCGAAACAGAAGTCCAAGCCATGCAAAATAGAAATATCCGGCAAAGCCAAGCTCTCCTGGTCATACTTAGAACCCGTTTGAAGCAGGGAGAGAGAATGTCAGATAACCAAAATTCACATGTGAAAACAGCCACGTTCTTCCTGTTAGCTGCGATTAATGCTAGCAGTTAGAGAAAGGCTAAAAAAATGAAGTCACACATTTTTTTTTTCCTCGTAGGTATGGATTTTATTTGACCTATTGCTTTTAAAATAGAATACCTTCCCAAACACACTTTACATGATAAAACTCAGAGACAAAAGAGAGAAAATGCAAATCAATTCTACATTACATGTATGTTGCCGCATTTGGCAAAATCAAATGAGATCTTTTCATCTTCTTACTGTGGAACAAAAACAGAGCAATATTATGAAATCTCACAGAGCTTTATTTCTCAGCGTCTTTTGTGTCCAGCCTTTTAAATTCAGGTTTTTCTGCCTTTTTTACTGACAAGCCCACAATTTTCAGAAAAGAAAGCTAGCATTAATTAAGACAGTGCCAGATGTAATTTTCTTGGGAAGTAAATTTCTGCACAACTAAAGGTTACAGAGACCTTTTCACTGTCAAAATTTACTACAGCCTGTGAATGTTAATGTTTCTAATGAAGACATGTTCTCTGTCCCTGAACTTAAAAGTACCCAGAGAAGAAGGCAAAGAGGAAAAAAAAAAAAAAAAACTCTATTTGACGAATGTATCTGGGGCCTGTGCATTAATGTAGGGAACTCTCGGCTTCTGGTGAATGTTGTAATTATAGTGTTTGGATAGCCTTGTTTTCTAAACAAGGAATATTGCCATAAATTGGCAATTTTGCATGGGGAGTGGGATTCTAGTAGGTGCCTTATGTTACAAACGAGCTCCTAGTGTAGTCAGCATTCACCCCATTAGGCTTAAAGATATTCACCTTCTGACTCTTGGACAGGTGGGGAGGGAAGCTGGCAGAAGATCCATGTCTTCCAAGGCTGGGCACCAGCACTGGCATGGGGGGGGACCCTGGGTTTCCCATTCTCTGACCTCTCAGCATCTGTGCTCAGAAGACTTGAAGGCTTCCTTGGTGTCTGAAGACACAGATGTGTTTTTTTCTTTCTGGCCAGTCTTTTGATTTTTGTTTTGGAAGCCTGAATGCCAATTACATCAGAATTTTCTATCTAGCTCCCAGGGATAAGACTGTGTGGATGGAAAGGAAGCAGGGCCTTCCACCTCTTCCTGGAGGGTGTGGTTGTGTTCTTGCTAGAGGTCTCTGGAGTAAGACATCGACAGAACCCCATCTCACAACTTCTTGATTTTTTTCTCCTTTAGGAAGTTGAGGAAGGAGTTACCATGACCCTATTTGGGATTAAAAGACAGTCATTTTATTCACCTAGGGATGCTTTTCCAGAAATTTATTTTAAGGAAACCATCCGTAATGACCACCCAGATGTATTCACAAAGATGTCCTTCTTATATAAAAAACAGCAGGGCCGGGCGCGGTGGCTCACGCCTGTAATCCCAGCACTTTGGGAGGCTGAGGCGGGTGGATCACGAGGTCAAGAGATCGAGACCATCCTGGTCAACATGGTGAAACCCCGTCTCTACCAAAAATACAAAAAGTTAGCTGGGCATGGTGGTGCACGCCTGTAATCCCAGCTACTCAGGAGGCTGAGGCAGGAGAATTGCCTGAACCCAGGAGGCGGAGGTTGCGGTGAGCCAAGACCGCGCCATTGCACTCCAGCCTGGCGTAACAAGAGCGAAACTCCGTCTCAAAAAAACAAAACAAAACAAAACAAAACAAAACAAAACAAAACAAAACAAAAACAGCAATGACAAGCAGAAGAATAAAAGACGAATGTTCCATAACGTGGACGTGATGAAATAAATCATGAGACACTCATAAAACGGAATATCACGCAGACATCAGCCTTTTGATTAAGTAGATACTCCAGTCAAACAGGAAGTATTTATAGCCTATGACGTGAAAAAAGCAAGATACAAAATTTTGTGATCTTAATTTTGTTAAAAGAAAAAAAATGCCTGATTTGCATAATAAACTGTATGATCACTGCTCCAAAGGTGGATTTGGGAGATGTTGTATCCTGTGCAAGAAGAAATTATGAGGATTCAACCATCCATGTAACTCACATGAAAGAAAATGTTTAAAAATATAAAACAAAAGCTTACAATTACAATTAAGGGGCAGATTCTGCCCCCTAGTCCACTGGGATAGACAGAATCTGTGTCTCAGGGTGGGCCTGAGGTGGAGGTGTCATTGGAAACCTTCCCTCAGTCTCAACTTGGGGCCAGGTGTGCTGGCTCACTCCTGCAATCCCAGCACTTTGGGAGTTCTAGGTGGAGGGACCACTTGAGCCCAAGGGTTTAAGACAGTCTGAGCAACAAAGTGAGACCTTATATTACCAAAAAAAAAAAAAAAAAAAAAAAATAGCCAAGCGTGGTGGTGTGTGGCTGTAGTTCCAACTACTCAGGAGGCTGAGATGGGTGGATCGCTTGAGCCTGGAGGGTGAAGGTTGCATTGAGCTCTGATGGCACCACTGCACTGCAGCTTGGGTGATAGAGAAAGACCCTGTGTCAATATCAACAACAAAAATATTGACTCGCAGATCCTGGGAGACTGATTATTCAGTGGTAATTTTGGCTCTTAGTGATTTTCCCTTTGTGCCTGGCTTTGGGCTCTAGCTACCTGGGAGGATAGCACATATCCCTGTTCCCTACTCCTGCTCACTCTTCTGTGCCCACCCTGCCCCTGGCATGCTCCTGCGTGCTCATCCTACAGAGCTTCTCCTCTTAGTCTTACCTCTTTGCCCTCCTCCAACCAACTGGGACAATTGTCTCAACTGACTCCCTTGGAATCACCCCCGAGTCTTCCAATCACACCCCCACAGGGCATCTGGAGACTGGACAGCCAGCAGATGTCTGTGGAGTGTCTGTGTCATCACTTGAAAGGGTACCCTCGTTCAGTGGGTGATTGAGGAACAGAGGAAAGCCCACAGCAGAGGAGCAAGACCTACAGCCAGAGAAGAGAGTGAAGGAGAGCAGGGCAGGAGAATGAGAAGAACATATGCCACGCATTACCTCCAAACACCTCTGTCCCAGCTGCCCTCCGTCCTCCCAACCTGACTCTCCGGAGGGAAGGAAAGCAGGAGGAGAAGTAACATCTTGGAGAAATCTGACCTGGCCCAGAATTCACACTCTTCCAGTGGACCACAGTTCCCTGACTCTGGTGAGTGCTGTCTCCAGACCAGCAGCATTAACTAGGACCTTGTTAAACATGCAGATTCTCAGGCCTCACCCCAGGCCTCCTCAGTCAGGAGCCCTGGTGGCTGGGGCACAGCCCTCCAGGTGATGCTGAGGCACACTGAGGTGCAGGAGTCATGGCCCTAGATGGACAGTGGGATCCAACATATGCCCGGTGGCCTTTGCTCTTCAACAGAGCTAGAGTTAGAAGAAGGCTCATGAGTTTGAGTTGTTTACATGATGGTAAATGAGCCCAGTGCAGTGGCTTATGCCTGTGATCCCAGCACTTTGGGAAGCTGAAGTGGGCGGACCACCTGAGGTCAGGAGTTCAAGACTAGCCTGGCCAACATGGTGAAACCCGGTCTCTACTAAAAATACAAAAATTAGCTGGGCATGGTGGCATGCACTTGTAGTCCTTACTACTTGGGAGGCTGAAGCAGAAGAATCACTTGAACCTAGGAGGCAGAAGATGCAGTGAGCCAAGATTGTGTCACTGTACTCCAGCCTGGGCAACAAAGTGAGAGTCTGTCTCAATAAAAAGGAAAGAAAGAAAGGAAAGAAAGAAAGAAGAAAGAAAGAAAGAAAGAGAGAAAGAGAGAAAGAAAGAAAGAAAGAAAGAAAGAAAGAAAGAAAGAAAGAAAGAAAGAAAGAAAGAAAGAAAGAAAGAAAGAAAGAAAAAGTGATGGTAAATGACAGACTGATGGGTTGATGTCTTCTGAATTGACTGAAGATCCGACCGTCTGTGTTGCAGCAGATGGGGTGATGCAGTCTCTTGGATTATATAGAGACAGTGTATGTATCACTCTTATTCTGTGCTCTGTGAGGTTTTCCTGAGTGTGCTTAGACCAGTGCCCTGTCTCGCTGCCATTTACCTGGTGAGTCGAAGTGGCTGTCCCCTAACTGGCCCACGTGAAAACCATGCCTTCCCAGCGTGCTCAGGTTACTTAGGAAGCCACCAAGGTGGCCTGGTCCTAACGGGTCGCATGCAGTCAGCCACATGCATCTGAGGGTCACCTGAACAACTGAGGACAACAGCAAGGAAGACCTGTAAAAATGGCAACTGGCCACACTCCACCTCCACTATCCAGGAGGGATTTGTAACTCTAGAGTCCACAAAGGTGAAGACGAGCAAGAGCAAGAGAGAATTGGAGACCTGGGTTACATGATTTGAATCCCAGGGTTGACGAGAGGTTTCCACATTCTTCTGCTGCTAAAAGTAAGACACCCAGGATGGTCTCACCAGTGCACCGTCCCCAGGCTTCCGTAGGGATTGCAGCAGAGGACGGATTCCTGCAGGTTACCCCAGGTGGGGCATCTGGACCTTAAGACTGGCTGTCGACATTAGAGGGCCACTGATGAACATAACAGCACACCTATTACTTCCCTTTTTTGTGTGTTTTTAAAAGTATGAGTTTCAGACCCACCTTCCACCCCAGTGCTCTCCACCTCTACTATACAAAATCAGTCTTTCATTTCCCCTTTCCTCCTTCCCCCTTACCTTCTCCCCTCCTTCTTACCCTTCCCTCCCACCTTGTCTCTCTCTGACTCCCAGCCCTAGTAGAGTGACTGAGACATGTGAGTAGGTGAATCACAGCCTGACTGAGCTGTATGTAGAGACCCAAGTTTGCCAAAGTGCTGATGAGCCCTCTGTGGGTCACAGTCTCAACTTCTCCCACCTATTATCTCCCGCAAATGCTCATTCTCTGAACAGGCGTGTACCATAGGTCTAAGGGAATCTCAGCAACTCACACATCTTCTTTGCAAAGGGTCATTGAACACCCCTTTGCCAGCTCTGAACTGGCACCCAGAGGGGCACAAATACTGATAAGATGGGGCCTGGCCCTCCAGTGTGGACCAGCATCAAACAAAAAAGCCACCTTGTAGGAATCACCTTAAGAGGGGCCAGTGAGGTTCCCAAGGGGCAGGGTGCCCTTGCTCCTGGGGCCTTGGGGAAAATTCACTTTCTAGAAGAAATCTCACAGAACAGGAGCTCTGAGAGTCCTCAGGTGATGAGGAAACAGTGATTTATCTCATCACAGCATCTTCTGACCAGCCCTGTCTCACCTGGCAGGTGCAAAGAGCTTGGGGTGGAGGCACAGTGGGATGCCGGGGGTGGCGATGTGACCTCAGCTCAAAGCTCTGAGGCGATGGTAGCAGAAGAGTCATGAAATATAGGTAGAGAAGGTCACCGAGATGGAAAATTTCTCTGCATCCCTGGAAAGAGCAGCCTCGGAAAAGCTGGGGAAATGACACCGGTGAGTTCATCTCAGGATGTGAAAATGCATGTGCCTGTGCTCAAGAACTGTCCAGATCTGTAGAGGGTGATCTGCAGAGGGTGATCTGTGGTGGGTGTCCGGGACCTGCAGAGGGTGATCTGCAGTGGGTGTCCGGGACCTGCAGAGGGTGATCTGTGGTGGGTGTCCGGGACCTGCAGAGGGTCATCTGCGGTGGGTGCCCTGGACCTCCAGAGGGTGATCTGCAGTGGGTGTCTGGGACCTCCAGAGGGTGATCTGCGGTGACTGCCCGGGACCCTCAGAGGGTGATCTGTGGTGGGTGCCCGGGACCTCCAGAGGGTCATCTGCGGTGGATGTCCAGGATACCTCCAGAGGGTGATCTGCGGTGGGTGTCCAGGACCTCCAGAGGGTGATCTGCGGTGGGTGTCCGGGACCTCCAGAGGGTGATCTGCGGTGGGTGCCCGGGACCTCCAGAGGGTCCTCTGCAGTGGGTGCCCCGGACCTCCAGAGGGTGATCTGCGGTAGGTGCTGTCCCAAAATCTACCCAGGCACTGATGTTGTCTTTTCCCTTGGTCTCACCCTCACTCCTGCAAGGATAAAGAGCCCCTTCCCACCATCTGGAAGATCCAAGAGACCTCGCAGCGAGAAAGCCTCCCACTTGTCCTATGCACTAAGAGATGCCCTTCCCTCCACTTAAAAGTGTAGCTTCTCCTCCTGAGAGTTGAAGGAGAGGGCATAAGAAGACACCATCCTTCCCAGAGGCAAAGAAAGACTCCAGGTTAACCATGAGGCCAACAGTTATTTTATGCCACACACATACTTTTGAAATTACAGTGCAGCTTTGCTGATTCTCATTCAGCCTGGGGACCACTGTGACCCTCAGCTTACTTTCTGCCCAGCTTCCCTCAATAGGCGCTTGCCTGATAGACAACTGGTAGAACTCTCTCTAGTTCTTTTTCCCCAGTCACCACAGCCATCCCTCCCAAATGTAGGAAAGGGCTTTTGGGGTGTAAAGAGGTAGGAGGAATGTTATAAAACTACTTCAGCCAAGTATTTTACTTTTCAGCTCACTGCGAACACCTTGTGGGTTTGTTCTCCATCTCACCTACCGCCATCGACTGTGGCTCCCACCGTAATCCATACAATGCCTCTCCCATCTTCTGCCAAATAAAAAGTGATTCTTGATCACCTCCCATGTGGCTTATCCTGAGTCCTGGTACACAGAGCAGAGAGGACCAGCCCTGGGGAAGCCCATGGCTTCCAGCAAACATGACCAAACCACTCCAAAAGGACAGTGGCTGAGACTTGAGGTAGGTGGGACTGGAAAGGGTATGGAAATTAGAACAATTCTCATTTCAGATGCCGAGCAGGAGGTCTAGAGATCCTAAATGCCACACCCAATAGCATGTAGCTATACCTGGAAGATCAAATCCTGGAACTCAAGCCTAGCCTGCTCCAACAAGCAAGCTCTTCACCCTGTACCACTCACTCATCAGTTCAGCTTAAGCTCTTCCTCCTGCAGGAAGCCCTCCAGATTGACTCCAGACTGCTCCACACTCCTCTGTCACACACATGTTACCACTCTGGGCTTGGCCACTTTCTGGCAGCCCAGGTGCTCTTTCCCCTCGTTCCCCCATCTCAGCGTACAATGGCAGGAGATGCTCAGGACCCACTTGCCAACAGAAATGCACTGCTTGTTGAAAGAGCTCCAGGTTCTTGGTCTCCAGCCTGGGCAATCTATAAGGGGCTGTGGTGGGTCCAGCGGGAGATTACCTTGTGATCTCTGGGCTCATGAGAGCCTTTGGAGGGAGGCCTGTGGACTGTAATGCTGGCTGAAGAAGAGAGAGAATCAGCCCTGGAATGAGCAAGGGACAGGAGAGGGGCTGCGACGGGATGGCTGGAAGATACTGCCTTTGATTTTCATGCTGGCAAAACCCCGGCTTACCCCACAGCACCAACACATGGCTGAGGGTGAGCAGAAAGAGAAGTGCATGTGCAGCTGCAGGACACTGAAGATTCTTGGCATCTATGAGTAACCAAGACTTCCATGGCTGCCCCAGTGAGCGGCAAGGGATGTGCCCAGCTGCCGGGAGTGCTGAGGCCAGGGCGGCCGGCAAGTCTGTACCCACCAGCCACGACCCTGGGGCTGCAGCTCATCACAACCCCAACTCCAAAATAGTAGTGTTTTTTTTCTCAAGAGAAATTACAAATCTCACTCTTTACCCAGGCTATCTCGATTAAAAATTGTATAACATTGAAAACAATTTCAACATTCAACAGACCAAGTGAAACCTTTTAAAGGGCCAGGTGAGGCTCGAGGCCCTTCCGTTGATGGCCTCTGATTGGAGCTCAGTCCTCTCCGCCTGGCTTGGTCTGAGGAAAGGACAGGGCTGGAGATGCAGGTGGCAGCTGCCAGGGGCTTCCTTTTCTGGGATTTTCAGCTACAGTGAGAAGCCCTGGTCGGGTAAGCTTTTCTCTTTGGGAGTGCTGCCCCGTGTTCCTGGCAGTGTCCCCTCCAGGCCCCAGGCCTCCTGTCCTTGGCACTCCCTCCCCTGATGTTGGCAGGCACAAGCTCACCCCATGCATGGGGTCCCGAGTCCCCTTGCCCACCTCCCCAGGCACTTCCCACTGTTTCTGTTCCTCCAGTGCTGTCCCCAGCAGGACACTGCTGCCCGCCTGTCTGACAACTGTCAGCCTGAGGTGTGGACACCTTCTCCTTGGTGGCTTCCCCTTTTTCATTAGGTTTGACAACGCGTTTTTCAGAGATTAATAGTGCAGGGGAGCCAAGATATGAGGCTTTTAGTGGTGACAAACTGCCAGGCCCAGGTGGCTATGGAAGTGGTGCAGCAGGAAGACTCCAACGGCAGCACCCCAGGGGGCTGGAGGAGGAGTGAGGGCTGCCGTGTCCATCAGAGCCTGCATCCGGCTGGACCCCGGCAGCCCCTGCTTCTCATCTGTGCCCTTTCCTGTGCAGCAAAGTCAGTCCTGCCCAACCCCATGAGTCCAGCAGCAGAGACCCCACCCCCAGCACACACAGCCCCGACTACACCTGTGAGTGTCCACCGTGGGCTGCTGCTAGGGGCTGATGCTCTTGGGAGGTTGGGAAGAGGCCAAGAAGGCCAGGCTCTCCAGGTTGGCTCCCCATGCGTAGGCACGTCTGTTCTCAGCTCTGTTTGCCCTGTCCTCCTGGTCCCTTTCCCTTCCACCAGCCCAACCTGGTAGTCTTCAGAGAGTAGGAGGGCTTAAAAACCCAAGGAAGCAAGAGTGCACCCCCATCTGACCACTTCCGTGACACCGGTCCATCTGCCTTCTGTCACCACCGCCCAGTCTCCAGAACAGCAAACCACACCTTTCTCATTGTGTGGGTAGAAAGGGCCCTGGGGTATAATCCAGGAAATTCAAGCGAAACATGCACATCTATTGATTCTCAGAAATATTTCTTCAATATGTAACACTCTCTTCACACACGAACACACATGCACACATGCATAGATACAATGACCTGGCCTCGGCATTGTGTAGCACTGTTTCCACTGTATACTCTGGTGGCTCCAATCCAGGATCAAAAACAGTGAATGGTAACTTTACCTCTCAATGAAGAGGGTCAAGCTCATACTGTAGAAAGCATGTGAAGATGGGATAGACAAGGTCATCATTTGTAGAAAATGCTGTCTTCGACACCCAGGATCTCTGCCTCTGGTTTTCCACCTCAAAGGAATTCTCACTCAAGTCAACAGGAGATTTATGGCCATCTTACTGCAGCATAATTTTGGTAATAGAAAGTTGGAGGTGAGCAGTTGTCCACCACTGAGAGAACAGAGAGGCGAGGCATGATGTTCAAAACATAGTGTTTCCCTGACACAGAGTGTTAGCTGAGGTCGGTGCAGTGGCTCACACCTGTAATCTCAGAAATTTGGGAGGATGAGGCAGGCAGATCACTTGAGGCCGAAAGTTCCAGACCAGCCTGGCCAACATGGTGAAACCTCCATCTCTACCAAAACTACAAAAATTAGCTGGGTATCATGGCGTGTGACTGTAATCCCAGCTACTTGGGAGGCTGAGACAGGAGAATCACTTGAAGGACACAGGGGTTGCAGTGAGCCGAGATCGTGCCACTGCACTCCAGCCTGGGTGATCGGACAAGACTCTGTCTCAAACAAAATTTAAAATTTTTTTTTAAAGTGTAAGCTCATGGCAATATTAATGGCTCATTAAAAGAGATAGATCAATTGATCAATAGATCAATCGATTGATGGCTAGATATAGATAAAGACATATAGACATCATATATATATCTTATTTTCTTAGGTCAACAGTTAACACTGTAAGATGTACAGTGCAACCCCATTTGTATAAAGACACGCAGAATAAAAATTCATGTTTTCCAAGGACATTACATTTTATTCATTTACAAAAGAAATGAACAGTTTTAACACATTACAATGGCATCTAATGTTTGAGGACAGGACATGGGAATGGAGAAGGAAAAGCAAAGGAAGACATCCTTTTTTGGAGGGTGGGGGATGCAGTTTCACTCTTGGCTCTGGTTGGAGCACAATGATGCAATCTGGGCTCAACGCAACCTCTGCCTTCTGGGTTCAAGCAATTCTCCTGCTTCAGTCTCCCGAGTAGCTGGGATTACAGGCCTGTGCCACCATGCCAGGCTAATTTTGTATTTTTAGTAAAGACGGGGTTTCTCCATGTTGGTAAGGCTGGTCTCGAACTCCTGACCTCAGGTGATCCACCCACCTCAGCTTCCCAAAGTGCTGGGATTACAGGCATGAGCCACTGACCCAAGCCAGGAAGACATAATTTTTAAAAAGAAGAGGAGGAACCTAGAAATGGACTCACGTATGCATTCATTCGATTTTTGAAAAGGTGACGAAACAGCACCGTTGCACCCCCTCACCCACAGTTTCATTTTTCACGTTGTCCGTTACCTGTGGTCAATCTTGGTCCAAAAATACTAAATAGAAAGTTTCAGAAACAAACCATCCGTAAGTGTTACATTGCTGGGAGTTCTGCGTAGTGTGATGAAATCTCGCGCCAACAGCTCTGTCCCACCAAGGCTGGGCGTCATCCCGGTATCCTGCATACCCATGTGCATACCACTAGTGCCACCCACAGCTAGTCACTCAGTGGCTGTCTCAGGTGTGATCAGGTCGACAGTCACGGAATCTCATCACATAGGCCTTTTATCATCCCATGTCATCACGAGAAGGCTGAGTGCAGTACAGTAAGATATTTAGCGAGAGAGATGGCATGCCCACGATCTCAGTGTGTTGTCTAATTGTCCTATTTCCTTCCTTCCCTCCCTCCCTCCCTCCCTCCCTCCCTCCCTTCCTCCCTTCCTTCCTTCCTTCCTTCCCTCCTTCCTTCCTTTTCTTTCTTTCTGCCTTCCTTCCCTCCCTCCCTCCCTCTCTCTCCCTCTTTCTTTCTTTCTTTCATAGATTTTTGCTTTGTCACTCAGGCTGTAGTGCAATGGCGCCATCTCAGCTCACTGCAATCTCCACTGCCTGGATTCAAGCAATTTTCCTGTCTCAGCCTCCCAAGTAGCAGGGATTACAGACATGTGGCACCACGCCCAGCTAATTTTTGTATTTTTAGTAGAGATGGCATTTCACCATGTTGGCCAGGATGGTCTCAAACTCCTGACCTCAGATGATCCACCCGCCTCAGCCTTCAAAGTGCTAGGATTATAGGCATGAGTCACTGTGCTCAGCCTGCCCGAAAGCACAGCTTATGTAGGGTTCAGAACTCTCTGCGGTTTCAGGTATCTGCTGGGGGTCTGGGAAAATCTCTTTGATGGATAAGGGAGGACTTGTCTAATACAGAAAAAAAGTTTTCAACAAATGGCACCTGAGTAACAGAATGTTCATATGGAAAAAAGTAAGCCTCCCGTCCTACCTCATACCATACACGAAGATAATTTAGGATGGATGATAGACTTAAACATTCAAGCTAAATCATAAAGCTTTGAGAAGAAAACAGAATCTCCTTGTGAACTAATGGTAGCCACAAGATTTTGGATAGGGGCAAAGCACGCAGTGACCATAGAAGAAAAGCATAATAGACCGGGCGCGGTAGTTCACACCTGTAATCCTAGCACTCTGGGAGCCTGAGGTGGGCGGATCACCTGAGGTCAGGCATTCAAGACCAGCCTGGCAAACATGGTGAAACCCTGTCTCTACTAAACATGATATTTTTGAACTATAATAATGTGCTAAGGTAAGACCTAGGTGGTAGGTACACAGGTGGTCAAGGTAAATGTCTTCCAACTTTGCTGTATAAAATTTAAAGTGGGGCCGGGCGCGGTGGCTCACGCCTGTAATCCCAGCACTTTGGGAGGCCAGGGTGGGTGGATCACGAGATCAAGAGATCGAGACCATCCTGGTCAACGTGGTGAAACCCCATCTCTAGTAAAAATATTAAAAAAAAATTAGCGGGGCATGGTGGCACGTGCCTGTAATCCCAGCTACTCAGGAGGCTGAGGCAGGAGAATTGCCTGAACCCAGGAGGCAGAGGTTGCCATGAGCCGAGATCGCGCTATTGCACTCCAGCCTAGGTAACAAGAGCAAAACTCCATCTCAAAAAAAAAAAAAAAAAAATTTAAAGTGGAGGAAAAGTTAAAAATAAAAACAACAGAGATCAGACAGAATGTAAATTAGATTAGCGCAACCACTGTGCAAAGTACTTTACAGATTTCTCAAAAAACGAAGAATTGAACTGCCATTCAACCCAGCAATCACACTACCAGCTATAGACCCAGAGGAAAATACATCGTTCTACCAAAACTGCACCTGTATCTTCATCACAGTGCTATTCACAATAGCAAAAACATGGAATCAACCCAGGTGCCTATCAACTGTGGCTCGGATAAAGAAATGTGCTACATATATGCTATGGAACACTACACAGCCACAACAAAGAGTACAATCGTGTCCTTTGCAGCAACATGGGTACAGCTGGAAGTCATTTTTCTAAGCAAACTAATAGAGAGCAGAAAACAAAATACAGCATATTCTCACTTACAAGTAGGGGCTAAATGTTGGGTATACATGGACGTAAAGATGGGAACCACAGACATTGGGGACTATAAGGCGGGGGAGGTAGGAAAAGGGGCAAGGGCTGAAAGCCTGCCTATTGGACCCTACGCTCACTACCTGAGTGACAGGATCAAGCATATCCCAAATCTCAGCATCATGCAATATATCTGTGTCACAGGCCTGCACAGGGACCCTCTGATTCTAAAATAAAAGTAAAAGCAAAAAAAAAAGATGGCCTGGAATTGACTCACCAAAATAAAGTGTCTTGAATATAAGTAACTCAGTCCTCTGCCTCTCAAGTCCAGCAAGAAAAATTCAAGAAACTAAAACATAGTATGTGCGGAGCTGAACTACCAGATACTTGACAGTGGCAATCCTGGGTGCCCTGGTGCTAGAGCTGGGGCACACAGAGATGCTCACAGTCACACTAGGACCCCAACTTGACCCCACAGACTGGGTATAAACCTATCTGTCCACCTGGAGGGGTCCCATTGCCTAAGAATACTCAAGTCTCCATGGTGTCCTTAAAGCCAGAGGTGAACCCTTGCAGAGAATTGGGGAGCAGTGGCTCACAGGGGAGCATCGGAGAAAGCCCAAGGTGCAACCCCAAGAGTGAAACCCTGAGAACTTTCATCACACATGGTCTTCTAAGGTAAGCTGCATGTCCAGTCAAGGCAGGCCAGGGACACTGCTCTGAGCTCCCAAAGCACTTGTTTCCTACACTCGCAAGCTACTTGCAAGACATATTTATTAATGCTAGAGATTGAATGTTCAAGTCTCTCCAAAATTCATGTGTCGAAAACTAATCCCCCATAGAATGGTGTAAGGAAGTAGGCGGGGCATGGGGGTTGATTAGGTCATGAGGGTGAAGTGCTCCTGAATGGGATTCCTGTCTTTATAAGCAGTGGAAGAGACCCCTGTTGTTTTCGTCCACCACCTCAGGACACATAGAAGTCACCTTCTATGAACCGAGAGTGGGCCCTCCCCAGACACCAGGTTTGCCAGCTCCTTGATCTTGAACTTCTAGCCCCCAACTGGGGAAGCTACAACTTTCTGTTGTTTAAAAGCTGTCCAGGCCGGATGCGGTGGCCCAAGCCTGTAATCCTAACACTTTGGGAGGCCGAGGAAGGAGGATCACCTGAGGCCGGGAGTTTGAGACCAGCCTGACCAACATGGTGAAACCCCGTCTCAGCTAAAAATACAAAATTAGCCAGGTGTGGTGGTGGGCACCTGTAATCCCAGCTGCTCAGGAGGCTGAGGCAGGAGAATCGCTTGAACCCAGGAGGTGGAGGTTGCAGTGAGTCAAGATTGCACCATTGCACTCCAGCCTGGGCAACAAGAGCGAAACTCTATCTCAAAAACAAACAGGCAAAAAGCTGCCCAGCGTGTGCTATTTAGTTATGGCAGCTCAGAAGACTACGACACCAGCCAAGGAGCAATTGGAGGGCAGGAATCGTGGCTGACTCCCCTGCGCTTTGGCCAGAACTGTTCAGGAAACATTAACGGAATGAATGAATGAACGCCTGGCTCTCTGCAAAAATGGTTCAGGGGCAACCATGACAAGATGGGATTCTCTTGGCCTGAGTAGTGGGAAGAAGGGCTTAGAACAGAAGTTGAGAGGGTTTATAAAGCTTTATGGTGTCATCTGAAAGATTTCTTCATTTGACCTTTTCCTATTAAAAATACTTTCTCATTTTACTAAGTATTTTCTAAGGGCCATCAATAGATGGTAGAAAGAGCTCTAGAAAACTCCATCCTCTTGGAGATATTTTTAATGCTACTTTTATAATTGGGAAGGCTGAGCTGTGGCGTGTCTGCAGCTTTCACAAGTTTCACAAGGTTGGTAGTGGCAGAACCACAAAGTGTGGTAACAGCAAACATCAGAGTACATGGACTTCCGAGTAAGTAGGACTAAGGGTGTAGGTGGCATCTTACTTACCAGCTGCCCTACCTTGGGTGGGTGGCTTTATCTCGTTGAGCCTCAGCTGACTCATGCTGCCTGCCTCAAAGGCTTGCTGTGAAGATTAAATGAGATAATATATGCAAATCCTCCTAGGGAGAGTCAGACACCATGTGGATTCAACCCCCTTCTTTTTTTTTTTTTTTTTTTTGAGACAAAGTCTCGCTCTGTCGCCCAGGCTGGAGTGCAGTGGCACAATCTCGGCTCATTGCAGCCTCCACCTCTCGGGTTCTAGTGATTCTCCCACCTCAGCCTCCTGAGTAGCTGGGATTATAGGCGCCTGCCACCACACCTGGCTAATTTTTGTATTTTTAGTAAAGATGGGGTTTCGCCATGCTGGCCAGGCTGGTCTTGCACTCCTGACCTCAGGTGATCCGCCCACTTTGGCCTCCCAAAGCGCTAAGATTACAGGCATGAGCCACTGCACCCGGCCCAACCCCCTTCTGTGAGCTCTGAAAACTCTCATATTCAGGAAATATTGCTGGCATTAGACCAACTTACCAAGCGAGGATTTGGCCAACTGAGCCTCTGCTCAGATTTAAGGTAATAAGTCCAGCTTTGTTTGCTGTGAATGCTGCAGAAATAGCTCCCATTTTTTATTTATTCATTTGTTTTGAGACAGGGTCTGGCTCTGTCACCCAGGCTGGAGTGCAGTGGTGCAATCACAGGTCACTGCAGCCTTGACCTCCAGGCTCAATTGATCCTCCAATCTCAGCCTCCAGAGTAGCTGGGACTACAGGTGCATGCCACCATGCCCGCCCAATTTTTATATCTTCTTAAAGAGTTGAGGTTTAGCCATGTTGCCCAAGCTGACGTCCAACTCCTGGGCTCAAGCATCCTCCCACCTCAGCCTCCCAAAGAGCTGGGATTCCAGGCAGAAGCCATTGCGCTGAGTCAGCTTCCACTTCTTGTTGCCAAGATGATAGCAGATGGAGTGGCTCACCTGATATTCTCTTCATTTTATTCCTCCCCCTTGGGAGTATGATCAGAAGAAATAACACAGCCCCTCCCCATCACAAAACATGAGTCTGAATTTCCTGGGATCTTGGGATTCCACACTAGTCACAGGAAGACTATGTACAAACTTCTAAATAACAGTGCTCCCACCAGGTGCAGTGGTTCATGACTGTAATCCCAGCATTTTCAGAGGCCAAGGTGAGGGAATTGCTAGAGGTCAGGAGTTCCAGACCAGCCTGGGAGTAGAGCCAGATCTTGTCTTTACAAAAGAAAAAATAAAAAGAACGATCCAGGCATGGTGGTGTGCACACATAACCCAGCTACTCAGGAGGCTAAAGTGGGAGGATCACTTGAGCCCAGGAGTTTAAGGCTTCGGTGAGCTACTGTTGTACCACTGCACTCCAGCCTGGGCAACAGAGAAAGTCTCTGTCTCTAAACCATAAATAAACACAGAGATAAGTAAGTAGCAATGCTCTTAAATGCAAATGACCCAGAGTGTTTTGCCATAGAAACCAATAATGACTGCGTTCCCTCCACCCCCAGCAAATGAGAGCTCTGCCCCACACGCTGATCTCCCATTAACTCAGGCTGACCAAGGAAGCTCAGGCCACCTGCATGCCCAGACATTCTGATCTCCGACCCTTGAGGGGCAGAGCCAAACCTCCGCCCAAAGGTTAATGAGGAGATTATGTTTCTGGTTAAAGATGAGAGCAGGAAAAGCCATGCGGTTTATTATCACATATAGAATACGGAGAGCTTTACTAGAGAAGGAAAAGCACAGGACAAGAAGAAAAGGCAGCAAGGAAGCATGAAATGGAATCCACAGGGCAACAGAGCCTTCACGTCTCTCAGGCATGGGGACTGAGTTCCTCTTTTTTTTTTTTGAGATGGAATTTTGCTCTTGTTGCCTAGGCTGGAGTGCAATGGCACGATCTCGGCTCACTGCAATCTCTGCCTCTGTGGTTCAAGCGGTTCTCCTGCCTCACCCTCCCGAGTAGCTGGAATTACAGGTGCCCACCACCACGCCTGGCTAATTTTTGTATTTTTAGTAGAAATGGGGTTTCACCATGTTGGTCAGGCTGGTCTCAAACTCCTAACCTTGTGATCCACCCACCTCGGCCTCCCAAAGTGTTGGGACTACAGGCACGAGCCACCATACCCAGCCTGAGTTCCTCTTTCATTTTCCACTTCCTCCTTAAAGTCTCCCATGCTGTACATGGTGATCTCTGCTCTAGGTCCATGTGCAGGATGTGGTCAGATCATGGACATGAGGCGTCCCACTCTGGCCCATGGGAAGGCCCGGTTCCCTGGTTCGCATTTCAGTGTGGCCATTGGTTTGATGCTCCAGGCTTTAGCTGTTGTTTCCAGTGCAGATGGTCAAGCTCTTTCCTGTCCTCTTGTTCATTCATCCATTCAGTAAGAATCTACTCTTAGGGAGCTTGCCTTTGAAAAAAGAAACAGGCCAGGTGAGGTGGCTCACACCGGTAATCCCAGCACTTTGCGAGACTGAGGTGGGTGGATCACCTGAGGTCAGGAGTTTGAGACCAGCCTGGTCGACATGGTGAAACCCTGTCTTTACTTAAAATACAAAAAAAATTAGCTAGGGATGGTGGCACTCACCTGTAATTCCAGCTACTCAGGAGGCTGAAGCAGGAGAATCGCTTGAACCCGGAAGGTGGAGATTGCAGTGAGTCAAGATTGCATCATTGCACTCCAGCCTGGGTGATGAGAGCAAAACTTCATCTCAAAAAAATAAACATAAAAATAAAAAAATAAAAGAAGAAACAGACAAAGAGCCTAAAATAAAATGTCCAACAACAGAGACATATACATATTTAAGGTTCTTTATCTATATTGCCAAATTGCCTTCCAGAAGTGTTTTATCCATTTACTTGATGACAAGACTGTATGATTATATATTTTCTTTATATGTTCCCCACAGAGAATCTTATGTGCTTTTGTAAAAATTCTGCCATTTTTATACATTAAAATTGTTGTTACATTGTCATTTCTTTAATTAGTTCTGACTATGCCCATTTCTATTTGTTTATTACCCATTAGCATTCATATTCTTTAGAATCTCACGTTTTTCACAACCTCTTCCCCCGGACCACTCCTATTGGGGTAAATGTGTGCTTTAAAATATTGTTGGTCTTTATTCTGCTTATAAAAGTAATACACCTTTATTGCAAAATATAGAAAAATACAGAAAAGCGTAACAATAAAAATGGCTAATATTACCACAACTCAGAAAGGATCACTAATTGATTTTGTTTTCTGGTAGATAGATTCTTTTCTTAAATTGGTTTTTAATTAGTTTCAAAAGTAGAAAGTATATTGATTCTTTACCTACAGCATTTTTAGAAATTCCTGTTCATTTGTTTTTTCTTGTTTATGATAGTGATATGTTTTTAGATGAAGAAGTTAGTTTTATCCATTTTTCGTATGTCACTCTAATTTTATGCTTTGAAAGTTCTTTCCCATCCTGACTGCTATTGTATTTTCAAGTAACTTTTGAAATTTAACTACTCAGTCTGAAATTGATTTGCTGTAGAATAGGATAGATATGATGTGAATTTTTTTTCCTAATTATCTAGTAATTATCAATGCCATTCATTGAGCAGTCTGTCTTTTTCTTTTGACAAGATGCTGCTTTTATCATAAATGAAATGTTCGTATACACTAGGGAATATTTCTGGGTAATCAATTCTTATCCATTAATTTGTCCATTCTTTTTGTTAATACCACATTGTTTGAAGTGCCATGGCTCTATAATGCATTCTAATATCTGTTACTACAAGTCTCTCCTTAAAAAAGTTGATTTACCCTTCCTTTACTCTTCAAATGAAATTCAGAATCATTTTGCCAGTAAATCTGTATGTAGACATGCTGTTCTTAGACTGTTCTTAAACTTTGGTTGATTTGGGAAGAGTACACAACTATTCTATTCCATTCCATTCCATTCCATACCATTTGATTTCATTCCAATCCAATTCAGTCCAATCCACTCTACTGTAAGGCAGAAGTTAGCAGACTATGGGTTGTGGGCTAAATCTGGCCTGCTTCCTATTTTTGTAAGTAAACTTTTATTGGAACTCGGCCACAGTCTTTGTTTACACACTGTTGATGACGGCTTTCATGCTATAGTGGCAGAGGTGAGTTGTGGCAAAGGCCATGTGGTCACAGTCTGGAATATTCACTAAGTGGCCCCTTAGAAAAGTTTGTCAGCATGTGTTTTAAGGCAAAATAATTATCCGTCTTGCTTTCTCCCTCCTCATATTCAAATGTTATTATTAGGCTTCAGTTAATATACTATATGAGGCCTGAACTTCCTTTACTTTTCTTTTAATTTTTATTTTAGATTTAAGGGTCCATGTGCAGGTTTATTACAAAAGCACATTGTGTGATGCTGAGGTTTGGGATATGATTAATCCCATCAACCAGGTAGTGAGCATGGGACACAGTAGGAAGTCTTTCAGCCTTTGCCCTCCTCTTGAGATCAGGAGTTTGAGACCAACCTGGCCAACATGGTGAAACCCCACCTCTACTAAAAATACAAAAATTAGCCCAGCATGGTGGCACATGTCTGTAATTCTACTGGGGAGGCTGAGGCATGAGGAATCGCTTGAACCCAGGAGGCAGAGGTGGCAGTGAGCCGAGATCGCACCACTGCACTCCAGCCTGGGTGACAGAGTGAGATCCTCTTTCAATAAATAAATTAATTAGTAAAATTTTAAAAAAGAAGAAGAAGGTCAAACTTGTAGAAATAGAGGGTAGATTGGTGGTTGCCAGGGAAGGGGGGTGTAGAAGGTGGGGAAAGGGAAGATGATGGTCAAAAGTGCTAAAATTTCAGCCAGCCAGGAAGAATAAGCTCTGCTGATAAATTGTACAGCAAGGTGACGATAACAGTGACTTGTAAATAACTGAGACAATTTTAAATGTTCTCACCACAAAAAAAACATAAATATTTGAGGTGATGTATATGTTACTTAGGCTTTGATCTCTCTACAGTACATACATGTAACAAATCATCACATTGTACCCCATAATTGTATACAATTATTTGTCAATTAAAATAAAAATAAAACAAACTACAAAGGAAAGTTGTAATAGAGGAAATACACTTGTTTTACATAGAAAAAGAATTTTTTTTTGAGATGGAGTCTCACTGTGTCACCAAGGCTGGAGTGCAGCGGTGTGATCTAGGCTCAAGGCAATCTCTGCCTCCCAGGTTCAAGCTATCCTCCCACCTCAGCCTCCCGAGTAGCTGGAATTACAGCCACATGGCACCATGCCCAGCTAATTTTTGTATTTTTAGTAGAGATGGGGTTTCACCATATTGGTCTTAAACTGCTGATCTCAAATGATCCGTCTGCCTCGGCCTCCCCAAGTGCTGGGAATACACACGTGAGCCACCACGCCAAGCTGAAATTTCATTCTCACTAGATTTCAGGGGAATACAAATTAAAACCTTTACATCCTAGTTATCTTTTATCAGGTTGGAAAATACTTTAAAATATTTCTTGTCCATTGGGTAGAAACTTAGAGTAAGGTGAAAGTATGAGAACATAGATTGGCAAAAGGTTTGGGGGACACAGACACTATGTTCAACAGCCTTACAATTTTTCAGGTAGCCCCACTTTTGCTGTTTTCACTATAGGATATAATCAGAGGAAACCACAAAGGTTTATGCATAAGAATATTCATCATAGCATTGTTTCTAGTGGTGAAGAATTGGAAGTAACCTGATGTCCATCCATCAGAGATTGGTTAAGTAGACTATTATGCAGTCATTAGAATTTAGAAAACTGCATAACAACGTTGAAAAATGACTTCTCTCTTTCTATATGTTTCTACCACTGCTTGAACTAAAATGCAAGAGGAGGGAGGTATGGAAGTGAAGTGTATTTATCCCGACTTTCTACAATAACAGGGAATATGTCTTCAGTACCTTGGAGTGTTCTAGGTTTTGTAATCATTAAGTTTAGGGCACTGATATGGTTTAGCTGTGTCTCCACCCCAATCTCATTTTGAATTGTAGCTCCCATGATTGCCCATGTGTTGTGGGAGGGACCCAGTGGGAAATAATTGAATCATGAAAGCAGGCTACCCTCTACTGTTTCCATGGTAATGAATAAGTCTCACAAGATCTGATGGTTTTATAAGGGGTTTCCCTTTTCACTTGGCTCTCATATTCCCTCTTGCCTGCTGCCATGTAAGATGTGCTTTTTGCCTTCTGCCATGATTGTGAGGCCTCCCCAGCCATGTGGAACTGTGAGTCCATTAGACCTCTTTTTCTTTATAAATTATCCAGTCTTGGGGATGTCTTTATCAGCAGTGTGATAATAAAGGTACTCATGAAAAGTGTGCATACCCCCCCAGCCCCCAGCCTTTGAGACACTCATTCAAAGCCTAAGTGCTGTACCCAGCATGTGAAACAGAGGCATGGTATGCACCTTCACTTTGCTTCCTTCCTTCTGTCCCATGAGCCTGCTTGCTGGGTTATTTTTTCATCTCCTGAGTGCAAACTCAGACGAGCCCCATGACTTTTTAAGTCACTCGAGAATAGAAAATTCTTACAATAGTCTGAGCTCAGAAGTGCCAACTGAGTGGTTTTAAAAGCCAGTCTTACATAGTAGTCCATTTCCAACTTTCTCTACAAAGCTGACTTGTCCCCTTCACCAGCCCCACCTGCACAGCTGGGACCTCTTCCTGGCAGATGGGCTACAGGGAAGCTGGGGAAGCCTGCCTTCATGCTCCCCTCTTTTCCCACTTCCAGGTGGCTGTTTCCTGGTCCTTGGCAGTTGGAGCATGGAAGAAGGAGACTGGAGGGTTTAATGAGATTCTCACTTGGCTGGCAGATTGTTCAAACTGGCACAGGCTCTTGAGGGCAGCTTTTGTGGGTTCCACTTTGAAAAATGTGTCCATAAAGTCAGTAATGCCTTTCACCCTGGCCTCAGCCCCTGAGTTCCTGGTGGCCCATCCCCAGGGAGTCTCTGTATGGGAGTGACTATGGTGGCCGGCAAGAAGGCATCGACTCCTGCATAGCCGGGCATTCGTGTGGACACTGGGGAGCAGGCTGTCCCACGGTTTCTAAAACTCTCTCTCTCTCTCTCTCTCTCTCGTTTTGCTGACAAATCAGCCACCTCTAGCTTTCCCAAGTAGAAGCAGCCACCAGCACCTGTGTCCTCCTGGCTGCGGGGCACACACCAACTTCCCCAAGTAACCCCTTTGAAGCACTTCCGTCCTGTTTTGAGATGAGGTTATGGGGAGGGATGTAGTACCCATATCCAAGTTTTTCCAGAGAAATCCATCTAGCAGATCCTCTCCCCATCTCCATTCTCTTCACCCTTTTTAAAATCCTCAGTGTGATTGAGGGCCTCAAGAATCGTGGAACCAATGATCCAATGGTGCATCTGAAATTTTTGCACAATGGTAAATGCAGCGGCTACTGTCTTTTGCCTTATCCAATTAGGAGAGAGGAATGTCCCAGGTTAACATCTCAAAACAGCCTTTCTGCAAGCTCTTTCCGCTAAAGCTTTTCTCACACTAAAGTTGTCATCACATAGGACTTGTGATTCCACTCTACCCTTGTTTTTCCCGCCTGACAAACGCCTGTCTGCTAAGCAAGGCTGCTCAATCACCTCCACCTCCATGAGCCAGCAGCAGGCTTCCACCTGCCATCCTTCCTAGGAACATTTCTCAATTGCAGAACATGCCTTGCCAGGTTAAAGAGTGAAGGTCTCCTTTCTCTGAGAATAAATCATCTCCACACTCTCAACAGCACATCCCTTGGGGCCTGGCACCAACTAGGTGCTGAGGGATTGCATGCCAAACCATGCCCTTTGCACCTGGCATTGACCTCAGTGGTAGTATTTATAGGATCAGGCTGTTTAAGGTCAAAGTCACAAAGGAGAGGGGCAGTCCTAGATGGTGTGAAGGCTGATGTCTATGAACAGGTCAGAGAAGGGATTTCAATAATCTGCGCCACGTTGGAAACTCAGAGGGGCAAAGACCCACCAGAGCAGAGCTTACCCACAGGGTTAATCATAAGGCCCAAGTTATGGGAGATTAACCAGATAAATGAGGTGTGGTGGGCAGAAAGGGTGACTTTAGCTCCTCCAAGAAAGTAGATCACACACGTCAAGATTAATGTCTCCTGACCACTGAGTCTATTCAGGGCCTTCCTGTGTCATATTTCTATTCACTCATTCATCTTGACTGCCCACCTTGGTGCAGATGAAAGTCAGGAGCTGGTTGCACAAAATTAGGAAACCTCTGAGAAAACCCTCAGGCTTTTCAGACACTGGCTGTGACTTTGAGCTAGTGTATAAAATTAAATAAACTAACTTGGCTGGTTGATTGACAAGAACTAGAAAAGAAATCCTTTGCTTTTCTGACCTCCCGGCTGTGGGGGTGGGTTAATATTGTGCATTAGTGAATACGAGGTGTATTTGCATATGGAGAGTAAGAAGTACAGTCCTACCAATCACGACATGCCAGGCAGCAAAGAAGGGTGGAGGTTGGTGAAGCCCTCATTTGCATATGGAAACAAGCAAATGATGCGCTGAGATTTCTCTCCAGGACGTTTAGGGCACTTCTCTTGAAGCTGGGTGTTCATACAAGCACATCATTTTTCACTTAGATCTCATCTTTATTTATAGTGGCCTGGGGTTCTGGTAAGGAAGGAAGATGATGAGAGTGAAGACTCAAGCTCCCCTAGTCCATCCTGGTATGATACCAGCAAACCCGATCTGTAGAAAAGGGTGGTGAAGATTTAGAAATTATCTAGGAAATCAGTAAGTGTGGACAGCTGGAGGTGAATCAACTGGACTGATTGTCAAGCAACTGGGCTGACTGTCTTCCGAGACCCTTGACAAATGAAAAAGTCAACTGCCTTCTCCTTTAACTTTCAGCCTGGGTTGTCTGTTTACCATGCCCATTATTTCTTTTGCTGTGCAGAAGCTTTTTAGTTTAATTAGGTCCCATTCATTTATTTTTGTTTTTGTTGCATTTGCTTTGGGGGTCTTAGTTATGATTTTTTTGCCTAGATGTCCAGAAGAGTTTTTCCAAAGTTATCTTTAGAATTTTTACCATTTCAGGTCTGAGATCTAACATAACCAATGAATGCATAAAGAAAACGTAGTATATATACAACATGAAATACTACTCAACCATAAAAAGGAATAAAACAATGTCTTTTGCAGCAAGTTGGATGGAGCTGGACGCCATTATTCCAAATGAAGTAACTCAGGAATGGAAAATCTAATACCACATACTCTCACTTGTAAGTGGAAGCTAAGCTATGAGGACTCAAAGACATACAGTGATATAATGGACTTTGGGAACTTGGTGGTTGGGGAAGTTGGACGGGCTTGAGGAATAAAAGACTACATATTGGGTACAATGTATACTGCTCAGGTGATGAGTGCACTAAAATCTCAGAATTCATCATTATAGAATTCATCCATGTAATCAAAAACAACCTGTACCCCAAAAGCTATTGAAATAAAGTAAGAACAATAACAACTTTAAGCCTAGGTATCAAGCTGGGAGGTTCTGGGACAGAGGCCCAGGACATCATCCCCCTCTGTAAAGCAGGTCCCATGTGCAACATGGGGCCTGAAAGCTCTCTTGAGCCTCAAGGTAATTCCAGAGTCTAAGATCCTGGATAGTGCTTCTCCTGCCCCTCTGCCTTTGGGAGGTCAAGGAAGCTCCCCATGTTGGAAGTAAACAATGGGAAGGTCAGACACAAGGTCCTTATGGGGCTGACGACCATTGAAATGGGAGGTGTGCATGTTCACAAGCCCCCACAGAAAGAGAACTTGCTTTCTCTCCTAGCTTCACCATGTGCGCCCCCATCAAGGGATCTGGACTGGACTGTCAATCAACTGGGCTGACTGTCTTCAGAGTAGAGGTCATTGACAGAGTAAACAGACAACCCAGGCTGAACTTTAAAGGAGAAGGCAGGTGGCTTTTTCATTTGTCAAGGGTCTCAGAAAACAGTCAGCCCAGTCATCTTACTCAGGTCCCCAGGGTGGGGGTGGCGTATCTAATCCCAACCAGAGAGGAACCTTCTTCCCAGCACAGGGTCAATCCTCATCAGTTTCATTTCATTTACATCTATTCCAGCTTCTGGGAATGTGGAAAAGAATTTCTCACTAATCTCTTTATTAAAAAAATCTCCCGAAGACTTGAAAAAGACATTATACACACAAATACATACATATACACACAATAAGAATTTGGTAGAACTTACCCATAAAGCCATGTGAGCCTGTTAACATTTTTAGGGATTGATATGTTAGTCCCCTTTATTTTATTCCATGGTTGTTAGTATATTTAGGTAGTAGATCTTATCTTGAGTTGATTTTTTTCCACTTCTATTATCTTCAAAAAATTGGTTTAAGTATTTACATTTGTTACCATAAAGCTCCATGTAGATTACACATAACTTTTCACAATCTTCTCAATCTTTATGCATCTATCCAATTTTTCTAATGTTTAGTTTTTCCTTATTTATTCTTCTTGATTAGGCTTGTTAAAAATTTGATTAATCTTATTAATAAAATTTCAATTAATCTTATTTAAAAAATAAAAAAAATTAATCTTATTAAACAACCCTTCTGGGTTTTAGTTTATTTGTTTAAACTTCTATTTTGGTAATTTGTTCCCATTACCTTTATTAAATAGTCACATAGAATTAAGGTTTATTTTTTCAACAATTTTCTAGTATCTTGAGTTTTAGATTTATGTATTTTATTTTCAACCTTCTTTATTTTCTGATACATGTATCAGACTATACATATTCATGTGAGTACTCACAGATCTTTACATGTAGTGTTTTCATTACCATTCATTTTTATTTTATTTTATTTTGCTTTTGAGATGGAGTTTCACTCTTGTTACCCAGGCTGGAGTGCAATGGTGTGATCTCGGCTCACCACAACCTCCGCCTCCTGGGTTCAGGCAATTCTCCTGCCTCAGCCTCCTAAGCAGCTGGGATTACAGGCACGCGCCACCATGCCCAGCTACTTTTTTGTGTTTTTAGTAGAGACGGGGTTTCACCATGTTGACCAGGATGATCTTGATCTCTTGATCTCGTGATCCACCCGCCTCAGCCTCCCAAAGTGCTGGGATTACAGGTGTGAGCCACCGCACCCGGCCGAACCATTCATTTTTAAAGAGTTTGTAAGTTATTGTGAATTCCTCTTCATTCCAGGAGTTATTTACTACTAGTAGTAATAATAGTAACAGTTGCTGTTATTGACAAGTGGATAGGATTATTACTTTGCTATGCATTTTATTGTATTTTAGTCATAGAAAATGGGCTCATATTTTCACGTTTTATAGTTGGTTGAGATTTTCTTTGTATTAATCTTTGCGAAAGTACAAGTTTTATTTTAAAATAAGCATTCTCTGCTTATTTTGAGAATAATTATGTGTATGTTTGCGTGTGTGTAAAGAGAATTAGATAAAATAAGAATTGTTTTACTCTCCCAAAACTCTATTGGTGCAATAGTAAAGTCACTGAAGTAATCATAGCCCATAAAGAGAAAGATAATAGAGGGTGAATCAACTTGTTCATAGATGTAAGTTAGATTTCAAAGACAGAAAACAGAGTGGGGATAAATGAGTCAGGAGGGCTAAGAAAACAGAAATATTTGTGTCTTCAGAGGCAGTCACAGTTAAAAACAATTTAATTTTCCCCACGGGACTGTGGGGAGGTTTCAGACTTGAAGGCACCACTTTCCAACGTTGCACATCTGTACTGAGCAGTTAGGTGCTACCCCCATGTTGTTTCCAGTCTCCTTGCCTTCCACGTGTGGCCATGGAAATATCCATTTCTATCTCTGCAGGAAATGGGGGTTTTATTATCTTTGGAACTGAGAGGCTGCAGATGTGGGGAAACTAGGAAAGGAATAAATAAGTTCACATCCAGAATGCTCACACCCCACCTCTCTTCCCATGCCCTGTTTCAGGAGTCAGCCAATTGGCATAACCCTACCACTAGGTGGGAGATTGCACGATTCTTTTCAGAAGAAACCAGATGGTCACAAATAAAAAGGCCTATAAGGCCTGTTATTGGGGGTGGGGTGGTGGGGCTGTGTACCAGAGAGATAAAAAAGCTGTCCATCTAACTGCACCATGGTGGAGGTTCATTGTGGATAGCTGGTGCAGATACCCAGAGCTTACAATGAGCTTAAAGCCTTGCTCCTAAATATGAATGGGCAGCCCAAAGTCCTGATACCTGAGAGAAAAGACTCGACATGAAAGTCATAGATGAAGACAAGGAGGGGCACAAGAATTAAAGCAGGCCATGCACAGTGGCTCACACCTGTAATCCCAGCAGTTTGGGAGGCCTAAAGTGGATAGCTTGAAACCAAGAGTTTGAGACCAGCCAGGGCAACATAGCAAGACTCCATCTCTACAGAATAATACGAAATAAAATTAGTCAGGTATGGTGGCATGTGCCTGCAGTTCCAACTACGCTGGAGGCTGAGGCAGGAGAACCACTTGAGCCCAGGAGTTGGAGAGTGCAGTGAGCTGTGATCATATCACTGCACTGCAGCCTGGACAACAGAGTGAAACCCTGTCTCTTAAAAAATATATAATAATGAATTGAAAATTTAAAAATAAAGCACATAGAAAAGAACTTGGAGGAACAGACAATAGATGGAAGAGAATAAAGTAGATGGTAGAATAAAAAGGATAAAGAGAGGAATATAAGGAGAGAGAAAGTGAAAAACCTATTAGATCCACCCAGGAGCTCCTACACCTGACCAGTAGGAGAAAACTGTGGAAAAAATATCATCAAAGAAATAGTGCTGAGTAATGACCAGATTGAGCCCATGAAGCATACAGGGGAATGTGCAAGAAGTTAATTAAATTAAATTAAAAAGACCTATGCCAGCCACATGCAGCATCACACAATTTCAGAACACCAGGAATAAAAAGTAGATCTGGGGGTGGGATGCCTATAGGTGCTTGAAAATGTGTCTGACCATTTGGAAAATTACTGACAGGTATTTGACAGGTCTTTTGGAGCGCTGAGGGAGAAATGGCTCCCTATACATGGAACACTAATTAAATTATAAAACAAAGCAACTGTCAGTGCCAAAATAGCAAAAAGTTGTACAAAACAATTATTGCACACTGCTTCACTAGGCAAAAAAACCAATATGGTCGTATCAATATAAACATTAATTAGTGATTTAATCACAAATTTTAATGTAGATATATTGATTAGATGGAGGAAGGGAAATGGGAGGTGGCTATGTAAAAGCAAAAAAAATGTAACTAATAAAACAAGAAATCAGTATATAATATGAAACATTCATAAATCAAGAAGCAGCAACATAAGTATTAATTAGAAGAGAAAAATACAAAAAGCCATCACTTATAGGAAGTAGGACTAGGAGAGAATGAAGGAGTGAAGCAAAATTATTTAATACTGCATTATTTTCTAACTAGACACATTTATTACTTTAGTAAATATAGAAAATATTTAAAAATAGTCACAAACATATGTATGTAGCTATATTTTCAGTCAACCTTATTGATTGTGTCAACAACCACCTTATACAGAGATATCATTAATGACAAAGGATAGACACAAAATTCAGTGGAAATAGGATGGTCATTTTTAAAAATGGTGATAGGTCAAATATACACATGTGTGTCTATGCACATATATACATACACATATATATGGGTATACACACAAATGTGTGTGCATGTGTATACATATAGATATATAGAAGTGTCTTATTGAGCTTTCTTTTGTATTTATCTGTTATACAAAATACATTTGTATATGTGCCATATTCACCATGATGAAAAACTACAACATATATGTATACACACACACACACACACACACACACACGTGAAAATTCCATGTCTGAGATTCTAAAAATCATTTTAATTTCCAAATTAATCATGTGTTCAGTATAAAATCAGTCCCTTGAAATTTTTGTCTTATTGCATGTGTTTCATTTTGATAAATATTCCACATAGCTTTGGAAAGAATTTTTCTCAGTTTAAGAGTGTTATTTTATATTATTAATTAAGTTTGTTAGTTTATGGATTAAATTTTCTATATATTCAATTATTTGTCTTCTACCTGATTTATAATTCACTGAAAAAGATGTGTTAAAATTTTCTGCACGAATGATGGATTTACTTGTCTGCTTCAGTAATATTCATTGTTTCATTCATATATTGTAAAGCTATGCATTAAATTCGTAGAAGTTTGGGGCACGATAGGGTGTGATATACTTTACATTCAGTAGTTCACTTTGAATTATTGTCTAAGTTCTTATATCACTGATATTGCTACAATAGCTTCCTTTTGGCTGGTTGGTTTTTATGCAGTATACCTGTCTTCATTCTTTTACTTTCAAAATTTCATGACTAAATGCTTTAGGTGTTCCTCTTGTAAACAAAATGTTTTTCTTGAATTGGAGTCTAAAAGTCTTTGTTCTTCACCTAGAAAGTATAATTCATTTACATTTATTGTGAAGATTATTATAATTGTAATATTTCTATCACTTAATTTTAGGGAATTTTTGTGTTTTGTTTCTTTTCACTATGTTTCTATTCTTTTTATGTATTTTAAATATAGGTGATTGGTCTAATCTTCTGCTTTTCCCTTTTCTAGTTAGTTAATAGATTTTCCCTCTTTCAGATTAATACAATCAGCTTAGAATATTTAACACCCGACACCAACATATGCTGTTTTTGCCCAATATTTTATTTTTACTTAGTTTGTGCTGTATACTTTATAAATCATAATATTTGTTTTACATATGTATTATTTAATTACTTTTACCCATATGTATATGATGTTCTTTGCTCACCATTCTTTCCCACACCTCAGATATTTTTTTCTCTCTATTACAAACAATGGACTTCAGAAGTTTTCTTTTTAAAAGTCTATTTTTTTACAATTCTACAATTTTTTCTTGTTCATATATATGTATTTCAGCTTCATTCTTGCAAGATATAATTTTACACCTGGCAACTCCTAGTTTAGAATAATTTTTTTCAATTTTTTTAAGGTATTGTTTTATTTTCTAGCTTCTAGCATTGCTGTTGATATTTCTATTTCCAGAGAAGTTATCATTAATACACATCATTCCTCTTCATTTTCTGTCCACTTTTTGCCCTGATGGTTTTGCAGGTGTAGATTTATTCAGTTTGGGAGTAGTTGTGATTTCTGAATCTGACAATTAGTATTTTTTAATGAATTTCAGAAATTTGCAGCCACTTTATCTTCAAATATTACCTCTTCCCCAATTCTCCCAATGTGTTTATTCTAGAACTCTGAAATGTTAGACTTTACTACTCTATTTTCTATGTTTGTTTAACCTGGGCACTGAGTTTTTTTGTTTTTTGTTTTTCGTTTTTTGTTTTTTTTTTTTTTTTAAGTCCTAGGGATTTTATCATTCTTTTTCAAAGGTTCCTGGTCATTTTTCATAGTTTCTAGTTCCAGAATCACACTTTTGAGGCTCTTTTATTTATTTAATCATAATAAACATACTTTAAAATATTCCAAATTTTATCATTGTGGTAGCTATAGGTTTTACACGTCTGATAATTCTGTAGTTTGTTTTTTCTGCTCATTTTTGCTATGATGGGCTTGTTCCCTCATGTGATTTGTAACTTCTGTTTATGAACACACAATATCAGGAATTTTATCTATTAGAGTTTTTTGAAAACTGAAGTTAAAGTGGTTCTTCCAAAGAAGATTTAGTTTAGTTTCCCTAGACATATGAGGATTGCCAGTCTAAAATCACTTTAAAATAAAATTTCATGGAGATTTTCAGGCCGCACTGGTAGTATAAATTTCAGCCCAAACTCATGTAATGATTTATACTAGAAATTCTTAGTAAAATCTTTCTTCTTTGTATTCCTTCTAACTAGAGCCAAAGACAAGCTACAAGGATATTTTATTTCCTCTGTGGGGTGTGTTTCTTCTCTAGCTCACTTCTAGGGTTATATGTATAGCCTCCTCTGATCAGACCACGCAGTAGAAAACACCTAGGTTTTGTCTCCCGTTCTGCTTTTGTGCCTTACACTGTGTATCATGTTTTAAAAATTTCTGTAGCAAAAGTTTTTTTCTTTGGACATCAAGTTCATCATGTTGCTGGCAAGAATGAGTCTGGTTTCATCATTCATTTCCTCCTAAGTCTGCAGAGCACAAGTTAGAAAACAGACTAATCTTTCTTCTGTTTTAGTTGGCATTTGTGTCTTCCGTGGAGTTTTTCTTTTCCTTTGAAATAAAAATATGTTACCAAAGTTATGCACAAAAATGAATCGCTTTTCATGAACCTCGTCAATGATCGTGTCAATGTTAAGCCACGTGAATCTTCAGGTTAAAGTTTTTGTTAACTCCAAAAGACATTTACGCTATTATATCCTTGATAATTTATTCAGTTATATTTTTCTTGTCTCTTTTTGGGGGAATATCAAGCGTATTTTTTTTGTTCACCATTTCTTCCTATATTTAAAATCTGGATATTTGGATATTTTAATATTTGATATTTAAATGAATATTTCAATATTTCTTTTATCTCCTCCGTGTCTCTCATCCTGACTCTCAGAATGTCTATCTTCTTAGCTGAAAAAGAAAATGGAAAATTCCGCCCTGTTGAAGCTTATTGTTTTCTTCTGCATCCCTCATTTGATTTTCTTTTCTGGTGTCACTTTTGCCATTTAATGCCTCTAATGTCATTTTCACCTGCACTGTGCTTCTATCTGTTTCTTTACAGGATTTTAGTAATTCAGGAATCTCCATTTCATTTCGGTCTGCTTGCTCATTTTCCCATCTTTTCCTTCATTTTACAGAGTTTATTTTTTTTCTGAATTTAACTGAAAGCACATGGTAAATAATGCAGTATATTTTAAGTATGTTATAACTGCCATATTCTTTTGCTTAAATAATGCAGAGTCTTTTCATAGGTACCTTTTTTTGGTCACATTATTCAAGCTAAAACAAGACGTCTACCAAACTAGGTAAATGCCCCAAACAGTGTGAACTGATTCTCCCCCCATCCCTCCCTGTCCACCTGGATACATTCAGATCTGAAACTGAAAGATGGGTTGACAGAAGTTTACAAACCAGTTTAGTTCCACCGAGACTGGAGAGGAGCAGAAAGCATCCTGGGAGATGATCATAGCAGGAAAATTTCAATTTTCTACAGTTTCTTTTCTATGTTTGCTGAAGCCAAACACTAAGGATTCATTTTCCATATGGACTTTTCCCTTTAGGTCTGCCTCCACTTCCACTGTGGAATGCCGCTGCTTCCCAGCCGCACAGTCCGGTCCACTACCTTGCGAAGAATCAGGTCCCTGATGGGAGCCCCTCATGCCTGGGGTTATTGTATTTGTGGCTGCTGTTACAGTTGTCCTCACTTATCTGAGATTTTGCTTTCCACAGTATCAGTTACCCAGGGTCAGCCTTGGTCTGGAAATATTAAATGAACAATTGCAGAAATAAACAATGCATAACTTTTAAATCGTGTGGAGTTCTGTGTAGCTGATAAAAATCTCATGCCATCCCGCTCAGTCCTGTCTGGGACGTGAATCATTCCTTTGTCTGATGTATCCAGGCTGTAGACACTGTGCACCCATTAGTCACTTTTAGGTTATCAAACCCACTGTCCCAGTATTCCAAAGCTTGTATTCAAGTAGCCTTTATTTATTTATTTATTTTTAAATTTTTTGAGACAGAGTCTCACTCTGTCTCCTAGCCTGGAGTGCAATGGTGCAATCTGGGCTCACTGCAACCTCTGCCTCCCAGGTTCAAGTGACTCTCCTGCCACAGCCTCCCATGAGGTGGTATTACAGGTGTCTGCCACCAAGCCCGGCTAATTTTTTTTGTATTTTTAGTAGAAGCAGGGTTTCACCATGTTGACCAGGCTGGTCTCAAACTCCCGACTTCAGGTGATCCATCCACCTCGGCCTCCCAAACTGCTAGGATTACAGGCATAAGCTGCCGCGCCTGGCCTGGCCGCCATGCCTGGCCACCCTTATTTTACTTCCTTTCTCTAGTTTATTATTAGTTATTGTTGTTAATCTCTAACTATGTGACTAAATTATAAATTAAGCCTCATCGTAGGCATGCATGTTTAGGGTTCAGTACTATCCACAGTTTCAGGCATGCAATGGGGACCTTGGAATGTATCCCCCGAATATAAGGAGACACTACTGTACTCACCCTTGAACCTCCCCGAGCAGCTACATCCCATAGTGTTGATCCATAACAGGTAAAGAACAAGGAGTTCATGTCAAACGCGTGACCTGCCCCAGCTCTGTTCTCACTACTTACAATGCAGAAGTGTAAGTGGATCTGCCATAATCTCTTCTCGTCTCCTGACACCTACTGCTGTCTCAGACAAGCAGCTGTGCATTTCTTTTGGGTCTTTTCTTCATTTTTTGACCTGCCATTTACTTAACTATATTTTTTTTGAGATAGGGGGAGTCTCAACCTGTCTCCCAGGCTGGAATGCAGTGGTGTGAGCATAGCTCGCTGCAGCCACGAACTCCTCAGCTGAAGAGATTCTCTTGCCTCCTTCTCCCCGGTAGCTGTCATTGTAGGCATGTGCCACCACCTAGACTCCTGCTAATTTTACTAGAAAATCCTTGCAGTTTCTGACCTGTCCATAGTACCCATCTTCCCTATTTACCAAGGAAGATATGGTTTGTCACTCTTACTGTAGTCCTTTTGTTATTCTCAGTGGAATCTGGATAGGGAGCATTACACATCTAAAATCATTACCTGACCTCAAACGATCTGCCCACTTTGACCTCCCAAAGTGCTGGGCTTACAGGTGTGAGCCACCACATCCACCCTAAAGGATAAATCCTGGGATGCAATTAGAGTTCCTGGGGCCCAGTCGATGGTTCCTAAGGTAATGGACTTGATGTAAAACTGTCACCATCACAGAGACTGCACAGGAGAATTGCCTGGGAAGCTTTTAACTTCCCAATGCTGGCCGGGCGCGGTGGCTCAGGCCTGTAATCCCAGCACTTTGGAAGACCAAGGTGGGTGGATCACCTGAGGTCAGGAGTTCGAGACTAGCCTGGCCAACATGGTAAAACCCTGTCCTTACTAAAAATACAAAAATTAGCTGAGCATGGTGGCAGATGCCTGTAATCCCAGCACTTGGGAGACTGAGGCAGGAGAATTGCTTGAACCCAGGAAGGAAGATTGCAGTGAGCCTGGGCAACAGACAAAAATTCCATCTCAGAAAATAAAATAAAATAAAATCCCAGTGCTAAAGCTGCACCCTAGACCGATTAAATCAGAAACTCTGTGGTGAGTCCCAGGCATTGGTGCTATTGCAAACTTCCCAGGGGTTCCACTGCGCAGAGTAGGTTGTAAGCCACTGTTTTAAATAAAAAGAAGTCCCCCTTGGCTTCCTCCACCAAACTGTGGGATCCTGGAGGGCAGGGACCATGCCTTTTATTGGGTTGTCTCCATGGCAGGCATTGGGTACATAGGGGAGATGACTTAATCCATGAAATTTCAATTTCACCAAAATGAGAACACAGAACACTGATGGAAGAATGTAGTCTTTCCAGCCCAAAGCACAAAGAGAGGGAAGCTTCTGCACAGTCCTCAAGAATGAATCTTGAACATAAGCTTCATCACTGATTTAAGAAAGAAAGAGAAAAATAGCAACTTCTCAAGATGTAGAAAAGCAGCCCTTCCGTTTTCAGAGGAAATACTTCTCGCCACTGATAGGCATGTCCCAGGGATTGACAATGCTGAGGCTCTGGGACCGGTCTCGGAGGAGAGATCTTAATGCAGGGCAGAGTTGTGGGCTGCCTCAGTTTCCCCAGCAACCTCCATGCTCTCAGCAGAAACTGAGGTCCACCCCAACTCACAGAAAGATCCTGACCACTGTCATGTTGTGAAATCATGGCTTATATCATCCCATTGGGTTCATCCCAAGGTCAGGCTCATCCTGCAGGAATGCAGTCCCTCTGCAGAGCCCTTCACAGCCCACAGGAGCTCTGCTCTGTCCTCATCAGCTTTGCATGGTGGTGCTGAGGCTGCTGGGTAAATGTCAGGCAGCCAGGTGCCTGAGACAAGTGGGACCAGCTGCCTGCCCTGGAAGTTGGCAGAGCTCCAGCCCCTGCCTGGTTGTCCCAGTGCCTGCAGCTCCCACGTGTTCAGGATGCGGAGAAAAGCTGAGATCCCAGCACATGGCCAGGGAGCCCAGCTGGCTGGGGCAGCGGTTCCCAAGAATGCCAAGACCACACGGGAGGACTGGCCTCCCTTCTTACCTTGTCCAATATGGAGCCACTGGCCACATTTGGCTACTGAGTGCTCAAAATATGGCCAGGGCAATGGAAACACTGAATTTTTAACTTTACTTCATTCTGTCTAAATTCAAATTAAAAAAAATGATACTTGACTTCATTCTTGAAAAAACTTACATGCTTAGATATGTTCGAAACAACTTAGGTATTTGAATCTACTGGGAAGTTTGTGGAATTTAAATACAGATCAAGTCAAGAAAAACATAACATCGAAATCAAGATGGGCCATAAATGCAACATGCACACCAGATTTTGAAGACTTTACCAAAAAAAAATGAATACATCATATTCCATTAATATTTTTATATTGATTACATGTTGAGATGATAATAGTTGTCATACATTGTGTTAAGTAAATATTATTAAAATTAATTTCTGCTGTTTCATTTTACTTTGTTCTGATATCGCTATTAGAACACTTAAAGTCACATAGGAGGCTCACATTTTATTTCTGTTGCTCCCTATCAGCCTTGTCCAGGACAGAGAACATCCCACCATCCCTAAACCAATAGAAGATGGTCCAAGTAAGTATCCAAATCATGGAGTAGGACAAGAATAAACAAGCTCAATGAAATTCTAAGGAATTTCTTTTCTGGACAAGAATTTCTGCTCCCTCCTTCCTGTCCTCCATTAATAACTCCTGTTGTTTGAAATGCCTGTGTAGTTGGGTGTTGATCACTTTCATCAGCCCGAGTCTGCCACCGGGACATCAGGGAACAAGAATTCTACAGGACGTCAGGAAATAAGAATAAGCAGGCGTCATGGAGGGAACTTTAAATGCATATTTTTGTTTATTAATGCTTTACTTCTGTGTTTTAAAAATGTTCTGGTATGAAGTAAAATTAAAAATTTTTTAAGTTTTACTTCAAGTTCTGGGGCACATGTGCAGATCTTGCAGGATTGTTGCATTGGTACACACATGCCATGGTGGTTTGCTGTCTCCATCCCCCCGTCACCTACATCAGGCATTTCTCCCAGTGCTACCCCTCCTCGACCAATTTATAATTTCTGTTTGTCACTGGTAAATTGGAACAACTGTATGTATGGTTATTTTTAAATTGCGAGCAAAATCTGATTACTCTTTTATTATGTCTAGGTTTTCTCTCCTGCTTTAGGAAGTCTTTATTACCCAAACCCTAAAAATTATTCTGCATTTTATTCTTGTGCTTTTAAAGCTTTGTTTTTAAATCTGTAGATTTCTAACCTATTTGCCTTTAGCTGCATTAATGTTGTGAAATAAGGATCTTGTTTTATTTTTATTATTCTGTAAATTTTCAGACACGAGTCTGTTTTGAGACTCTGTGCTCTTTTCCATTGATGTATCTTTCTTTTTCCATGTAATAATAAAATATAATCAATGTATTTAAAATACACTTTACTGTAACTGTTTATCTTGATGACATAAACCCCTCATTATCTTTATCCAAAAATGTCCTTACAATTCTAAAATTCTTTTATTTTCTTTACAATAAACATTAGAATAATTCTGTCAGATTTTATATGTTGTATCGTTGATTACAAATGTATTTAATTAATTGATTAATTTGAAAGAAATTGATTATCTTCAGAGTATCGAGCCTTTCCATAGGCTCAATAGAAACATAAAGTGCCAAATTATTAAAACTTCTTTTATATCTCCAATGAAGTTTTATAAATTTTTTTAGATTCATTTTTAACATTTTTTAAAAATTAAGGTTTAGCTAAGTAATGCATTAACATGATCTAAAAATTAAAAATATGTAAAAAAGTATACCCAGGGATATCTCAGTCCCAATCCAGTCGATTCACCTGTAGGAAATCATTTTTACTTATTAGTTACATGTTTTGTTTGAGATGTGGTCTGGCTTTGTCACCCAGGATGGAATGCAACCTTGAACTCCTGAGCTAAATGAATCTTCCTGAGTCCTGGGATCACGGGTGGCCACCACCACACCTGGCTATTTTTTTTTTTTTTTTTTTGAGAGGGTCTCATTATGTTGTCCAGACTAGTATTGAACCCCTGACCTCAAGCAACCCTCCTACTTTGGATTCACAAAGTGCTGGAATTACAGGTGTGAACCACCATGCCTAGCCTAGTTTTGTGTTTATCCTCACAGGGTTTCTTTAGGCAAAAAGAAACAAGTACAGATATCATTTTAACCTCCTTGGCTCTCATACAAGAAAATGTGGCTCACTGTACACACTGTCCGAACTTTGCTTTTTGTCGCTTATTGTTAGCACAGCTTCCTCACTCTTTTTCTGTGCGTCACATGTCCCTTTTCTGTGGATATGACATAGTTTATTTAACCAGACCCTTATAAATGCATATTGAACTGTTTTAAGTTTTTTTATATTATGCATTTTTCTATTAAAAAAACTTGGTATTATGTCATTTTGCATACTTGCTGGTATATTTGTAAGATAATTTCCCAGTAGTGAGATCGCTAGGTGTTTTGGGGGGAAAAGAAACCCTCAAACTGTGTTTTCTCCTGATCTCTCCCTCACAACAATCATCACAGAAGACTTCTGTGACCCCAAAATATGTGGGGAGTTCTTCACACCACCAAGTGAGACATCAGATCTGCAGGGGACACTGCAGTGTGCAATATTGACTTTATATGTTTATAAACAGTGCCAAATCACCCTACACAGGATTGGCTTTATTTTGCTTTAAACCAGCAATACATGTAGCTCTTCCACCATAACCTCCCCCAACAGTGTATGTTCTCAAACCATTGGATGGTCCGGTGTGACAGGTCAAAACTGATATCTCCAGAGTATTGAGCCTTTGCGACTTGCACTTCTCTGAGTGTCCCCTAATTCACTTCAATTCTGACACATCTATCTGGAGATAGCATCAGATCTCACAGCGTGAGGGCTCAGTCCCCAAGATTTCCCTGACTTCAGACATCAGTTGCAAGTCAGGGCCCCCAGAATTTCTAACTGAAGGGCTTCGAGATGGGATCCCTATAACCCCCTCTTTGGGTTTGACTCATTTGCTGGAGTGGCTCACAGAACTCAGGGAAACCCATGCCCCAGTTTATTATAAAGGCGATCACAAATGAATCAGATGGGGAGATACATAGGTGCGGCACTAAGGAAGGGGCATTGAACTTGCATGCCCTCCCTGGGCACCTCTGTCGAGGCACCTCCATAAAGTCAGCCAGGTGGAAGCTCCCAGGCCCAGTCCTCTTGGGCCTTTTATGGAGACTTCACTGGATAGGTGTGAATGATCAACATGTAGAAATGCGATTGGACAAAAAGGGCAGGATCCAACCCCAGCCGTGCTTATCTGTTCAGATTCTTTTTGGCCTCTCTGTGCAGTGTTCTTTTCTCCAGGACAGGTGGCAGGAGGGATGGAGAAGGTCAGAGAGAGATTCTGTTTTCTGAGGTCTACTTCTGGGTCTAAAGTGCCCCAACATTGTGATAATGACTATGGGAGTTAGGAGGCAGGATGAAAACCTTTAGGTAGATACATAGACAGATAGATAGATAGATAGATAGATAGATAGATAGATAGATAGATAGATAGATAGATAGACAGATAGATACATACATACATACATACACACACACACATATGCATACAGACATACACATATACATAGATAAATAGATTATATGATTCAATTCTTATGTGTATGCACCTAGAATTGGAATGGCCGGCTCATATAGTAATTTCATGTTTAGTTTTTCAAGGACACTTCACAACCACCATTCTTTGGACTCTGTAATTTCCAGAGCACTAAATTTCACCTCCAGTCTCTCATTCACATTCCAGAGATGCCCTGGCTGCTTTCTCAGAATTCTCCCAGACCCAGCTATCTGAGGGGGAGGATTTTGATTCCTTAGACTTTGGAAGGAACCCAGTGTTTGCGATCACCCAGTTGGTCTAGCTGCTTGTCAGGGAAAATTCAGGCCCTTCACACACTTCTCTCTGAGGCAGAAAGCTGTACCCTCAACCCTCGCGCCCCAGAGCAGGTATCTGTCACTTTATTCATGTTGTATCCATATCTCCATATTCTGGGTAAAACACCAGTATTGGGGCAGTCTTCTTCAGGCATTGTGGTCAGTCTTGGGGTGATGGCCAGTCAAGGCCTCTGCCCTTCCCTAGCTAGGGGCTGGGCATCACTGAGTCTCCCTCTCTCTCCCCAGCCCTCTCACTCTCTCTCACTCTTGCTCCCTCTCCTGCTCTCTCCCTCCCTCCCCTTTCAATCTGGACATCAGGTAAGGACAACACTTGGCACTCATCTCATGCCAGCAGAGTTTTCTGAAGCAGCTGCCTATTAATTCCTGTCACCTGGATCCCAAGGTTTCCCGTCCTTCTCACGTTATTCAGCCTTTCCTATGACTCTCCCAACATATTTCAATTTCTCTGCAAGTTATCCAGATCCAATGAACTGTGCACACTGCACTCAGAGCTGCAGAAGGAACAGGAAACACCCTTCCCTTAGCTGAAACCTGGTTCTGCAAGGCATTGCTCTACGCACCTCTACGCCACCAGCACAGCTTCCTATCATTCCTAGATTACATAAGGACAGAGCTGACACCAGACATGCCCTTTCCTGCTTGGTAGCCAGGGAAGGACACATACCTGTCTCCCAAGGGCAAGACCTAGCCGGCCACCTCTTCCACGTCCCTCCCATGTGGCCACTATGTTGGGCAAGCCAGCAGGGCTGCGGTGAATGTTTACTGAATTGACTTGCGGAGAGGTGGGAGGGATCCTACGCAATTTGGGTTTTCCTCCGCTTAAACAGACAGTCAACTAGTTAATTAACTGATTCAAGAAGTGGGGGATTGACAGCATTTTTGAAAAGCACATACACTGACAGAAGCCGGGCTCAGATGAATGCAAAGGGAAGAAGCTTTGTTGAACACTTCCCAAGGAATGACAGGAGAATGCAGTAAAATGAGTCTAGAGAGTTCAATGATATCGTCTCCTTTGCTGTGTAAGACACAGCCCTCTGCGTCATCCCAGGCACTTAATTCTGGATGGAGCCATCACCTATGTCTGTGCCCTGCCCCTTCAGAGAACAGACATGTTACAACAGACTTGATTGCGGAAGAGCAGGTTGTAGGGGAATTACCTAAGATATGACATAGAAAATGCTGAGCACTGAATGTGGCCACCCAATGATGATCAATAAGGCCTCATCATAGTTGTCATCATCACTATGGAAATCCAGTGGGGCTGCCCAGCCTGGGATATGGGGGAGAGTTCAGCACACACCAGCCAGCCTTGCCCTCTGGATCCTTTCCTGAGTGGTATTCACTCTGTACCCAGGCGAGAAGCAGTGGCCAGGGACATTCTAATGTCATCTGCTGCCTTCCAGCCCACGTTCCCCCGGGAGTAAGCCAGGGGCTCCAACCTTTGACTTCTGTCTCTGATTGGTCCTCCTAGGAGCCTTCCTGGAGGAATGAGGCATCATAAGGGTTTAAAGGATAAGACTGAGCCAGCATGGACATGAGGTTGACAGTGCAGAGTCATTAAAAGGAAGTTAACAGTCTCAGGAGAGACTCCAGTTAGGGGCTGAGCACACAGCATGATTGTGGTCTGGGGACATGGGGTTTAGAGGCATGTGGACCAGAGTCTAGACCCAGCACTCACAGAGGAAAAGACGGCTTTTTTTCCTTAAGAGTAGACAGCTTTAATGTAGACATGTTCTTTTTTTTAAAATTTAATTTTAAGTTCCAAGATACACGTGTAGGACATGCAGGTTTGTTACATAGGAAACATGTGTCATGGTGGTTTGCTGCACCAATCAACCCACCAGCTAGGTATTAAGTCCTGCATGCATTAGTTATTTATCCTGATGCTCTCCCTCCCCCGGCCCCTACCTACAGGTCCCAGTGTCTGTGGTGCCCCTCCTTGTGTCCATGTGTTCTCATTGTTCAGCTCCCACTTATAAGTGAGAACATGCAGTGCTTGGTTTTATGTTCCTGCATTAGTTTGCTGAGGATAATGGCTCCAGCTCCATTCACGACCCTGCAAAGGACATGATGTTCCTTTTCATGGCTGCATGGTATTCCATGGTGTATATGTACCACATTTTCTGTATCCAATCTATCACTGATGGGCATTTGGGTTGATTCCATGTATTTTCTATGATGAATAGTGCTTCAGTGAGCATACATGTGCATGTGTCTTTATAATAGGTTAATTTATATTCCTTTGGGTATATACCCAGTAATGGGATTGCTGGGCCAAATGGTATTTCTGGTCATAGGTCTTTGAGGAATTTCCACACTATCTTCCACAATGGTTGAACTAATTTACATCACCATCAACAGTGTGAAAGCTTTCCTATTTCTCCATATGCACATTCCACATCGATAAAAAGTTCAAAAGTGTTGGCCAAAAGGAAGAAAGAAAAAACATCTTTAACCTCAGCACTGACCCCTGTTCAGTACAGTGGACTCACCGCTCCCAGGAACTCTTGCCAGGGTGCTTGGAGATACACAGAGAGCTGACTTTAGGCAGCCTGAGCCTTGGACGAGTCTTAGTTATTTCTTGCATATAACCCCCATGAAATCAAGACAAGGAGGTGTGTGGGAGAGACCCTGTGAACAGGCAATTACCTTTGCCCCGACTTTCCATCTTAGATTGTTTTATTGCTCTCTCAAAAACTAACAAAGTGAACTCAGGACCTTGGCTTCCCATCAGTTCCAGAATGGGAGATTTTGAAGCCAGCTAAACAAATACAGTGGGATGGGTTCCCATCCTGAAAAGCTAAGCCCCTGTACCCAGGCTTATGGGAACCCCAAGGTGTGGAGTGACTGGGGATGCTTGCCTGGGTGCAGTCAAGCCTTCCTGCTTGCCAACATCACTGTCAGTGGGAACAGTCCATGCTGCCTTCATCTCATTTTCTTCCAAATTCTATATTTCCACTGACGCATTTATCAATGTTGCAATCACTGTTATCATCACAGTTGACAGGTTGAGCTCATTTCTTATCTTTTTTTTTTCTGTTTTATTCCCTTAAGCCTTTGAATGGCTTGAGTCCAAACCTAGACCAAGGAGGGCTTATTTCAATTTAATTCCATAGATCAGAGCATTGATACATGCTTCATACCTATTCTAAATTCCTCTGTGAGTGCTGGATAGGGCCCAGCAACCTCCTGCATCTTCCTGATATTATTTTGCCACTTTCTCTTCTAGTCCTCTCCTTCATAAACCCTTCAACCAGTCCAGCCAAGACCACCTAGTTGTGGTGCCCCATGTTGTCCTGGAATATTCCCACCTTTGTGATTTTACTGATTCTACTTGACTTTCCAGCTCCTGTGGATCCTTCAAAATCCCACCATTATCCTTCCTGACAGGAATCTTCCTTTATTCATTTACTAAAAGTAGGAGTTTTCTTTGCAACCTTGCTCCAAGAAACCACTACCAGATCCTCTGTTTTGAGGTTTGTTTCTCTCTATGGAAAAGGGCTGCTTCCTTATCTGATCTCCATGCTAAAACATCCACTGCAGGGCGGAAGTGAGAGGTGAGTCAATCTGAGTTCCTACATGGTCAGTAAAAGACGGGAGGTCCAGGAACTTGTCCACCAGGTGTCTGGCTGACACTCCAAGAGTTCAGGGGTGTCAGTTTGCATTGCTCCAGAAGCTGACCCTGAACAAGGATCTCATTGTGTGCATTTGTCTTCTGTTCTGGAATCATTGTAAATATCATAGGCAGATGAAAATGGATGTAGCTAGAGTTTTTTTTTTGACAATTTCTTTTATAGGTCCGAAGAAGAATTAAAATTATCTTATCTTTGGAATGTCCCTGATAGGAAAAGTGATTTCTTTGTTCCCTCCTTCACCATGTACCACCACCATGGGGGAAGAAGTTTGAGACACAATGTCTTGAACGTGGCCCCAGATGTTAACTGTTCTACGTTTTTCTCAAAGGTGGCCAAACATGAAGATGAAAGCCAGGAGGTTGCCTTCAAGGGAAGGGTATGGGGAAGGACTCATGGGACCTCCTGGTCATTGTGGCTAGTAGCTCACAAAGTGGGGAAATGTGGACTCTGGTTTTCATGGCTGTGCAGATTCATGATTGTGCAGAGGCTTTGAACCAGCTCAGCATCCAATGGACAGACATCCAATCTGAAGCCATATTGGCTGATTCAAAACATCCAGTGAAGCTCTGTTAAATCCTTGGGTCATGGCCAGATCCCAGCAGCCTTGACTTTCCTCATCAGATATACCTCAAACATGAGAAGCCGAGTCACTGTCTTTCACCACTCACTGGACACGTCTTCTTTACCTTGGAGCGTGGTAAAAGGTTCTTTGTGGCTGGGCACAGTGACTCACACCTGTAATCTCTTCAGGTGGCTGAAGTGGGAGGACTGCTTGAGGTCAGGAGCTAGAGATCAGCCTGGGCAACACTGTGAGATCCTACCTCTAATCTAAAAAGGAATTATCCAGGCATGGTGGTGTGCACCTGCAGTTTCAGCTACTTGGGAGGCTGAGGCAGAAGAATCTCCTGAGGCCAGGAATTCGAGGCTGCAGTGAGCTATGATCATGCCACTGCACTCAAGCCCGAGTGATGGAGCAAGAAGACCTTGTTTCAAAAAAAGAAAAATGTTCTTTGCAAGATGCCCAGACAAGTTGCTGCTGGTTCAATCCACAGACTCTCCAGATCATGGCCATGTGACAGTCTTTGAGGCTAAAGGAAGCAACTCTAGCCAGTCCCCACTATACTCAAGAGTCTTTTATTTACTTATTTTTTTTTTGAGACAGAGTCTAGCTCTGTCACCAGGCTGGAGTGCAGTGGTGTGATCTCAACTCACTGCAACCTCTGCCTCTGGGGTTCAAGTGATTCTGCTGCCTCAACCTCCCAAGTAGCTGGGACTACAGGCACATGCCACCACACCCAGCTAATTTTTGTATTTTTAGTAGAGACTCAGTTTCACCATGCTGGCCAGGATGGTCTTGATCTCTTGACCTTGTGATCCGCCCACCTCAGCCTCCCAAAGTGGTGGGATTATAGGCACGAACCACTGTGCCCGCCTGAGAGTCTTAAAACATTGTTGGACAAACAGACACCATGGCCTGGCCCGCTCGTTCTTCCAGGGCACTTGCACTGAGTCCTAAGGAGGAATCAGGCAAGATCTTTTGCAGTGAGGCCCCAAATAATCACACCATAAGCTACATGTTTCAGCCTTACACTGTGTTGAGGAGGGCCTTATGGCTGGGCCATGAGAGATGTTCTAAAGTCTAGAAGGACATGGAGAGAAAGATGTAGAAACTCAGGGCAGAAAAGAAGCTTAGAAATTTGTCTTCACTCCCAATAGATGGTGAAGAGCCTCTGTGGTTTTGCATTTCAACTTGTGAAATACTGGTGACATGAAGTCTGAGAAAAATAATCACTTCTAGGAGTGAGGTTTCTGCCCTCAGGTTCATATTGCCATCCTCAACTGCTCTCACCTTAGTTCTCTTTAGGGAATGGGAAGAGTTTATACCATCTCTCCAGTTAAGCTCAGCAAGTATCTACTGGGAAGGGCACCACCTAGAAGGTTCACTCACTGCCAAATTTCAGGGGCCCTATGGAGATGAACTGAGCCCATCTGGCCTTTAAGAGGTTCTCAGTTTCTCAGTCTAGGAGGTGGAAAGATTAGATGAATGCATAGTGAACTCCAGGCAACAAGGACTTCTGGAAAGATTCTTCCCTTCTCATCCCTAGGTCTCAGCCCCAAAGCCACCCTCTCCAGAGGCCATCCTCATGAAGTTCTGCTCTATCCTTAGGTCATGGCCAATGCCCACCCGCCTTGACTTTCCTCATCAGATAAACCCAAACATGAGAAGCCAAGTTCCCACCCACTAGACATGTCTTCCTTACCTTGGCAAGGTAAAACGGGTAAAAGGTAATTTGTTCACATGGCTTCCTATCAGCAATCTTCCTGTCCTGCTGCCCTCTTCACTCCCCTTGTGAGCATTTTACAATCTGAAGTGCTATGTGCCCCTCACGGCTTACTCCCTATCACACCCCTAAATGTAAATTCCCTGGGAGCAGTGATCACATCTGCCTGTCTGCCTTTCTCATTACTCTACGAGAGCATGCGTTCTATGATATGTGTCAAATGAATGAATCCAGGTACTTAATACAAATCTGCTAAAGTGCTTTGATTGAGCATCCAAATGGTTGGCATCATTGGTAACTCCTGCAAGAGATAAAGGAGAGAAAGCTCCTTGATTTCAGGACTGGCTTTTGCAGGTGATTAGAATTAAGACAGGCTGAGAGGAGAAGGTGGAGAGTTGACCTGCCAGGCAAGGAGGGGAAAGGATACGTGAATACACAGAATATTTATGCAGAGTAGACTGTGGAAAAAGCCCTGCCCCAGGGAATAAGGTGAAAATCCTCTGGGACTATACCGTCAACCTGCAGCCCCTCTGAAAGCCAGTTCTCCATTTCACCAGAGATGTCAATGACCTGGCTGACACGTCTCAGAAGATTTATTGACATAAGAGACACCATTCTAAAGACTTGGCCCAGGATCACACATCAAACCTGCAAGTTTGAAAGGATTAGAAACATACTTGGGCACATATTTCATCTTGACTCTAGACTTAATTAAGATATTGCTAGAGTAATACCATAGACAAGCAAAGAGCTAGCACTTAATCCAGCCCTCCCCCATCCCTGTAAAAAATAAAATAAATATGGATTGCATGGAGTGAAGTATTCATAATTATTTTATGCAGAAGGGGAAAAAAAACAAATGAAGAGGCACCAGAAGCTCATGTCATCAATTTCACAGATTTAGGTTTAATCAGAGCACCTTTTAATGCTAAAACACCAGCCTCTTTATTCTAAGATGTTTGTAGGTATCATCAAATCAATATCAGTTGAAATACTCTTTAATGATGTGATCATTTCAAAATTAGACTAATTTTAATTAGCAACAAAAGCGTTTTTGGAACAGAAAACCTGTAACTTTCTCAGCTGATCCAGGCTTCTGCTAACATTAAGAGTTTTCCTAGGGGGGAAAAAGGCAAGATTTAACTTCCAATGAACATTAATCCTAATTTTCCCCAGCACCCAAGTTACTCTCCGGTAGTAAGTTAAGTTCCTAAGAAAGCTCTTGACCTTTTAAAAGTCTCTGAGGTGCTGTTGGGGGCCTACTGAAATCTATTATATGTGTTCTTCCCAGTCACAAGACGGAAGGAGAAACTCTCCAGAAGCTTCTCAAGTCTAGAGTTCTTGACCATCCTGTGGAGTTCTCTGATGAAATTCCACCCACGCTTGGCTTTCTCCATTTCATCAGTTTCCTATTTCCCTGGAAACCCAGAACTGCAGGCTCAAGGATCAGATTCAGGTCTTGCTTGATCATGCTTCATTGTGTCACATGATTGACCTACATGATGCTTTTAGGGAAAAACCTGCATTAGCTGTCTTTATTTAAACAATGGAAAATTTCACCCAAGAGTCAGCTTTCTTGCTCCTTTGATAAGCTGATAGATCTGAGTCATAACACCTGGTCTCCTCTCCAGCACACCTTTCCAACAGAGCCTTGATTCTGCTCAGTTATTTCACTAGCCTTGGAAGTATCCACAGCCTTCTAAGCCAATCAGCATGGCTTTCTTCTGGGGTGTTCTTGGTCCAAGTGTGGCAAGTGACCTGGGTGCATCCAATCAGAATGAAGGAAACAACTTATACTGCCCTGTGATTGGAGAAACAGTTATTCTTTTTCACCTGGAAAGAGAATGAGAGAAAGCATCAGTCCTGGCTGCAATGGACCATCAGCCAGCAATCGCATGCACTGTCAGCCAGAGGATGGAGCCAAAGCTGACCTCAAAAAAGAAAGACCTGTATTCCCAGGGGAATTATCGAGCCTCTACTAGAATATGCATCAAGCCCGGTATCTCCGAAGATCCAGTTATGTGAGAGAAAAACCTTTCTGTATGTGTGAACTCAGCTGGAGCCAGCACGCGTGCTCTCGGCTGCTAGAGCAAACCTAACTGTAAGCTGGGAAAAGGACCCACATCCCTCCCTGTCATACTTACCAACTATGGCACCTGTTGGTGGAGTTTCATCTCGCTGACACCTGAGTTCCTTGATGTTCATCTTTATGCTTGCAATGTTGCATTTACAGAAAAAAGGTCAGAGGAATGTGAAGCATGGCTTGTACCCATGCCATTATCAAAAATGGAAAAATAAGACCTAGATTAAAGAGGCTATTTCAAGGAAAAGAAGAGAAAGTATTTCTCTTATCCCTGACTTGTGTCACTCACTTATGTTACCTGCCAGGCCCCTGGAGGTACAGTCATGCATCACTTTGCCATGGTTACACATTCTAAGAAAGGCATCCTTAGGCAGTTTCATCGTTGTGTAAATATCATAAGGGAAATTTACATACATGTAGATGGCAGTGCCTGCTACACACTTAAGCTGAGTGTGATAGCCTATGGCTCCCAGGCTACAAAGCGGTACAGCATGTTACTGTACCAATTACTATAGTCATTTGTAATATAATGGTAAGAATTTGCATATTCAAACATATATAAACATAGAAAAGATACAATAAAAATATAATATGAAACATAAAATATGATACACTTGTATAGAGTCCTTACTATGAATGGAGCTTGCAGACTGGAATTTGCTTTGGATGAGTCAGTGAGTGGTGACTGAATGTGAAAGCCTACAACATGACTGTATATGACTATAACCTTAATTAGCAATGTAGGCTCATGCCTGTAATCCCAGCACTTTGGGAGGCCAAGGCGAGTGGAACACTTGAGGTCAGGAGTTTGAGACCAGCCTGGCCAACATGGCGAAACCCTGTCTTTACTAAAAATACAAAAAAATTACCTGGGCATGGTGGCATGTGCCTGTAGCCC
>CM063187.1:35685000-35782500 GCA_031835075.1 Saguinus oedipus | reverse complement strand
GCACTCACTTAAGTTGCAAAACAATATTTTTCTCATCTAGTGATTCCAATTCCTCTGGAGTCCCTTGGAAGGTTCACCGTGCTTCTGGAACATTCCACCGTGTGCACCAAGAGAACCCACACCAGGGAGCCAGCCCGTGCCTAGAAAAGTCCCTCAGTGATATTTCCAAGGGAAGACAACATTTGCAAGGTTACTAATTCAGAGTTCCTCTTAGATTAAAGCAGAAACTTGGTGCCTGGCAGAGCCAAATTGATTCTGCACAGAACTAGCTTATAGACCGTACTTGGAAAACACTCATCCTGTATCACTTTTCTTAGAGATAAGACATTTCCTTTTCCCCCAAGGTGCCAGGATCTCTAAGTTGACACAGTTCTGCACAAATCACTCTGGTGGTGTAACTTAAGAGTGTCCCAATCCCCTTTGGACCCTGGCCTCTGTAACTGGGCCATCACTCACTTAGTTTCACCTTATCTTTAAATAAATGTAACCAGAAGGGACTTGTTCAGCTCGCCACCTCTTGAGTGACGTGAATTATTTATATGGTCTTCATACACATTTGTTAAGCCGCACACAGCCAAGAGGAGAGGAGCTGTTTGTCTCTTGTTCAGCTAGAAGGGTAAGACCACAAGGTCGGGGTGAGTAGCAAGAACATCCGGAAGATTTTCCCTGGTTTGGTCCTGAAGAATAGGGATCACTTGGGGCTGTCATCTGTGTCAGGCTGCCACTCAGTAGAACTTCAGAGGGAGCCACTGAGGCTCCTGGTCTGCCAGGCAGGGGCAGAAGATCCAGGCCCCAACTCATAACCACCTTGTCCAGAGCAATGAGCTTTGCAACACAGGTTCTGAAATGCAAGCCTCACTGGACCGCTAAACAAAACACACAGCTAACAAAAGGAGGTGCAGAAAAGACTGTGAGTTCCTGGGAGTTTCCTACAAGGAAAAGCAGTCTGGAATGATCCCTAAGACACGGGCATGTTCTGGTTAATTGGACATTCTAGTTAATAAAGAGTTACTACATGGTGCTGAGAAAAGAGGGAGATTGGAAGTTAAAAGTGCTGGGTTTGAGCCTCTGTGGGGTGCATTTCTCAAATGAACATGACGTTGTCCACCTCACACAATTGGCACTCAGAAGAATGGAATAATCAATGCAAAAGTGCTTTCTGAGCTCTGAGATGCTACATAATTGTCAGCAATACGTTCACATCAAATTTCAAACAATAAAACTTAGGGACCATCTTCTTTTCCCAAGCCCTTGCCGCAGGGAAAAGAAGATGTTCATTTTCCCATGGGAATTTAGAAGGTACTCCCTCAGACCCTGAGCCTCTCGCCGAGAATAGTCTTCAGGGTCTTGTAAACTTCCTGGGTATTTGTTTGGGATTCTTTTTTTTTTTTTTTAACAAGATTGTCCCCTGTTTTGCCAAGGATCCTGGATTATTCAACCTGGAAGAGATGCTGTAATAATTGTCTAGTCCAGGTGATTCAAACCGTATCCCTCTGCTCCATGGAATGTCTTCTGGGGATATGGGTAGGGCTGGGGGAAGCCCAGCAGTCTGGGGCTCTTACCTTAACTCATCTGTTACCATGCGAAAGACTCCTTCTGACCAAAGATTGCAGAGTAAAACAAACGAGAAAAGCTTCAAGGAATTCTGCATTACCTGGAAGGGAACTCAGGCCTATAGAGAAAGAACTTGCAAACTGATCCTCAGTTAATTAGAGGACAGGCCTCCGGATTTCCTCTCCAGGGCTTAGCCCCCTGCTATGAGCTTTATCTTGTAGCTTTTGTATCTTGATGTCAAATGGCCCTGGGAGAATAGGCACCTGCTCTGTGCAGGAGAAGTCTGGCCTGGTGACACTACCCAAGAGGGGATGTTTGTTTCCTGGACATGAAATAAGATGAGTTCTCCTAGATCTTACACCTGCTGTAGGATGCTTGTGGGTCAATGAATATTTGGAATATTGCCATCTTAGTTTGAGAGAGGGCATCTGGGACCTTTAAGTCTTCCCATATGGCATTTCCCTTTGCTATGTCAGGGAGCTTGCTACCCCGAGCTCACCTGCCCCACCCCCACTTGATATTCCATGACGTTCTCTCAAAGGCAACAGGAAGAATGCAAGATATTCTAGGCAATCCTTTGGTATGATCAAATGTTTTGGAGATCTATCGGCATTTGCTTCCTGGCCAATGCGGGTTAACATTCCTTGTAGAAAACATTGATTGTCTACAAGAGCCAAGCCCATGACCTAATGATTAAGCTTGGCTAGGCTGGAACTGAAAATTACAGAAGGAGCCATCACCCTTGCTGGGACTGTAGCCTTCCAAGACCCAATCTTTCTATTTTTTGAAAGCCCCAGGTCCGACTTTCTAGGCAACATCTCTGGCATGATGTTGTGACCTGTGTAAAACGTGATCTGTGTAAACGTGATCTGTGTAAAATGTCTTAGGAACTCTATGCCGGTCAAATGAAACTTGCCAGAGGCTCATATCCTACCCACAAACCACTGGTTTGCCACTTATTTTGGTTTTACAGTTTTAAGTCACAGCACTCTCAGTAGCTTACGTTTTGTTCTCACTTCCAGATAAGGTAACCAGCTTGTCCCAGTCTGTCCAGAACTTTCCCAGTTTTAGCATCGCAAGTCTCATGTCCTGGGAACCCCTCAGTCCATGGTATACCAAGGTAGCCGGTCACCCTACTCCCTAAGAAACTTCAGCCTGTCCTGTTGGCTGTTTCTGAAAGGCGACAGTGACTCACCTGTTCAGGTATTAGAGCTCCTGCGGAATCAGACTGAATCTGGATTTAAACCCTCTCTCTCTCTGATACTTACCACCTGTCTGAGGCCTTGCAGGTGCTCCCCAACCTGTCAGAGGCTCAGTTGTCTCATGTGCAAAATAAGAATTTTAATGCATCTACCTCCCAGGTTGTTGAGATTATATGAGACACTAAAAGTGAAGTGCCAGCCCAAAAAAGACAGATACTGTTACTAAATGAGTGTCAATGGTAGAAGAATGCTGGTCCCAACCCTTGCCAACTTTGCCTCTGAAGATCTGAAATCTCAGGCAATCCAGGCTGTGCCTGCCATCTCCTCTTTGGCCCTTTGGCTCTGCCCTTTGAAACTTGGAGGCTGGACTGTCTGTGATATTGTGTTAGGGGAGGAGGACTCACCTACCTGTGGGCCCCTCTGAAGGGCTTTGCTCAACAGAAGGACTGTGTCTCCTTGCACCTGCTTTGCAGTTGGAGATACTGCAACCTGTCTCTCCAGGCACTAGAACAAATCTGGGAGCTTATCCAAGAGAAAGACGTTCTGCTCATACCATCTTCCCTGCTCTTCCAAAACTTTAGGGAGATGGAGGCTGGTCAGCAGGTTCAGCTAAGAGCAGGTGTTGCATCTCAGTCTGTCAAAGTAAATTGAAGTTACAGGAAATTTCTCCCATGGCTGTCAATAGATTTGCCATAAATACTTCACCTTAGAAGACTGTGTTACAAACCCTGGGCAAAGCCAAGCCAAGGACTTTCATGGATTTGAGAAGAAAAGAAAGAGTAGTGACTTCGTTTGCGTGTGTTTCCTGACAAACATCCGGTCTGCCAAACTGTGGTTTCAAGTTGACCACAAGTCGTTCTTAAAAACGTTCTGTGATCCATTTCAGAGCCCCCTAAAATTACTAATTAAACAAGGAAAAATGTCACACAGACCCACTAAATTTCTAAGGCATTATTTGGAGTTGTTAAATCCATATTTCAGGGCTTTGAAACTCAGTATTGAATAAATATCAAATTTCCCAGGAGACAGAAATGGCTCCAAAGAGATTTTCCCCAGGGTCCCGAGATCTGTAAATCGAGATGACTCCATGCATTGCTGCCTGAGTATGGAAATTACCAACAAAAGAAATTAAGAGCAGGAACCCTGTGATTAGACTAATGCATTGATCAAGTTGTTCTTCTTGGTCTCACGGCCAGCACAGCACATAAATAACATGTGAGCAATTACCATGAGTAAATTATATGTGTTTTGTAACCTTCCATGAACATTTTCCCCTTAACAACAACAACAACAACCACAACAACAAAACAGAGCAAAACAAAAATATTCCTCAGGGGAATTGAGTATCAGAGAAAAGAGCAAAATATATTTTTAAATTTTTCTCTGCATGGGAGAACAGAAGTGGGTGATGTGGGACCCTCTGGTAGCAGAGGTTGGGCTGGGGTTTGGTTTCCCATGTGGATTTTAGGTGAATCTCCCTCCAATGCTGCCCCCTCCTGCATGGAACTCTCCCTTCGCTTCACAACTGTCTTGTTGTCTACTATCTCTGTCTTTTTGCGTTTGTGTGTGATGGAGTCTCACTCTGTTGCCAGGTTGGAATATAGTGGTGCGATCTTGGCTCACTGCAACCTCCTACTCCCTGGTTCAGGTGATTCCCCTGCCTCAAGTAGCTGGGATTACAGGCCCGTGCTACCACACCCAGCTAATTTGTGTATTATTAACAAAGACAGGATTTCACCATGTTGGCCAGGATGGTCTAGATCACCTGACCTCGTGATCTACCCACCTCAGCCTCCCAAAATGGTGGGATTACAGACATGAGCCACCATGCCTGGCCCATCTCTATCTTTCTCTCCCTTTTTATCTTCTTCCTCTGTGTCTTGGTCTCACTTTATCTGACCCTTTGCTGAGGCCTGGGAGGATTTGAGAAGGGAATAAGACCTTTCAGTCTTGGTTCTGGTTAATAGACAATGGATCAATGTGGGGTGGGGAGTGAGGTCACTATTTGCATTTTTTCAGGCCCCAATCCCCCTCAAATGCTGCTCTTGCAGGAAAGAACTTCCCAATAGACTGGCGATGCAGACAAGCCCAGGGCAAGGACTCAGGTACTGAGAAACCCTGCCCTCTGGTTGGCCAACATGGACCCTGCCCCATGAACCAATTCATATCTGATTCCCAAAAAGGCCACTTTGCTGGGCTCTCACTCTTCACTGGCTGCATGGGTGACCAGCAGTCTGGATGCCCATCTCTCTCCAGGCACTGGGCTGCAGCCTGCTACCCCTGCCTACACCATGGCTTCCTGCACACGTGTGCTTCGTCTGTCCTCAATTCCTCCACAACAGCCGTGGTGCTAGGTTGTGTCTCTGTCCTCAAAGCTCGTTGCCTAGCAGTGGGAGACAGACAAGCACACGGTGCCACACAACGTTAAGTGCATGGGGGCCCATGCCTTAATGGAGCATTTAATCTGTCCTCTTGGAATCTGAAGAAGTTATTTGGGGGTGGGGTGGTATTTGATCTGAATTTTTTTTTTTGCCAATCAATGAGAGCTTGTAAGGTTGCTCAGGTTGGTCTTGAACTCATGGCCTCGCCTTCGCAAGCTCCACAACATCCGGCTGGAGCCACTGTGGGCCCCATTTGATCTGAATTTTGAAGGTTGAGTACTTAGATTCTAGTACTTCACCCAAAAACAAAACCAAATCAAGAAAAACAGAGAATGAAGGAAAGGGACATTTAAGGCAGAAAGTGCATCAAATCTGCTCTTCATGTGACTTTTCCAACCCACAGGACCTGCCTGCACTCTGTGCTTCTGGTCTGGCCAAGCCCCAAACCCCTGCCTGCGCTCTCCTCACGGGTTGGGTTCCTTGCAGTTCTGGCAAGGCTAGCAGGCCACTGCCTGAGAATAAGGAGGAGCGGAACTGTCCCAACAAAACCAACGTGGGCTTGATGCCAAAATCAACCAGAGTCTTTTACTCCACACACAGATGTTTCCGCATTTGTCTCCAAATTTTAAACTTCCAAAACATTTGACCCGTTCTGGCAAACTGTATTCACTACTAAACATTCAGAGGCTACTCCTTCAGTGGGATGTGTGGCTCAGCCACTGACCCTAGAGCTTTCCCATGATTCCTGGAGACTCCCTCGAGGTTGTGAACTTCAGACCTAGTTAGATCAAGGTTCACACTCTGGCTTGGCCACTCCCTGTCTGAAGGATTGCAGCAAGTTAGTTACACCTACTGAGCTTTTATTTCCTCATCTATGAAAAGGTGTGACATGCAGTGCTATTTGTAATTGCCAAGACATCAAAACAACCTAGTGTACACCAGCAAGTGAATGAATAAAGAAAATGTGGCCCTCCTCCCACACACAGCATGGAATATTACTCAGTCGTAAAAAAGGAGAAAATCCTGCCATTTGCAAAAACATGGATGAACCTGGAAGACATTCCAAAATGTCTGATCGAATTGTTCAACTGAAATAAGCCAGGCAGAAAAACACAAATACTACCTGATCTCACTTACATGTGGACTCTAAAAAAGTTGGATTCATAGAAGCAGAGAGTAGATTTTGATTGCTAGGGGTTAGTGGGGGCAGGAAGGGGAATGAGGAGATGTTGATTAATGATAAGAGGAATAAATTCTGGGGATTGAATATGCAGCATGGTGACTGCAGCTAAGAATAATGCATTGTATACTTGAAATTTACTAAATGAGTAGATCCTAAGTACTCCCACCACACACACAGAAAGGTAATTATGTGAGGTGACGGATGTGTTAACTAAGTGAGTTGTGGTGATTGTCTCATGCTATATCCATATATCATGTTATGCACCTTGAATATATATAATTATATTTGTCAATTACACCTCAATATGGCTGGAAAAATAAAAACAAAACAAAATAAAAAGGCATAACTCTAGCAATGCAAGGTGTCTATTTTTTCCCTTTGCTCTGAGACTAGACTGGTGAAGAAAACTTGCCAGGGAGCTCCCAGGTCTTCATGCCGAGCTCACTGAGCTCCACCTGCCTCACATCGCTGTGTACACTACTTCCTCTTTCTTTCTTTCTTTTTTCTTTTTTGAGATGGGTTTTGCTCTTGTTACCCAGGCTGAAGTGCAATGGCTTGATCTCGGCTCACTGCGACCTCAGCCTCCTGGGTTCAGGCAATTCTCCTGCCTCAGCCTCCTGAGTAGCTGGGATTACAGGCACGTACCACCATGCCCAGCTAATATTTTGTATTTTTAGTAGAGACGGGGTTTCACCATGTTGACCAGGATGGTCTCGATTTCTTGACCTCATGATCCACCCGCCTCGGCCTCCCAAAGTGCTGGGATTACAGGCGTGAACCACCGCGCCCGGCCCACTACTTCCTCTTTCTTCTCTATAGATATGAGCTGGCCACAGGTGGTGCATGCCGTCTCCATTTTACGCTATTGAGTCCTCCTGGAACATCTTTTGAGGTTCTTAGTCTCCGAAGAAGGAATTTTCCCTTACAACTTGGATTTTGTGTTTGCTCCAGATTTCGGGAGGGTAAGGGAAGGCACTCTTCCCTCCATCTTCAGCATCTCCACGTGCATCTGTTTGTTGGCTGAGTGCCTCTCTGCTTCTTTTAGCTGGACCTTTTCTGCCTTCCTGGGTAGGATTCTGAGCTAAACCTTCCTATCTCTCTCTGTGCATTCTGGCTGGCTGCACCAAAATATAAAAATCTTGATTTAAGTATTTTTGTATTCAGGGACCATACGCAAGTGTTCATTTGAAGGTTCAGTGGCATTTTGAAATGAGAACATCATATATAAAGATGTCAGAGATGGCGCCTCCCACAGTGAGGTTGAAAGAGAGAAAGAAACAAAATGAATTGAAGAGTTCCTGGGATCCAAGAAATTTTAACGTCTCATTATTTAGATTACTCTACATATAATTTTCCAATATTTGGTATTATAGACTTCTGAAGGTATTGGTTAAAATTACTCCATGCCTGACATCAATTTAGTCTTATTCATTATCTAGCTAAAATAAAACCTTACAAATAGATGATTAGAGTAAGTAAGCAATTTTCTGATAAATGCAAATTCTCTACCATTTCCAAAGGAGTGTTCACAGCAGACAGAATTAGAAGGGCTGGGGGTAATGGCCCCTTGATATTCCAGCATCCTAGCATGAAGCAGTGTGGATTCGAGAAGATTCATAATGCCTGCAGGATTTGATTGTGTTTGGAATGCATTCAGTTTCTCCCAGCAGTCTGCTGCCTTCAAGACAGGGCAGAGGCTCCGGACTCCACTCACCCTAATGATGGGGATTGTGGTGTGTTTGTCTTATGTACTCACTGCTTGATTATTACTCCCAGCCCCTTGTGAGCCAGCAAACCATAGGATCAATGTGTCCCTGTCATTGCAGAATGAGCACAAACAGATGCATTTCGGCGTCTGATCTAAGCCCTCACACAGGGCGTCCCTCCCCAGCCACAAAAGATGTTCAACCTCTTACCCACTTTCTTGGAAGTCCTGGAACTGCAGCTTGACTAGGTCTCAAACTGAGCACCAATGGCCTGTGCCTCCAAATCACAGCTTCCCCAACTCTCAAATCCACACCTGGCACTTGCCTACAGAGCAGATTACAGAAAACATCTGCAGGGGACGATCCCTTTGGAGGTGGTGTGGTTGAACAGGAGGAATCCGTCACTCCCATCCAGACTTAGTGGGTGGTGTCAGACTAGCTCTCACCATAGTGGACCTACATGGAGAGCAGTAGGTGGGTGGACATATGCTGTTGTCACTTGGACAAGTTGGAGAGGCCTTTCCCTACACACAAATAATTTCAGCTCCCAGAGACTTCAACATGTCTGAATTTCTATCCTGAGTTACTCCTTTGGGTTGAGGCCTTTTTTTGAAAAGCCCCTTATGCCATGTCCACGAGTATCAGCCAGCTCATCACTCCTCTCTATGCCCTGCAAGTCTGGACTCCCACAGGACCTGGACTCTTACCCAACTGTCTCTTCCTCCCTTACCATGAACAGGAGTGTGTCCTTTTCCTGTTCTGACCCAGGGTGTGGTGCTCAGGCCTTCCACCTAGGGTTGATATTTAGCCAAAATGCATCAGTGCAGCCAGATCTGTGGTTAAAATATTGAAAATACTGTTATCCTGTTTGGCAAAATGCCTCTTCTCCACGTCCCCAGAGGGTTGGTTGTTCAACACTAAGGTCACTCCAGCTCTACTCTTGAATCTCCTGTAGCCCGCCAATGAAAGGGTCAGTATTCCAGGAACCAGCTCCCATACCACTTCTGCAGTAAAGGCTGTCAAATATTTTGGGTAATTTGTGTCAATGGGAGTGCATTCATCATCTCATTCTGCTTCCTGCTGTCTTCGCTGAGCACTGTGCCTTCACATCTGTGCCTGTTGTCATGGGTTTACATAGTCTGTGACTTCTGATGGTGGCATGATGCCCCTGAGATGGGAATCTGCCAGATGACAGCCCCCCATCCTTGCCCCAGCGATGGGCATCTAAGTTGCTTTCAATTTTGTACCAACCTAGGTAAGGCTGCAGTGAACACCCTAGCTCAAGGCCCTATGTGGAACAGTGTGAGAATTTCTTGGAAATGTGTACTGAAGAACAGAATTGTCTGCTTCAGGAATGCAGATTCTCATGTTGACCCCCCTCTGCCAGACTGTTTTCCAAATATCTGCATCTACCTATACCCCCATTGACTCTGTGTGGGAGCATCTAGACCCCCAACAGCCTATTAAAGCTTAGCACTGTCAGAGACATTGGGACTAGAGTAACTCCATCTTGAGTAACTGGAGCTGGTTAAAATGAGGCTGAGACCTACTGGACTACATTCCCAAACAGTTAAGGCATTCTAAGTCATGGGCTGAGAGAGGAGGTCAGCGCAAGATACAGGTTATAAAGAACTTACTGATAAAACAGGTTGCAGTAAAGAATCTGGCTAAAACCCACTAAGTCCAAGATGGCGATGATAGTGACCTCTGGTCGTCCTCACTGCTGCACTCCCCCCAGTGCCATGACAGTTTACAAAGGTCATGGCAACATCAGGAAGTTACCCTATATGGTCTAAAAAGTGGAAGCATGAAGAGTCTACCCCTTGTTTAGCATACCATCAAGAATTAACCATAAAAATGGGCACCCAGCCGCCCTCTGGGCTGCTCTATGTGGTAGTCATTGTTTTATTCTTTTACTTTCTTAATAAACTTGCTTTCATTTTACTCTATGGACTTGCCCAGAATTCTTTCTTGTGTGAGATCCAAGAATCCCCTCTTGGTGTCTGGATCCAGACCCATTTCCTGGAACAGCACCATCCACATGCCTAATATTTTGCCAATCTAATGATACAGAGAGGATACCTCCTCATAGTTTTAATGACCATGGCTCTGATTATTTGTGGATTTGAGCATCTCTTTATTTTTCAGTGAACATTTTGGATTTCTTCTTTTATTTCATGCACTTTGTCTCTTTTCTATTTGGGTTATTTCTTGGCTCTCTGCTGATGCTTTTGGTATTACCTAAATAGAATCCCTTGGTAGTCAGAGACATTGCAAATGTCTTTTCCCAATCTGTCACTTTGTGTGTGTGTGTGTGTGTGCACGATGTCTTTCATTGAAGACAAATCCGTCTATCGGTGCTGTCATCTCACCCCTCTCTGACTGACCCCAGAACACACCTTTGATGATTCACCTGTGCAATGAGGGAAATAAGAGCACCTACTTCCCGTGGCAGTTTTGAGGATCACATGAGATAGTACATGGAGCTCAGTGGCACAGCTCAGCAAGCACAGTGCTCTGCGGCCGCCGTGGGCTCAGCAGGGTCTGTAGCTGCTGGTTTTTCACTGCAGCTCCGGGATCCTCAATGACAACTGAAGAGATCGTCTAAGGGAAGGAACCAGGAGCCAATCAGATGCCACATCAGTCTGCAACATTCTGTCTCTCCAACCAGCGCTACCAGTGGTCCTGTTCAATGTGGAAGTCCCAGGGGGTGGTACCTGGGGGATATGTTCACACCACTTTAGCCATGCTTCCCACAAGTTTTCTGAGAACATGTCTCAAAAGCACACATTCTCTGATGACCTTTCATATGTCCTGTGAGCTGCTCAGACTAGAATTTAGGATTCTACCAGGTGGTTTGCAAGGTTTCAAACTCTTCCAGAAAGACTTTGGTGTGTGGGTGTCTCCTTTTGTTCTCCAGGAGGAATGACTCCAAAAGTCTGACTGAGTGATATTTCCTTGAACAGCATTAAAGTGATTTGGAATTGCACACACTTCATCTCTCCCCTTAACAGGCACAGACTTGAAAATTAGAGGCAAAAATCTCTGGCCAAATGTATTGCGACTATTATAAGAGGAAAGAGGCCATTGTGAGATATGTAAGCTGTTTTTGTTTTTGTTTGTTTTGAGACAGAGTCTCACTCTGTCACTCAGGCTGGAGTGCAGTGGCACGATCTTGGCTCACTGTAACCTCCACCTCCCGAGTTCAAGCGATTATTCTGCCTCAGTCTCCAAGTGGCTGGGATTACAGTCACATGCAAGCATCTCCAGCTAATTTTCGTATTTTTAGGAGAGACAGGGTTTCACCATGTTGGCCAGGCTGGTCTCAAACTCCTGAACTCAAGTGATTTGCCTGTCTTGGCTTCCCAAAGCACTGGAATTACAGGCATGAACCACCACGCCCAGCTCATGTAAGCTGTTTCAACAGAGCTAACTCACCTAGGGGAGTTGGAGGTCCCCTGTAGAAGGGTGGATGCTGAGGATGAAGCAAGGACATGGCAGAGCAAAGACAGAGCAATCAGGCCCTGACTTGGTTCTGCCCAAGGTCAGTCTCGCAAGGTGAATTCCAACCTGCTTTTCTGCTGCTCCAGACTGAAAATCCTCACTCTCCAAGGCCTTCCTGCTGCTTCTCAGGGAACACAGTAGTAGGTGGAATGAAAGTGACGTCACCCTACTTACCTTCTTTGTAAAACAGATGGAGAAACTGAGACAGAAAAGAAAACTGGCCTGTAATCCCAGCATTTTGGGAGGCTGAGGCGGGTGGATCACTTGAGATCAGGAATTCGAGACCATCCTGGCCAACATAGTGAAACCCCGTCTCTACTAAAAATACAAAAATTGGCAGGGCATGATGACTTACGTCGGTAATCCAAGCTACTTGAGAGGCTGAGGCAGGAGAATTGCTTGAACCTGGTAGGCGGAAGTTACAGTGAGCCTAGATTGTGCCCCTGCACTCCGGTCTGGGTGACAGGCTCAAAAAAGGTAAATAAGTGAATAAAAAAGAAAGAAAGAAAGAAAAGGAAAATGAACCCCCCTCCATAGAGCACAACTAGTCAGCAGTAGTCAGGAATAGAACCCAGGTGATTCTTTTCTTTTCCTTAAAGCAGCCTGTGAATTTACAGAGAGACCTATCTCTCAGAGGAGACTTCTGGGACAAAACCTTAACTTGTCAGTGGTTTAGGTTCCCAGGTGAGCTCCTAAGAATGCAGCTATGTGAAATTATCCATCAGGAAGAGACCCACTGTCAGGGAATTTTGGAGAACATCCTCTATAATGGCCTCTCACTGAGTTGCATAATAGCAAATAACTACATTTGTAGCTGCCTTTTCTTTCTGGGAAGGAGACACTGCCTTAAGCAATTTTTCATACATGATCTCACCTTGTGAGACAGAATGTAAATAGCAGGTTTGGAATTCAAGAGCAATTCCGTTGAAAAATAAAGCTGGACCTCTTCCTAACACTACAAAGAAGTAAAGTCTAGATAAAGGCTTAAGCGTCAAAATTACAACTTTAGAATTGCTACGAGTCACGTGTTGCTGAGTGACACATTAACCCAACACTGAATGGCTTACAGCAATGTTCCTCTTTATCTCCATGGATCAGGCATCCAGTGTGGCTTACTTAGCTGGTTCCTTCAGGGTTTCTCTCCCATGCTGCAATCAACGTATTAGCCGGAGTTTCAGTCATCTCAAGGCGCAGCTGGGGAAAGGTCCACTTCCAGGCTCATGTGATTTCGGCAAAAAACAGTTCTCTATGGGCTGTTGGACTAAGGGCCTCCATTTCTCAGTGGCTGTTGGCATTCCTCAGTTTCTTGTCTCATGGACTTGTCCAATGTGGTAGCCATCTTTGTCAAAGTGTGCAAGCTGGAAGGGCAACAGAGTCTACCAGCAAGCTGTAAGTCACACTCATTTGTAATCTCATCATGGAGTGGCCTGCCATCATCTTTGCTATACCCCGTCCCTGAAAAGCAAGTCACTAAGCTCAGCCTACACCTGATATGAAGGGATTTCACAACCACATGAATGCCAGGAGGCAGGGATCACTGGGGGGCACCTTGGACTACACAACTACAGAGGAAAAGGAGAACTTCCACTCAAATGAAGACAGTGCAGACAGTTAATAGGCAGTGATGGATTTGGAGATGTTTGTGATGTCAAAAACTGATAAAGAATGCCTACAAAATCAATAAGTGGTCAGAAAACTCCAGAAGGAAAGAGATCTACAAAGGCTATAAATAGGCAATTAGCGCAGAGATTCAAAAGGCTAATGAATAAGCACGTAAAGAGATGTTCACATGTATTAGCAATTAGAAAAAAAATGCCATTAAAACGAGATAGCGCTTCATTCTTTTCGGACTTGCAACACAGTTGGATAATGCCACATGCTGGCAAGGGTGTGGACTCTTCACACTGCTGGTGGGAATGTAGACTGGAGCTGTAAGCCACTCAGAAGCATCTGGCACAACCTAGTCAAATTTAATATACACACTTCCGGTGACCCTGCAATTCTGCTCATGGACATATATCCAAAAGAAATGCTTGCACCTGTTTGAAGAGACTCTTCCTGCAGCATTGTTTGCAGGGACGGAGATTTGGAGGCAGCCAACTGGATGAATGGATGGATGTGAGAGAGAACCAGAAGAAGCAGATTTTATGTTTACAGAGCAACAACATGAGGGCGTGTGAAATCATGGTGAAGCGGCAGATTTCATGTTTGCAGAATAACTTGGGTACATGTGAAAGTCACTGTACTTCATGAAACAAGAAAGGTACAGAACCAAGTAAATAATGTCATATCCTCTGTGTAAGTTAAAAATGCATGCATGCAAAAAAAACAAAAATGCACATTGAATACAACTGCACGGTTTCCTGCAGATATAGGAGTAGCACAAGAGGTTAAAGTGGGATCGATATACAACTCAAGAAAAGGACCGTGTAAGAAACAGTGATAATCAGATTCTAATAACTGAGGAGTATGAGAGCTTAACCCTCTGTTCCTGCTGGGGAAAAAAAGGGGGGGAGGCCAAGGCGGGTGGAGCACAAGGTCAAGAAATCGAGACCAACCTGGTCAACATGGTGAAACCCCGTCTCTACTAAAAATACAAAAAATTAGCTGGGCATGGTGGCATGTGCCTGAAATCCCAGCTACTCAGGAGGCTGAAGCAAGAGAATTGCCTGAACCCAGGAGGCGGAGGCTGCGGTGAGCCGAGATGGCGCCATTGCACTCCAGCCTGGGTAACAAGAGCAAAACTCCGTCTCAAAAAAAAAAAAAAGCAAAACATTTCTGCCAAACTCTTCGGTCCATTTGGGAAGGGTGCGAGTCTGGAGGCAGGCACCCTATCTCATTTGTGTTCATTGGATGTTGCACCAGTTCGTCTGATCACGGTACTCTTTTTTTTTTTTTTTATAAGACCTACTTAGAATGTATTCTCTTTGTCATATACTTTTGAAAATAGAGTTTATGATACATGCATTCATTTTGTTGCTGCAAAAAATTTCTGTGTGTGTTTATGCTTGTGTGAATGTGAGCACATATGAACCATAAGATAGTGATGATCCTTCTTAGGACCTAATGATTCTGTGGATAGCTGCATTTCTCTGCACTATTCAAAGGGTTAATTTCACTAGACACGAACTCTCGCACGGCTTAAAACTATCGTCTTACGACACTGCAGTATTTCTCTTATTTTTATCTTTCCCCAGTTTTGCAAATAGCATCTCCCAGTGATCAAGACTGGAGCCACCAAATAATTAAACTTCTGGTTAAACTCACAAAAGGAAGGTGTGAGGTCTGATGTATGGGAAAACATGTGCGTATGCCATCCAGCTTCCTAAAGAGATTCCAGCTTCAAATATTATCAGCACCTGGCAGGATGAGACTATTTTATGTAAATGGATTCATTATTATTAATTTCTGCCGGTGCTGAACGATTTATGAACTGCTTTTCGAATGTAGAAAAGTGGTTCATGAATCAGAAGGAAAAATGTTCCCCAAAACCAGCATCGATAAATAACGACTTTTATTCACGGATCCCGCCCATGGTGTCTTTTATCTTTAGGAAGGATGGAATGAAAATTACAAAATCACTGTGGAAGTGGGGGTTGGGAACCAACAGGCAGGCTAGGGTGGAAAAATTGAAGAGGTGTTTTCTGAAGCAGCCCCAGTGGGTGGTGGGGTGTGACTGGCTGAGATTTTCCTCCTGGGGCGTTCTCCTTCTGGGATAGCTCCTCCTCTCCCTCCTTTTATTTTCATATAAACGGTTGCTGGAAGACAGCTTCAGATTTTGCCAGTTGCAAATGAGGTCCAGCAGGTAGCTAATCTTTTTATTTTATTATTTTAGAGATAGGGTCTCACTTTGTCATGTAGGCTGGAGTGCAGTGGCACAATTTTACAGCTCACTGCTGCCACAAACTCTTGGGCTCAAGGGATCCTCCCACCTCGGCCTCCCAAGTAGCTGGAACCACAAGAGCACATCACCATACCTGGATAATTTTTCCTATTTTTGTAGAGACGAGGTCTTACTATGTTGCCCAGGCTGACCTCAAACCCCTAGCCTCAACTGATCCTCCTGCCTTGACCTACCAAAGTGCTGGGATTATAAGTGTGGGCCACTGCTCCCATCCTAATCTTTTAAAAAGTCTTCATTTTCCAATTGTGCACTTCAGTTTCTTGTCCCAAGATGGGTCACAGCTTAAGGCCATGCAATGTCAAGTGGCAGCGAAAAGTGCCAACTCCAGGTCTTTTGTCCATAAAGGCTCTTCTAGAGGTGCTGACCTGCAAGGTAAGGGCAGGGATTTAGGGACTATTCAATTAGTACTATTGAGTTCACATTTCTAGAATCCAAAGGCACTGGCGATAGGGGCCCTTTGGTTCCAAATTCACCCTATTATTTCCAGGTTCTGCTGATTAGAAAAGACCTTACATCCTGCTGGATCACTGCCTTCAATATTTCGGGTCTGATAACCTCCAAAGCAGACAAATCCATGTGAAGGGCAAGGCATTCCCAACATTGGCAAAGAAAGGGAGTTCCAGACTGTTCCTAGAGTCCTGGGATCTTGCCAAATGGTTTCACCTGGAGAAAGATATCCAAGGGGGCACTCCCCTCCATTGCCTACAGATTGGCCTGCAGCCAGCAAATCCACCCAGGGCATTGGAAGGCCACTGGCTGTCTGCAATCCTTTCCAGAGAAGCAACACATCCAGCTACAAATAATCTGGATACTGAAGCTGCAGGGGGAATCACCACTGTTGGGTCAACGCAAATACATCTATACCCAGTTGAAGAGAATGGAGGCCAGGCATGGAAACGCAATGGCTGAAGAAATGGGCTAGTCTCTCTGTCAGCTCACTCAATCTGCTTTTGTCCAGAAATAGCCATAAAATGGGAACCATGAATGTGCAGTCTCTTCCGGGTCCCATTTCCTTCGTGTCTCCTTGGGTGGCCATCTCATGGTCTGTGATTTTAGTACCTTAAAATATCCGTTTTTTAATACAGCGACTTAATCCAGTATTCAACTGCAGAAACAATGATCTGTTTCAACAATGGAAGACAAATGGGAGAACCAGTTGTCAAAGCCCTGAAGACTCATATGACCATTTCCAAAGCGATGCTTTACATATTGAGCGAGCTTTAATCCCTAGAGCAGATGCGGTCTCACAGCCATGGTTGGTTTTCTATGTTAAACAAACTCTTACCTCTTGATCCCATTGTGAAGAAACCAGAAAAGTTCTTTGAAAGCAAATAAATAACTAGATAGCTTTATTTGGTTTTGTTTTAGAATGAGTTAATCTGTGCACCATTTCTGGACAGCATAGAAACACCACTCTTTTTATTTAAGAGAAGAAAAACTGAGGTCTAAAGAAGACAATTATCCCACAAACACATGACAGCAAATTGGAACTGAGTCAAGAAGATTATTTTCTGTTTCTGAATCTTCCTCCCAGAAGTGTATCCAGTCAGTTATTGAGCACCTTCTGTCTGTCAATACTGCGTGGGGCCACCTCAGCCTCCCAGGTAGCTGGAACAACCATCAACAAGCCCCATAAGGGCCCTCCTTTTCCCAAGGAGTTTATATTCCAGAGCAAGGAGACGATGGTATTAAAATGTAGTAAGGCTGGGAACGGTGGCTCAAGCCTGTAATCCCAGCACTTTGGGAGGCCAAGGCGGGTGGATCACGAGGTCAAGAGATCGAGACCATCCTGGTCAACATGGTGAAACCCCATCTCTACTAAAAAAAAATACAAAAAATTAGCTGGGCATGGTGTTGCATGCCTGTAATCCCAGCTACCCAGGAGGCTAAGGCAGGAGAATTGCCTGAACCCAGGAGGCGGAGGTTGAGGTGAGCCGAGATCGGGCCATTGCACTCCAGCCTGGGTAACAAGAGCGAAACTCCGTCTCAAACAACAACAACAACAATAATAATAATAGCAAAATAAATAAATAAAATGTAATAATGCAATGAAAGTGGATCTTGGAGAGTTGGACCTTCTTCTAGAAAATTAGATGGATAGAGAAGGTGTCGTTAAGGAGCAAAGGCCGAATGACAAGATGGATGCAGCCATGTGAAAGGCTGGAAGAAGATTCCAAAAAGAGGAGCAGTGATGGGCACTGTTCATGTGATGGAAAGGACCAACCTAAGCATGGCAAGAAGATTAGAGAGAGATGAGCTTAGAGAAGCGAGCTGAACCAACACATGTGGAACCCAGAGTCCCTGGTAAGGAGTTTGGATTTCATTCTAAATGCCATGAGTAGCTAGGAAGGTTAATTTCAATTACTTTATTACCATGGAACTTCATTGAAGAAAACACGCTAAAAAAAAAATGCAAAGAAACATATTTTCTCAACGTATTGGCAAATCCAGTCCTCGAGGAGGAAAGAGTAGATTGGCTGTCGTTAGGAACTGAGTAAATCACCCACCGCCTTTAAATGTCTCCTGGGGTCTGGTTGCTCCAACATAAGCCAAATCCCTTTGCTGCTCAAGACACCAAAGCTTGTCCAACTTTGAAGAAGCAGGGGTTGAAAGAAAAGGCATTTGGGAATTAAATATATGCTTCAATCAGTTGAACTTTTATACAGATTGACTGCAGTGAAAAATTAGAGCTTTATGTAATCCAATATAGTAAAATCAAATGCCCCAAATAAATAAATAGTTGTCTTTTTTTATTAGCGTTCCATCACCCCTGGATCCATTTGTACGTTGCCATATGTCACCTCTCTCTTCATTTGCAATGTTGCCTCTGAAAACTCTTCTGTTTATTTGAGCTTAGCAATCAGGCTTAAATGTACCAATATATATTGTTCTAAAGTGTATATTTTTTCTGTCTACCAAAGACATAGTGACTACTCCTTTTATGGGAAACCAGTTATTAATCCAGTAAGTCTACATGAATCAATATCTTTGCGAAATGACACCGTGTTCACGTTATTTTATGTTATGTTGATGGTTAGCTAATTTTGGAATGGAGACATTTCTTCTACAAACAGACATAGTATAACTTAGTGGTGAAAACGTCAATCACCATAGGTTGTATGTCTTTGTCCGGGCAGAAGAGGGCAGATTTATTGAAAGAAATACAGCTGTATATTCCTTGCCACACTCTGACCCAAAACATCCATTTTGCTTATGATTTTGTTTGGGAAAATGGCATCAGCTGCAGTCACTAATAGGGAGACGATGCCAGAAGTCATTGTTCTGGGGTCCTGATTCCACATTCTTGCTCACCACTTCAACATGGTGCTTTTCTCTGCTGATAGCAATCTACAAAGGAAAATTTGCATATCACTAAGCAAATGGGTAAAATTTAGCCTCCCAAAACACATGTCAGTATGACTACTTTTTCCTCATCTCTAGCAACTCACAGGGCAGTCTTGCAGTTCATGGATTCTTCTTCTACCCCAAAGATAGCTTCTTTCTCAAGACAATTCTCTGTCTCCCGCCCGTCATTCCCGGGCACTGGAGTCCAAGACAAAAGGTATGGGAAAGGGGGACAAGAAACGAATCCACTGGATACAAGGAGGTGAGGGACAAGGAGGCAAGAACATCTGGAGAATCAGACATTGCAGTAATTGCTGACAAAGGGAATGCATAGCACCCCTGGATTCATGGCCTTTTTGCTACTGAGTTGCCCAAAATATTTTCACTGAATTACAGATAAAATGATAATTCAGAACTGTTTCCATTCCTGAGTGAAAAGAAAGCACAGACTTAGCAAGATAAGGAGCGTCTCCTCTATTTCCATAATCAACATCAGAATTCACAGTGGAATGATGATAAAGGCCCACGTGGTCGTCTGCTCCGTGAGTGGACCCCAGGGAGTCAGACCTCCCCCTGTCCTTGCTCTCCCACATTGACCCTGGATTGGCTTGGGCTACCAGCTCATCAGCAAACATCACATCATGCAAACACAGATTTGCATAATACTGTCCTGCTGGGCTAAGAAATAATGATAGTCAACATTTAAGCGTGAAACTTGTGTGTCTTATCTCATTTATCCTAACATAGTCCTGCGAATTAATCACTGCTACAATTCCCATTTGACAGATGAGGAAGCTGAGGTACAAGGAAGGGAGTGCCTTGCCCAAGGTCATACAGCGAGCAAGGGTGAGGTCAGATGTACACTGTTGGGTTTAAGTCCAGCTCACATGCTGCTCAGCTAGAAGGAAACTTGCAGCCCCTGTCATCAGCCGCAGTGTCCACCAGACAATTCTCCTGACCCTACCACCCAAGCAAGTTATCAGGGTTTAATTGTCCTTAAGCAAGAGAATCTGCCAGAGTTTCCATCTCTTCCTGGAATTAGGCCCTTTCCTGGGTCTCTCTGCTTTCACGGGGCCTTATTACGCCGCTCCAGAAAAGCACAGCAGAACATTGTCTTGAGAAAACATTGTGGGTTTTTGTGGCTGCCAAAGGCATAGAGATGATAATTCAAAATCCTATCCGAGTTCTGAGGGGTCTCAGGACACCCAGATTTTGCAGTGGGGAGGGAAAAAAAGGCTTTTCACTTTCTGCCTAACGAAACATTTATATCATCTATTTGAGATGGAGTTTCACTGTTGGTCACTCAGGCTGGAGTGCAATGGCGAGATCTCAGCTCATTGCAACTTCCACCTCCCAGTTTCAAGCGATTCTCATGCCTCAGCCTCCTGAGTAACTGGGATTACAGGCACCTGCCACCACACCCAGCTAATTTTTTGATTTTTTGGTAGAGACAGGGTTTCACCATGTTGGCCAGGCTGGTCTCAAACTCCTGACCTCATGATCCGCCTGCCTCAGTCTCCCAAAGTGCTGGGATTACAGGCGTGAGCCACCACATCCTACGCAAAACATATTTGAAGTGAAGTTTGGACCCATGTTGTCCTTCCCCCAAGCAAACATCTGCTCCTAGAGGCATGGCCCCTAGGGGCCAGAGGGGCACTGAGAACAAGGACCTATCAGTCTCACTCCGAACAGTACCGTTTGCTCTAGCTCTTCCTGGCCCAGGGTCCACCTCACCCACATCCACTTTGTAAAGTTGCTAATAAGCTTTGGGGACTCCTGAAACTGGAGACTGTAACCCTGCAAGGGGAGACACCAAGAAAGCAGTCTCTTCCTGACACCCCCAGAATACACGATGACCAAGTCAAGGGCAAGGTCTGGGTTTTAATTATCTTCTCTTCTTGCTCAGTGGTTCTGGGGTAAGACACCCCAGAACACAGTCTACACCATGCACACACCAGTTTCTACTGTCTGGAGGAGAGAGTAAAGGGTGGAGCATGCAGGACAACTTGCTTCAGGTTTATATCCAGGTGGAGTTAGGACCAGCTGTGTGCTCTGCTCCAGAGGGTGTTTATGGATGTGTGGGTGAGAGGACAGATGGAGGGTGGGGTTGGCAGCAGAGCCACCTGTGAGCTGCCTTTGACTCAGAGTGGGATGAGGTGGGAGCACCTCTGCATGACTATTCACAGCCACACATCTGTGCTACTAACGAAGTTTGAAATTTTATGGATTGACAGTGTCCATCCCCCAAAGAGACCCTAAAAACAAATCTCACCTTCTGGAAGCAAAACATTCATTGCTGACATTTAGTGGTGGTAATATTGGGAGTTGCAGGGGGTGGGATAAGCTCACAGAGAAATCCTGGGGTGGGGGGCAGGGCCAACCTCCATTCTCTCTGGTCCTATCTCTATCTATGGGTCAGAACACCTTAATTCCAACTTGTCCAGGTCCACAGTTCACGCAGTAGACCCAGGACAAAAATCAGAAATGAAATCCAGCTGAGAGACTGAACCATCCCAAGAGCTCTCTTGCAAGCCTGGGTGTCTCTCAGAACTCCTGATCCCTTCCATAGATGCCATTAATTCCCCAGAGAAAGTGACCTTCCCCAGGGTGGGGAGCGTAGAGTCTAGAGGCTGCCCCCACACAAGCACTGACAGAGCCTACTTTCCTTCACATCACCCTGAAGCACTTAAAGATATCCATTACCCAAAGACATCTGTAATCTTGAACACTGACTCCCCAGTCTCCCAGCAGCTGGGGTTTCTGACCTGAGCTCAGTGGCTTTCAATTCCAGCAAGGAGAGTTTCCCTGGTGTCTCAAAGGCACTCTAAAAGCCCCAGCGGGTGGACTAGTATTTCTCAGGAGGCCCTGTCCTGGCTCCTTGAGCCCAGCCAAGGTCTGATTGGAAGGTAGGACAGAGAGGAGTCCTGCAGGTGCTCATTCTCCATACTTCCGGGACTCACTTCCTCCCTTTCCTATCTTTGGGTTCCTTTAATGAAATGTTCTCCATCCCAGGCAGGAAAACCATTTCCCTGAAAAATATAAAATCCATTGCTGAGCGCTGCAGCGAGAATTAACCTTGATTACCGCAGTAATTTACTAATCAAAACTGGAGACCTGCTAATCAAGCTGGAATTGCCAGCTGCTTGATTTTTATAGTAACATAACCAAAATCGAACATTTGGTAAACAAGGGGTGTGGGTGTGATGGGGAGACTGGGACAAGGTGAGGGAGGGGCAGGGCTGTCCCAGGGGCTGGAAAAAGGCTGACATGTGCTCTGTTGACTGGGCAACAGGAGTGGCACAAACAGACAGAAATGCAGAAACTTCTTCTGAATAGGACAGCCCATGGGAACTCATACAGGGTGAGTATTGATGCAAAACCAGGTTTTTTGCAATATGGCTTGTTTCAGGTTTGGAATCTTGGGGACTGGATTCTTCAATTCATTTATTTGGAGCAGGGGAATGCCAGCAAACGTCCATGGGGGAGCAAGGAAGTGAGACAGGGAAGAGAAGGCCGGATGGGTTTGAGAGCAGGTTGCTGCTAGGGGTAACTAGATCTCAGATCTGCTAAGACCCCTGGGGATGCTGTGCAGAATGGGCCACAGAGTGGTCCCACCCAATGGGGACAGATGCTCCTGGGGCTATTAACTCCCCAGCGCTTCTGAGCTGCCTCTCCTGCAGGGCTGGAGGAACTTGCAGTAGAAATTAGTCCACAAATGAGCCCTGTGAGTGGGGTGGAGATGTGGATGGCACCAACTGCCTTGAATTGTATTTGCTCCTCTGCATGGCTTGTCCTTGAACTTCACTCCCTTAGCAAACATCAGCCCCTCTGAAATGCACTGTTTTGAAGAAGAAGACACCATGCTCCCTCACACATCTGTGCTTTCATCCATGCTGTTCACTCTGACACTGATGGAGTCAGGTGAGGGGGCTCTCCCTGGGCCACGTGACCTATGGTGTACCCAGAACACTTCTTGTTTCAGCCCCTAATAGCACCCACCACTCTGTGTGCACTTCTGTTTCTATTTCCCTCCCCTCCTGCTAGACTGAAAATAACAGGAGGGCTGGACTGTGCTTTTCTCTGCATTCCTCCAGTCTAGAAGAATACTTGGCAAGTGGGCTCTCAATAAATCTGTGCCAATCAGGTGACTGACGAATGAACCTAGATCGGGGGCTGCAGAAGAACGTCTCTGTCCAGAACCAAGAGACCTCATAAACACGGGCCTTCCAAGTTGCAAATGCCCTTTATCATGTGTGACCACTTCACTCTCCAGCCAGGAGACAGGTAAGAAAGGAGTCATTATGATATGTCCCACACACAGGACGAAACAGACCTGAGTTCAGCCTCGGCTACGAGGAACAGCCACTCCATCAGCACCAGATTCTAAGTGGCTGAGCCCAGAACTGAACCCAAATGACCTGACTTGGAGCTGCTGGTGCTCTCTGAACCAGAAAGCGGTCTCATCTGTGCCCAGGCTGCAGCCCAAGGGTCCTGGATCCCAGGACCACATCCTCCTCTGAGTTCCCTTCCTGGCCCCAAGGTGCTGAGCAGCACAGCAGGTAAAGATGTGAATACCAGAGTTGGTCCTGATCCTCCTCTATCTCATGCCCTCAGTGAGTATTTCATCATTAACAGCAATAACAAGGACACTCTATTTAGCACCTCTCCCTGAAGGCAGTGCCTCCTGGCTGCTGCGCAGGGAAAGATAGGTTCAAGAGGCAATGCTGGTTGCTGGTGATGAGAAAGCCTGATCTGGGGGCAGCACTGCATAGATGATGACATAAGTTTAGACAAGGGTCAGTGGACACTGGGAAGGTCATTAGAAAGTTGAAGGGTATAGGGAAATGTGTTTGTCTGTTTGCGCTGCTATAAAGGAATGCCTGAGACTGGGTAATTTATAAAGAGAAGAGGTTTATTTGGCTCACGGTTCTGTAGTCTGTAGAGAACCTGCATGGGGCTGGCATTAGCTTCTGGTGAGGCCTCAGGAAGCTTCCAGTCATGGCAGAGTGGGAAGGGGAGACAGTGTGTCTCATGGGGAGAGTGAGAGTAAGAGAGAAGGGAGAAGGTGCCAGGCTCTTTCAAACAACTGACTCCCCAGTGAACTCGGAGTGAGAACTCCCTCATTACGGTGAGGATGGCACCCAGACACCCATCAGGGATCCTCCCCCATGATCCAAACACCTCCCAGTTGGCCCCACCTCCACCACTGGAGCTCACTTATCTACATAAGATTTGGAGGGGACAAAAAGTCCAAATTATGTCAAAAAACAACCACAGCACATCTCCCCAATCCCAGCCCGGGCTGGCTCAGGACTGCTTCTCAGTCCTGAGATAGGAGGGCCAGAAACTAAAACGAAGCATGCAGAAGGTTCAGAGAATGGAGCCTCCTTCAGGTGCTGGCACGGAGCTGGGCCTGGAAGAGAGGCCGGAGGGAAGACTGGCTGGCTGTGAGGATGCTGGGCTGGTAAGTGCAAGGGCAAGTGAGGAAGGTCTAAAAGGTCTGAGTCGTCCACATGCACGTGACGGGAACAGCCTCTGAGGGATTTCCGCAGGTCTGCCTGCCTGCAGTTCCCCCAGAGGTTGGGGAAGAAGCCTCTGTGAGCAGTTGTTGGTCATCCACACTTGGTGCCATGGAGGTCCTGATTTGGAGACATTTACCCTCCAGCACCATGGACAAGGAGAACAGGGGCTTCCAGAAAAAAAAAGTTATTCTACTTCTCAAGATTCCCTCTAAAGCACCAAGAGGGTAAGACCTGCAAGGAGACTTCAGGACATTGGACAATGCAGGTACCAGCATTCTGTCTCCACCTAAGGAAGAGGCAGCTACCCATCCTACAGTCTGGGTTCTGAAATCATGATTTCAAGCAGTAGCAACAGGAAGGAGGAGACTTCCCTTCTTCAGTGAACTAATTCCAAATGAGCTCAGCAGTAAAGGTGGCTGGTAACCAGCCAAGGAAAAGGGCTCAGAGGCTGCTGTGGACAGAGATATTGACGTTGCCACGTGCATCCAACTGACTGCCCCCAACCACCTGCCTGGGCTCTGTAAAGCCAGGACTTGGGGCTCTTTTTAAATTAACTTTTTCTTTTTTTTGAGATGAAGCCTCACTCTATCATCCAGGCTGGAGTACAGTGGCGAGATCCTGGCTCACTACAACCTCCACCTCCCAGGTTCAAGTGAATCTCCTGCCTCAGCCTCCTGAGTAGCTGGGATTACAGGTATACACCACCACACCCAGCTAACTTTTGTATTTTTAATATAGATGCCGTTTCACCATGTTGGTCAGGCTGATCTCAAACTCCTAACCTCAAGAGATCCGCCCACCTTGGCCTCCCAAAGTGCTGGAATTACAGGCGTGAGCCATTAACGTTTAATTACTTAAATAATACAAGAACATGTTCTTGTTATAAAATATTAAAACAATACAGATAAGGCTAGAGTCCTTTCTGACCCTCTCCCATCCCAATCCCCATATATTCTGTACTATTGTAATTATCTGTGGGCATGTAGCCTTCCTGACATACCCTTTGTATTTTGATGAAAAACATATGGCATTGGTAGGAGATGAGGGACTGTCATCCTTGCCGTTCTTGTTCTCTATTAAGGTGGACACTTCTCTGTTACTCAGAGGCGAACCATACGTTTGTGTCTGGTCACTATGCACCATTTCCCTCTCACTGGGCTATCTGGCTAGTTTTGGCTTTTGATGTTTACTGCATCATATTATGGGAAGCATCCTTCTGTGGGACTCCTTGACTGTCATTTTCCAAGAGCACACACCCAGTGTGGAAGCTGGCACGGCAGATTATAGCCATGATAGAGGTTGCCACTTTGCTGTCCTAAGGGCTTGTGAGCTGTGTGCGCCCCCATCCCATTCTCACACCCTCCCAATCTCTGACTGAATCCTCTGATTCAAAACTTTTGCCAATTTGGAGCCATAGAATGCTGTTTTAGTTCACACAGCATGGACTACTGGTGAAACCGAGCAGCTTTTACTTATTGATCATTGGCTTTTCTCTAAGAAGTCTCAGCCATTACCTGTCTTTCTATGGAGGTGTTTGTCTTTTTCTTATTTATTTGTAGTTTTCTATGTTCATTCACCCACGAACATGCGCATACTCTAGAAACTGATCCTTTAGCATTGTAATGACTCTGCAAGTCATTATAAAGGTTTTTTTCTCCTTCTCCATCTTCTTCTCATCATCATTCTCCTCCTTTTCTTCTTGGGAAAATCTAGGCAATGTTGAAGAGGCATGTTTACCTTTGGCACGTTCTGGAAACTTCTTGCTCATCTTACCTCTGCAAAGCGAAAAGCCCAAGTCTAACACTTGTAGGACACAGAGCTAAGCACCTTTTCTAGTCTGTTTCCTTGAAACTCTATGATTAATAAAAGTCATGAGGCCGGGCGCGGTGGCTCACGCCTGTAATCCCAGCACTTTGGGAGGTCGAGGCAGGTGGATCACGAGGTCAAGAGATCGGGACCATCCTGGTCAACATGGTGAAACCCCGTCTCTACTAAAAATACAAAAAAATTAGCTGGGCATGGTGGTGCGTGTCTGTAGTCCCAGCTACTCAGGAGGCTGAGGCAGGAGAATTGCCTGAACCCAGGAGGCGGAGGTTGCGGTGAGCCGAGATCGCACCATTGCACTCAAGCCTGGGTAACAAGAGTGAAACTCCGACTCAATAAAAAAAAAAATAATAATAAATAAATAATAAAAGTCATCAATTCTGATTATTCCAAAAGACAGGAATACCACTTATCGCCCCTGCCAACACATGCCTGGTATGCAAGACAGATGTGACTAATTCATCTGTAAACTCCCTTGTCTGAAGCCTGGTTCAGCCTCAGAACCCTTCTTAACAACAGTAGCCACCACCATGACTCGGCTAGAGTTGGCCTGTAAGAAAATCTATACACTGTCACTGCCTCAGCTTCATCAAGTACATCTTAATCATCCCAGTTAACAGGGGTTTCAAAGCCTCCCTACTTCACAATGATTATCTCATCAGAGTTTTCATTAAAAAGAAAAACTCAGCTAATTGGTTTGACCTCTCCATTTAGGAAAATGATAATAATAACAAGCTAACATTTATTGAGTGGTTACTATGTGCCAGACAGTGTGTAAAATGCTTTACACGTATTTTCTCATTGAATCTGACAGCAGTGACTTAAGTGGAATAGTGTCACGTAATGGGATAAAGGCAAACACAGTGTCTCTGCTCCTCTGAACTTGACTCTTTCCTCTCCTACAATGTGAGCTGCAAGATGTCAGCTTTTCCTTCTGCCCGAACCATCATTATATAGCATATTTATCCCCTCATATGGTCAAAACTGAAAGCACAGTAAGCTTCCTTGTCTTCATGATCCAGAATGCAGATTGACATTTGGTAGAGAAATCACAGAAAGAAATTGGTAGAGAAATGATAGAGATTTCATTTGGAAAGTCCGGGTGCCTTGTAGCTCATGGTGTCCCAACCAGATCTCCTTCAGCAGGCTGTGGTTCATGCACCTGGCTGCTGCTATTAGATTGGTGCAAAAATAATAGTTACTACTTTGGCAAAAACCCTAAATCATTTCTCTCAGGTTCAAAGTTTCACAGATCTCTCGGGCAGGGGCAAAATACCACCAGTCTCTTTGCTGAAACGTAACAAGAGTCACTTTTGCTCCAGTTCCCAACAAGTTCCTCATCTCCAGCTGAGACCCCCCAGCCTGGATTTTATCATCTATATCAGCATTTTTGGGCAAAGCCATTCAACAAGTCCCTAGGAAGTTCCAAACTTTCCCACATTTTTTTCTGTCTTCTTCCGAGCCCTTCACACTGTTCCAGTCTCTGCCTGTTACCCAGTTCCAGAGTCGCTTCCACATTTTCTGGTATCTTTTCAGCAATGCCCCAATATACTGGTGCCAACGTACCATTTAGTCTGTTTTCATGCTGCTGATAAAGACATATCCAAGACTGAGAAGAAAAAGAGATATAATTGGACTTACAGTTCTACATGGCTGGGGAGGCCTCAGAATTATGGCGGGAGGTGAAAGGCACTTCCTACATGGCAGTGGCAAGAGAAAATAAGGGTGAAGCAAAAGTGGAAACCCCAATAAACGCATCAGATCTTGTGAGACGTATTCACTATCATGAGAATAGCGATGAAAGACCAGCCCCCGTGATTCAATCACCTCCACCTGGGTCCCTCTCACAACACGTGGGAATTCTGGGAGATACAATTCAAGCTGAGATTTGGTGGGGACACAGCCAAACCGTATCACCAACCTCATAGTATCAGGTAGCATGTGTGTACCTAGTATCTAGTGTCTGCCTGTATCTCCTGTGGGTTGTGCTCAACCCTCGGAGTCACCTCTCCCAAATTATTGGAAGTAGACCCTTCCAACACATCTTGGAAGTAGCCCCTTCCAATGCCTTAGCGCCCAGCCAATGACTGACTACTGTAGAGTTAAAAGAAAAACTTCAGCTGAATTAAATTTAAAAGAGTTTAATTGAGCAAAGAATGATTCTCAAAGGGGGCAGCCTCCTGAGCTAAGGTAGACTGAGAGAATCCAGCACAGCCACGTGGTAGAAGATTTATGGACAGAAAAAGGAAAGTGACCAACAGGAAATGAAGGTGAGGCACAGAAACAGTCCAATTGGTTATAGCTCGGCGTTTGACTTACTTGAACAGGGTTTGAACAGTTGACTACCTTTGATTGGCCAAAACTCAGTGACTGGCACAAGAATGGATGACAGTCTGTTGACACTTCCATTTAGGTTCTAGTTCACCATGTACAGAGAAACTTTTAGTCCAAACTATTTTTTTTTTTTTTAAGATGGAGTCTTGCTCTGTCGCCCAGGCTCAATCTTGGCTCACTGCACTCTCTGCCTCCCAGGTTTAAGTGATTCTCCTGCCTCAGCCTCTAGAGTAGCTGGAATTACAGGCACGTGACATCACACCCAGCTAATTTTTTTGTATTTTCAGTAGAGACGGGGTTTCACCCTGTTGGCCAGGCTTGTTTCAAACTCCTGACCTTGTGATCTGCCCGCCTTGGCCTCCCGAAGTGCTGAGATTACAGGCATGAGCCACTGTGCCTGGCCTAGTCCAAACTTAAAATATGTCGGGAGAAAACTTCGGGCTAAACTTGATTTAACAGTAGGAGTACAGACACCCAGACCCCTTGCTGAAAGTGGAATGACTCTGAAGGCCATGAACATGCCACAGGTCTGGCGGGGGCTGAGGCAAGACCCCAGCTGAACCCACATCCATGCCCAGCATCTTCCCTGCCCTCCTTGGCTTCCTCTCTCCCCCACCCGGTGTCATCAGGGAGGGACCCTTCTATAAGTCACATGCATAGGTATCTCGATCTCAGGTTCTGTTTCCAGGCACCCCGACCTGAGACATGACATGGCTCAAGAGGACTCTTCCTCCAGCTTGATCTGTTTTCACATTTAAGCTCAGTGACAAGACATCCAATTGAGAGGAAGAAAGGTTATGCCTCTCTGTTCAAATGGAAGATTCACACAAAGGACTTGGTCTTCTGGATCTTCCCAAAATGAACTCATCCTGCGTCTGCAACTTTTCCTTCAATCAAGAAAGCAGATCAAAATGCAAGTTAATGAAGGTCATGGGGCAAGTGAAGCCAGTGGGCCACCTGTGCGTTGCTCTGGCCCTGGCTGGCTTTGTTAGTATTTGTTGAGTATAAATGTAGAATAAGTAGCAATTTGGAAGGATCCTAATCCAATGACTTCCATTATCAGTCAAGCCATATGTATTAGTTCGTCTTCATGCTGCTGGTACAGATATACCCCAGACTGTGCAATTTATAAATAAAAAAAGATTTAATGGACTCATAGTTCCATGTAGCTGGGAGACCTCACAAACATAGTAGAAGGTGAAAGCCATGTCTTATATGGTGGCAGACAAGAGACAATAACAGAACTTGTGCCTAGGAACTCCCCTTTATAAACCATCAGGTCTCATGAGACTTATTCACTATCATGAGAATAGCATAGGAAAGACCTGCCTTCATGATTCAATTATCTCCCAAAGAGTCTCTCCCACAACATGTGGGAATTTTGGAAGCTACAATTCAGGATGAGATTTGGGTGGGGACACAGCCGGTTCTGAATTCTATGAGCCTGGCTCTCCCCTGGCCAGCACCTCAGTTTCCTAGACTGTCAGCCTCCTGGCTGCCTGGGGTACTCATGTTCTCAGATACCTGAGTCCTTCTGCTTTATTCTGTTAACCTCAGGCTGCATTGACTAGTATGTGGTGAAATAATTATCTTGATAAATCAGAAACAAAGCACAACAAAAATCTAATCTAACAACCACCGATATCCACTTATTTGTGCCTGAATTATTTGGATTTTTTTTTGTTTCAGATTTGAAGTATCTGAGTATCTTTGTTTTTAAAAACTACTGGGCTTGGCCAAGTGCAGTGGCTCACGCTTATAATCCCAGTGCTTTAAGAGGCATAGGAGGGTTGTTTGAGGCCAGAAGTTTGAGACCAGCCTGAAAAATGTAATGAGACCCTGTCTCTACAGAAAAATATAAAAATTAGCTGGGCATCGTGGTGTGTGCCTATAGTCCCAGCTACCTAGGAGGCTGAGGCAGGAGGACTGCTTGAGCCCAGGAGGTTGAGGCTTCGGTGAACCATGATTACACCACTGCACTTCAGTCTAGGCAACAGAGTGAGACCCTGCCTCTAAAATCAAACGAACAAATAAATATGACATGATTAGGCTTTATTTAGTTATAAATTACCCAGATCATCACCTGTGTTCTGTTGTTCTCTCCTTTTGCTTTTATGTGTGTAAACAACCTGAATGCTGAAAGAGAATTTTTTCCTTCTTCCTCAGAAACCCTAATGAAGTCAGGGGCAAAGGGCATCAGATCCATTTTGATGTAAAGAAACCAAGTCACAGAGAGGTAGCTTGCCCATGAGGCCTCCGTCTAGGAAACATCATGGGTCCACTAATAACTGGGTTGAAAATCCCTTTCCCAGGCTGCTCTGAGCTCCCCTCTGAGCCTCTCTCCCCAGCCCCTCACTTCCCTGGGCCAAGAGTCAAAGCCTGCCCTGAAGTGACAAATGTGAAACCCCCAGTTCAGGTCTGTTAAAATCCATCAGAGACATCCTAGGATTTGCCCTTTCCTCGAGGGCTTCTACTCATGCACCTCAGGACCCAGCTGAGCAGCAAGGCAATGCTTTCTGCCTTCCTTCCCATCTTGCTGGCTGCCTCCTGGACAGAGCTTTGTTTAACTCTCCCTGCAGTTGTCCTGGACTACTGAAGAGTTTGCAAAATAACCCCAGGATAGGGCTTCCGATCAACTGGTCCTCTCCCACCCCTCACATGAGGACATACGCCTTTTTTAGAATTTCATCCGGAGGTTGCAAACTAGCTAGAGATGAAAAGTCAATTGAAAAAGAAACCAAAGTGCAGTTGTTTAAAACCAAGGTTTCTCTCTCTTTTGCATCCACATTTGGGACGAAGGCTCTCTTCTGGGAGGGCAGCACTCAGGACTGGAACGCCAGGTGAGAACTTCAAAATGGGAGAGTGCAGGAGGGAAGGCTGGACGGAGCGTTTTCACGTTGCAGCGGGGTGGTTTGCAGGTTCATGTCAATTTATTCTGCAATCAAGAGCAATCCTCCTCACTTTGCCAAATCATGCAATAGTCCTCTCCCATTACAACAAGGAATAGGAGAGGGTAAGCAAACAGCATTACGGCGTCACAAATCAATTTTATTGAAAACGTATTAGGTTTCAGTACAAGCGAGGGATCAGACACCCAAGGAGAGAAAGGCAGGGGAGAGGAGACAGCACACCAAGATTTACTTCTGAGTGCTACAAAATATTGAACTAAAAATAACATTAAAGATGAAATTTGTAATGAATCTCAAGCTGCTAAATTCCCCAAGGCTGGTTCTGCCAAAGGCTTTGCTGCAATCCTCTGTTCTTTCCTGTCTTTATTTAAATATTTTATACAGTTGTCTATGTTCATGTGCAGTGTGAACTGTCATTTATATTTCAGTCCACTCTAAAATGGATCTGAGCCTACTTCAAGCTGAGCGCCGCATGGAGTGGGTCTGCGCAGACGTAGGTTGGAATGGGGAGGATAAATGAAGACGGATCCTTAATGTACTTTTTGTGTACTTATATTTGCCTGTCATGTTTTCTGCCTTAAACCTGATTTGTAATTCTATGGGTTTTGTGACATTATGATAAGATGCGATCCGTGGAAAACTCACATTTAGCCGGGACGTTGATGGGCATTTGAGTTAAAGAGAGTGGCTGACGGGAGAGAGGCAGGATTCGGACCCCGAGGCTTAATGCTTAGTGGAACAACTTGCTTGGTGTGGCGCTGTAGTATTTCATGCTTTTCTATGCATTAGACTTGGCCAAAGTGAAATTTTGGAAGAATAAAACATTTCCAAGATAAATTCAATTTTCCCCCGTGTTGAACTGAACTTTCTATGTCACATGATGATATAGCAGAGTTTGGGTGGAAAACTGCATTTTCTTAGCTTTCACACCAAAGAGGCGGGTTGAGAGTAAGTTGGGAGACCGGGTGTGAAGGGAAAGGTAGGAGGACTGGAGGGGGAAATGCGGATGGTCCTGCAGCGTCCCCTCCGGCTCATTCGAATCCTACAAAAACCTGTGTGTGTGTGTGTGTGTGTGTGTATGCACACACGCACATGGATCCCTGATAAAGTTTCCCATTTGGATTCTACAGAGGGACAGAGGTGCTGGCCATGTCAAAGCAGTGCATGCACAATTCTGGAGTGACAGGAAGGTAGGGGAAGAGGGTTCTCCACTGCCTCCTCCCTTCTGCAGACTGACTGCCAAGGAGCACCAGGTCTCACTATTGGCCTGCTTCCACGGTTCCTCCCCTTGCAGCCCAGCCTGAGTAGGAGTTGTGCTCCATTCTGCTTCTGACCCTTCACCCTGATCCCTGCACCTCCCTGGAGAATATTCTCCTTCTGGACCAACCAACAGCTTCCCCTTTGGGGCCCCTCTAGTGATCAAGATCCCGGGGCCTGAGGATGTTGCTAGCAATGCACCTGTGGGATCTGAGGGCATCTTCTGAGAGGGGGACCATGGTTCACATAGGAACATATGTGAGAGCACAGGGTCCCAGGCATGACAGCAGTCCCAGGGCCTCCCACCCTGGCTTTTCTCTAAAAGCCGTCCACCTAGAATAAGTATCACCACACCTGTGTTTTCCCAGAAGGTACAGGAAATACCTGAAAGTGCTGGGAAGTTCTTTCCACCCTGGCCTTTCTCTCTTTCCTTTCATATCTTCATGCTGTCTCCAGCAAATATCATGGCAGTCAGACTGGGCTGGTTCCAGACTTCACTCAGACACTTACTGCTGTGTGACAGTGGAAAATCAGCCAGCCTCTCTGCAGAAGGGAAATGAGGCCCCAGAATGGCATGTCCACCTGCCACCCTCAGCACCTGTGAGTGTGTCCTTATTTGTAGATGGAATTAAGTGAAGGCTCTAGAGATGAAATCATGCTGGATGACCCAGTTGGGCCCTACATCCAAGGGCAAGTGCTGTTTTAAGTGATGGAAGAGAAGACCAACAGGTAAGAGGAAAGATGACATGAAGATGCAGGCAGAGAGGGGAGCAAGGCAGCCATGAGCCCGGGAACGCCTGGCGCCACGAGAAAAGGCAAGGCGGGCCTCTCCCCTAGGGCGTTTGGAGGAAACAGAGCCCTGTAGATGCTTCAGTTTTATGCTTTGGCCTCCAGAACAGAGGGAGAGTAAGTGTCTCTTGTCTTAAGCCCCCCAGTTACTGTTACTCTGATGGTAGCCCTGGGAAGCAGATATGTCCTCTAAACCTCAGGTTCTTTGCCTAAATGACACTATTGTCATCCCTGCAGGAACTCTGGAGATATGGACCTGTGAGTGCCAGGGCACGTCCCTTCCTGCCCTCTAACAGCCACGCGTTCTGGGATAACTTGTGGCCCCGGTCCTTTTCCTTTCTCCACAGGGCACCCTGCTCTACCTTCACAGCCCATCTCCTTCAGGAAGCCCACAGAGCCCTTCTCCTCATGACAGTGGGGGAAGCTTTACCTCCCCAGCACTTCCCAGCACTTTCAGGGTCAGCAAGACCCAGCCCCAGGCCCTGCTGGGCCTCTGGGAGCTGGAGGAGCATGGACCTTGCACACAGGGGGCCCCGGGACTCCACCAAGCCCCTACATGAGGCTGCACTGCCCCAGACACTGCCACTGCTTGGGACCAAAGCTCCTTTGGCTGCGAAAAATAGAAGCCCACTCCTTGGGTCTTTTTTCTATTATTATACTTTAAGTTCTGGGGTACATGTGCAGATCGTGCAGGTTTGTTACATAGGTATACACGTGCCATGGTGGTTTGCTGCCTCCACCCCCCACCGTCATCTACATTAGGTATTTCTCCTAATATTATCCCTCCCCAATCCCCCCAACCCCTGCTTTCTATCCCCTAGCTCCCCACACCCCCAGCTGTCCCCAGTGTGTGGTATTCCCCTCCCTGTGTCCATGTGGTCTCATTGTTCAACTCCCACTTATGAGTGAGAATGATCGGTCTTTGGTTTTCTGTTCTTGTGTCAGTTTGCCGAGAGAAATGGTTTCCAGCTTCATCCAGGTCCCTACAAAGGACATGAACACATCATCAGGCTGCATAGTAGTCCATGGTGTATACATGCCACATTTTCTTTATCTAGTCTGTCATTAGGCAAACTCTGTTGTTAGGAAGCAGAGACCTTTGGAGAAATGCAAAGCAGGAAGGACAGCCCCCTGTCGCCCTGCACCACCCAGGGTCTCAGAGGGGACAAAGGCCTGAGAAGTCCAGAAAGACTAAGAGCCGGCCTTTCTCTCCCTCCTATGCACAACCAGGCCCTGCATAAATGTAAGTCCTCCCAGGATAGATGTTCAGCCGTGAGAGGCAGTGTTTCATGGGAGAGAATTCTGGGGCACGGCTTCCACAGCCTGGCCTCTGGCCGTCCTTCTCCCTTCCTGTGCCCTCAGTTAGGTCACTTACTCTCTCAGATCCTCGGTCTCTTCATCTGTGAAATAGCTATCAGAGGCCAACCTCTGGAGGGCAGGGAGCCTCCCCACAGACACTGTGAGGACTGGAGTCACTGTATTCATGCAATGCCTCAGTGAGAATCAGGGCCCCAGCACAACGTCCTTGGGTTTGCTTGTTTTGAAAGTAGAATTTTTTTTTTTTTGAGACGGAGTTTTGCTCTTGTTACCCAGTCAGGAGTGCAATGGCGGGATCTTGGCTCACCGCAACCTCCGCCTCCTAGGTTCAGGCAATTCTCCTGCCTCAGCCTCCTGAGTAGCTGGGATTACAGGCATGCACCACCATGCCCAGCTAATTTTTTGTATCTTTAGTAGAGACGGGGTTTCACCATGTTGACCAGGATGGTCTCGATCTCTTGACCTCGTGATCCACCCGCCTCGGCCTCCCAAAGTGCTGGGATTACAAGCTTGAGCCATTGCGCCCGGCTGAAAGTAGAATTTTGGCTGGGTGTAATCCCAGCACTTTGGGAGGCTAAGGCAGGAGGGTTGCTTGAGGCTAGGAGTTTGAGAGCATTCTTGGTAACCTAGTGAGACCCTGTTTCTACAACATATGTAACTAGCTGTGTGTGGTGGTGTGCGTCTGTGTTCCAGTTCCAGCTCTATTCGGGAGGTTGAAGGGGAGGATTGCTTGAGCCCAGGAGGTAGAAGCTGCAGTGAGCGGTAATAATGCCTGGACAACAGAGTGAGACTTTGTCTCTTAAAAAACAAAACAAAACAAAAAAAACACAGAGCTTCCATTGGCAGGCATGGCACGAATCCTCTGAATCCCCTGGGGTACAGAGTAGAGGGAGGTGCAGGCACACGTGGGCCCTGTGCCCCTCTCTGGTCTCACACGGAGCAGAGCCGTCCTCTGGGAGGGCTGAGGCCAGGGTGGCCTGCTTGCCTTGCTGGGGTTCTGCTGGGTCAGCTCCCAGTGGGACCAGGCCTGCCCTGTCTCCTCTTTGTCCCCCTAATCTCCTTTGTATTTCCTCACTGACCCCAGGCATGGATCTGACTTTCTGTTCACAGAACTCAGGCCTTCAGTGAATGATTCGGCATTCACACTGAGGGACGACAGAGTGACCATGAGCTCTCAGAAACCTCCAGGCAACAGGAGGAGGTGGGCCGGGTTGGGCCTGTCTCCCAGGAGGCCACAAAGCCGCAGGCTGCTCTGTGACCCTGAGCACTTCCTTACCAGGAAGGACACATGTCCTGGGGAAGTTGGCTAAAAAGTGATAGGACGGAGACAAGAGAATGAGCCTCTGTGGCGTGAATACTTAAGGCCACATCTGAAAGGCCAGCCTTGGCCTGGTGACCTAGGAAACCACATGTGACAGGCAGCGCAGCGTTCCCCGAGACATTAGGTCCCAACCCCCGGAACCTGTGGATGTCACTCTATGAGGAAAAAGGGGTCTCTGTCGATGTGATTAAGAAAAGAATCTTGGCTGGGCGCGGTGGCTCATGCCTGTAATCCCAGCACTTTGGGAGGCCAAGGCAGGTGGATCATGAGGTCAGGAGATTGAGACCATCCTGGCCAACATGGTGAAACCTTGTCTCTCTTAAAATACAAATAATTAGCTGGGCGTGGTGGTATGTGCCTATAGTCCCAGCTACTCAGGAGGCTGAGGCAGGGCAATCACTTGAACCCAGGAGGTGGAGGTTGCAGTGAGCCGCGGAGATTGCAGCACTGCAGTCCAGCCTGGGCGACAGAGTGAGACTCTATCTCAAAAAAAAAAAAAAAAAAAAAGGAAAAAGAAAAGAATCTTGAGATGCAAAGATTATTCTGGTGAGACCCAAATGCAATCACAAGTGACCTTTTGAGAGGGAGGCAGAGGGATGCTTGACAAAGACAGAGGGCAAGGCTACGTGAAGAGGCAGTGGGTAGAAATTTGAAGGTGCTGGTGCTGAAGCCGGAGTGACCCAGCCACAAACCCAGGAACGCCGGTGCCACCAGAAGCTGAAGGAGGTGGCAAGGAATGGCTTCTCCCTGGGAGCCTCCTGAGAAAGCAGGCCCACCCTCCTGGTTCCAGCCTCCAGAACTGTGAGGGCACAAATGTCTGTCATTTTAAGTCTCCATGTTTGTGGATGTTGCTGCAACAGCCACAGGGAAACTAACAAGGCACACAGCATGAGTCCATCTCCAGCCCTGTGAGAACACCAGCTCCCAGGGCACTGGTGGGGGCTCTGTGTTTCTGAGGTCCAGGAGTGGTGTCATGCAGACTTGGATTGCTCCCTGAGTTCTGAGAGTCACTCTCTAAAGTTGGATGCAGTGAGTGAAGGGCCAAGGCCATATGCTGTGCATTCCTGCCTGCCTGAAACGCAGCACAAGGCCTGGCACAGGGAAAGGGCTATCAAGAGTGGCTTGCAAATAGCAGCATGAGCCTGCAGCAAATGGACATTGAGCCAGGAGATCAGCAGAGCACGCTCTGCCACGTGGATGGCAGAAGTCTCATGGCATCATCCTGTATCATTAATTACCTTGCATGCCATAGTGCTTTTCAGACAAGTGCCTTGCCTTCCCAACAAGCCTTAAAAGCTCCTTAAGGTGGGGAACTCCTTCCTCGCAGCAGTGATCTACACTTGGCACACAGGAACTGCTCAACCAAAATCCACTGGCTGCTTGGCCAGTGGGTGGATGGATGCCTAGTTGGGAAATTGACATTTCCCAGCGGGGCAATGCCATCCACCCATCGGCCTCAAGTGCACGAGCCTGTGAGTCCCATTTTAAAATGTAAAGTGCAGGAGTTTCCGACTGCAGGCTCTGTAAGTCCGGAGAAGGCCAAGGAAGCTGCATTTTTAATTTTGAAACCAAGGTCAGGTTGCAAGGCCTCCTGTGGGAGAGGCTGATGAAGACACCTGAAGTTGAACTGATGAAGCTTTATAGCTTCCCATGGACTGGCTGCTGGAGTTGAGAATTTACTCTCTCTGCTTAAGCATAGATGTGATTTAAAAAATGCAGAAGTGCTTTGGGAGGCTGAGGCAGGTGGATCATGAGGTCAAGAGATCGAGACCATCCTGGTCAACATGGTGAAACCCCGTCTCTACTAAAAATACAAAAATTAGCTGGGCATGGTGGTGCATGCCTGTAATCCCAGCTACTCAGGAGGCTGAGGCAGGAGAATTGCCTGAACCCAGAAGTTGGAGGTTGCGGTGAGCTAAGATTGCGCCATTGCACTCCAGCGTGAGTAACAAGAGCAAAACTCCGTCTCAAAAAAAAAAAAAAAATTTAAAAAAAATGCAGAAGTGATAACGCAAAATTATCTGGCACCATTTGGGGAGGAGCCCAGCTGGACGTCGCTCAGGATCTAGTTGTCTGCACTGATGCTCCCTGGCGAAAGCGATTGCTCAGGAGGAAGCACGGAAATACAGGGCAGAGAAAATTGAAACTTGACATGGAGTGAATGCAGGGTGAACACACAGAGGAGTTTCGGTGTAAACACATCTTGTTTGAGGGTTGGTGTTTATTTCCGAAAATTTCAGATTTTCAACGTTTGCTTTGGTAGAAACAACTGCCACTCTAAGAGCCAAACTCTAAGCTAGGAAATATTGTGCTCTGAGCTGAGCGTTCTTCTGTTTGAGATGAAGCAGGGTTTCCCTGCAGCCTGGCACCTGCCGGGTGTGCTGGCCAGCTCCCTGCTGGTTTCCAGCCTGGGTGCCCTATGCAGAGAGATCACCCAGGAGAGATCACACTGACTTTTCCTCCAGGAAAGTGCAGAGGTTGCCCCGACTGGACACCCTGCAATTCCACAACTAGGGACCACAACATTCACTTAAGAGCTGATGAGGTGGACAGCAGAAACAAGGCAAGGCATGAAACCAGGCATCAGAATGCGATAGGAACCTTGGGAACTGGACTTTGTCCATATGAGATACTTCATGCAGGATGTTGTTGAAAGGTTTTAGGTAGCACATGGGCAACTTGTTAAATAACAGTAACACCACTTTGAGAAATTTGTCCGTACTTTAATTCTTTCTGTCCCTCTGATGATATCCAAATAGAAGGCTTCTTTTGGTGCCAGAATCTCTTTAACATTATTCTCATATTTTGCTCTTTTTTTTTTCTTTTTTTGAAATGGAGTCTTTCTCTGTCCCCCAGGCTGGAGTGCAGTGGCGTGATCTCGGCTCACTGCAACCTCTGCCTCCTGGGTTCAAGTGATTCTCCTGCGTCAACCTCCCAAGTAGCTGGGACTACAGATGCATGCCACCATGCCTGAATAATTTTTTGTATTTTTGGTAGAGACAGGTTTCAGCATGTTGGCCAGGATGGTCTCAATCACCTGACCTTGTGACTCGCCTGCCTTGGCCTCTCAAAGTGTTGGGATTACAGGCGTGAGCCACCGTGCCCAGCCTGCTCATCTTTTTAAATAAAAAGGGAAGAGACTTAAGCCTCCTGGCTGTAAGACCAACAAAAGTATCTAGCTAGCATGTAATAATGTTTTGTTGTTTTCACTGTATTCAAGACAAATGATCAAGGTTTTCACCTATGGTAATGACAGAAAGGTTTGTTTCAGATAGATGTGTATGGGTACAAAGAATGAGACAAACACAATAGACGGATTAGGTCAATATAAATGCAGATGTTAGGTGGAGGGTGCTATCAGGTGCCTGACATTTGGTGCCTGATGTCAGGTGCTATCAGGTTCCTGTGCCTCCCTACCCCTAAAACCCTTCCAGCTCACCTTTCCACCCCGCTTATGAAGAGCAGTCACTCTTGTCACAGGCCACATCTTGTCCCTGATTTTCATTTAGGAGCTACACTTGCAGTGACTTGGGGCCATCCAGCACAAAGGAGTGATTGCCTTTCTATTCCTGCTGAAACGTCCAGCCTGCAGCCACACAGAGCACCTTGACCATTCATGCTGCTGACATCTGCAGCCTCCTATGCTCCCTTGACACTTTAATACTGCTATCAAAAGACATCTATCCGGGTGTCTGCACTACCTGAGAACCCAGCAAGTTCTTTCTCCTGCCTGTTTACATTAAAAGTACTCATTACAATTCAAATGACTTTCAAATTATGCTCGTCTGGATTTCTGTGCTTTATAAAGACTCCCATGCCTATCTCTTTCTGGGGCTATAAGTTAAAATATTTTTATTATGATAAAAACCGATTTAAGGACTCCACTGACATTTGCTAAACTGTAGATACCACAGCTTCATGCTGAATATGCTCTCCCTCAGCCCACCCCAAAAGAAGGGAAACTGAGGACAGGAGCTCCGCAAATGAATGCTGCGTTGAGCATCAACTTGAGTCTTGGTGGTACAGCAAGTGCAAGGACTGCGTGCAGCAACCATGGGTTACACTCTCCATCACTGACTGTGTGGAGGGCATTACTAGCATCAGCTACCCTCCGAAAGAATGCTTGTATTCCCCATCGGGGAAAAAAAAAGCATGGAAAAATACATTTTAGCCAATATGAGAGGGAACTTACTAACGCTCAGAGCTTTCAGCAGGGAAATGCGGAGAGATCACCCTAACATTGCCTTCAAAGGTAGTGGCACAAGTCTACCCAGGAGTATCCCAATCAGAGACTCGATAGCCACTTGCCTCTGTAAAAGCAATCTGAGGCCAGGCGCAGTGGCTCATGTCTGTAATCCCAGCACTCTGGGAGGCCGAGGGAGATGGATCACTTGAGGCCAGGAGTTTGATATCAGCCTGACCAACATGGTGAAACCCCATCTCTACTAAAAATACCAAAATTAGGCTGGGCATAGTAGCACATGCCTTTAATCCCAGTTACTCGTGAGGCTGAGGCAGAAGAATCACTTGAACCTGGGAGACAAAGCTTGCAGTGAGCAAAGATTGTGCCACCGGGCTTCAGCCTGGGCTATAGAGTAAGACTCTAACTCAAATTAAAAGAGAAAGAGACACACACACACACACACACAGAGAGAGAGAGAGAGAGAGAGAGAGATATTTGAGCACTGGATTTGTGGACTGCATCCCTTTCCAGCTCTGATAGTGTGCATTCAGCTCTGCATTACACACAAGTTTTGGAAGCAGGCAAATGACATCCAGCTCAAGTTGAATTCAATGAACTATATTGATAGACAAAAAGGCTGCATGTCCAGGCACAGCTGGATCCAGATGTTCAAATGACATCTGAAAAGCAGGATGAGCAGAAACCAACTCTGAGATGCCCAGGGGTAGAGGGTTCCAGAGAGGATGGCAAATGCCATGCAGAGAAGGAGGGCAAGAGGGTCCTGAGGTTTGGGGGACCAAGTGCATGCAGGGATTCCAGGTCTGGTAGGAATCTTTCTGGCCGTTTCTCAAGGAGCAGTGGAAAGCAATGTTACAGCTACTCCAGGCTGCTCAGTTTCCCTCCTCACAAGTACATGCTCCACCCCTGCTGAACTGGGTTAGCTCTGAGTGGAGGTGTTCAGAGGACACAGAAAGCATGGTGGTCCTGCTGGCATGAGGCCCTAGTACCACAGCCATGGGCACAGCAGGAGAAAATGGGGGTATTTAGCTGGAGAAACCCAGGTCTCTCCTTTCTGTGGTTCAGGCTGCCTCGCAGTGAAGACAGGAAGACTCCCAGTGTGGCTCCTGGGGCCTGAGAGTGAGACCCACTGCTGCCAGTCCAAGGAGGTGGAAGGAGGCCTCAAGGAAGGACTTGGGACTGGTGAGAGCTGTCCATGGTGGCTGCCTTCAGGAAGTTGCGCAGTCCCTCCTCAACTCTGGAGGCAGGTGCTGGACAGGTCAGGGGAGCCATGGAGGGGGCTTCTGCACTGACAGCCTGCTGATCCCCTCAGGAGGTCTCAGTGTCAAAAAGTGGAACCTAAATTCTGGCATGGTCTCCATGTGTTCCCTTTTGCACTGCCTTTGGCCAAGATGAATGTGTGTGATGACACTGTCTTTTGCAAGGGGTAAAAGGCATCAAACTGGATTAGGCACAGAGTCAACTGAGCTTTCTCAGGGTAGGTCCAGCACAATGGTCCAGGGGCTTCAGCACTGTGGTGAGAACTGTTACAACAGGGCAGGACATGGAGGAAACTGGGGCCCATGGACCACCCCAGGACCACAGCCTCCTCTCAGCAAGCGTGGGAGAAAGCTGCTTCACATCGATGGAGATTAGGGCCAAATCCTGTATCCAGTGCTTGTCAGTTCTGGTGCCAGCTTGGGGTGCTGGAGGATGCTGTCTGATCAAGCTGGACCCCAGATTCTCCCTGGAATATGGGGCACAGGGGAGGCAGGAAGAAGAGCCCTTTCTAATCCCACCCAAGCACCAGGGACTGAGAACATGGGAAAAGTGCTTTTATCAGAGAAAATCCAAGGTGTTATTAAGAAGAAGGAGGAAAATGAGGCTGGGGCCATCAAAACCAACAGTTTTCTCCATCAATAAGGAAGGCCACTCTCTTGTAGGCTCCCATTCCTACCTTCCTAACTCTCTCCCGCAGCCACATCTGCTTCAGCCCCAAGCAGAGAGACACCCATCAGAAGTGCTCGTGGGCAAGGACAGAGGAGCAGGTCACCCCATTTACAGCCTTTTATAATGGGTTTAGAAAAATTCACCTGAGAAGTGAAGGTTGAGTTTTTCAATACCCCATGCTCAAAGTTAGCTTCAGTCATGTTCCGACATTCTGCTCAGCTCCGGGTTTGCTGGTAAAGCAGCCGACGTTCTGCTCAGCTCCGGGTTGCCTTTGCCAATGTATCCACCTTCCTTATGCCTTAAATCCTACTCCCAGAGTCCTCCAACATCAAGGATTCTAATCTGAGGTAAGGAGGGAGTCAGGTTTGGGGGCTTCACTTTCCGTTTTTCCTCCTGACTCTTTGCAAAGAATGGCCTGAGAAGTATTTGACAAAAATGTAGTTTTTCTCTCTTTTTTTTTTTTTTGACTGAAATATTGGATGCATCTGACTTTTCTACCTTCTCTTAGAAATATTTGTGATAACAAGCCTGGGCAACATAGGGAAACCTGACCTGTACCCCCCCAAAAAAATACAAAAATTAACTAGGCATGTTGATGGAATGCACCTATAGTCCCAGCTACTTGAGAGGCTGAGGTGGGAGAATTGCTTGAGCCCTGGAGGTTGAGGAGGTCGAGGCTGTAGTCAACTGAGATTGTGCCATTGCACTCCAGCCTGGGGAACAGTGTGAAACCTTTTCTCCAAAAAAAGAAAAATATTTATGAGAGATCTACTAAATAAAGTATTGGAGCATGACCACAGGAGTACACTGTGTATCAGTGTAATGTCGGCTACAAGATCTTAAATTATATCAACATAATCAGACTGAAAATCCCACTCAGTAGTTTCACTTTTAGGTTCCAAATTCAAGGTCTGTGTATCTCTCTTGAATGAGTTAATATATGTACCATGACTCCTAAGATTAAAATCCAATTAATGTGGGTGTCTGGATATTTTTGAAGCTTTTTTTCCCCCACCAGCACACAAGCAAAACCCAACCTAGTGTTTACTTTAACTTCTCAATGTGTAAAAAATTGTTAGTGGATTTTAGAGGCATCTGCCGTAAGTGTGTAGTTTCTGCCTCTCTACTCATTTCCATGCTGGGGAACCGGATCAGGTACAGGGTGCAACAAAGGCAGATGGCCAAGGCGGGTCACATTTGTGAGGGTGAGAGGTAATCGGAGGTGCCCTGAGCAAACCTCCGTGTCGTCCACGTTCCTTCTGCACTTCTTTTCCAGGAAGACCAGCTGTCTATTCCCCTGCGCTGCCTCTGGCCCAAAGGCCTGGCCGGTTAGCGCCATATGACTAATTCAGACTAATTGTCATGGATCAAATAGCTGCAAACTATTTCCAGTTGCCAGTCTCCTGTTTTCCAATTGTCCCTCTGTTATATGTCTAAGCAAACATTTGTTCTGCTTATCGTTTCTGAGCAAAGACATGAATCACTTGCCTAGAAGAAACCACAGAGGCAGCTGTTGCCCATTAGGAGCCGACATTTGGGAACGGGGCCTGCAAACAGGACTCCAGAACTGGAGTTTGCTTTTTATTTGACTCAGTTCTGGAAAAGGAAGCACTCGGCACTCTAGGAGATTAACAGTCAGGTCTGTCCTATCATTTTGTGGCAGGACACTGGAATAGCAAAAGACCTCCTATTATTAAGAAATCTTACCTTTCCCTGGCCAAAGTGCCTGAAATCCCAAACTCCAGCTCTCCTTTGGCAGAAGATATTGTCTTGAGGTTCCTGTAAAAGTGTCCATGTGTTGCCTGATGAACTCATGAACCAGTTTGCTCTCAATAAAATTATCGTGGGAACCCTTTTAAAACAGGCTTCTAAGATAGAATTAGAGGGTCTTTGTATTAGTCTATTTTCATGCTGCTAAAAGACATACAACAGACTCGGGAATTTATAAAGGAAAGAGGTTTAATGGACTCACAATGCCACATGGCTGGGGAGGCCTCACAATCATAGTGAAAGGCAAGGAGGAGCAAAGGCATGTCTTATATGGTGGCAGGAAGAGAGCATGTGCAGGGGAATTCCCCTTTGTAAAACTATCAGGTCTCAAAGACTTATTCACTATCATGAGAACAGCACAGGAAGACCTATGCCCTTCGGGTCCCTCCCATGACACATGGGAACTGTGGAAGTTACAACTCAAGATGAGATTTGGGGAGACACAGCCAAACCATGTCAAACCTTACATTGACGGGTTATCAGGAACTGGGGACTTATTTGATTTTGTAGTAACTTGTATGGAAAATCTACTTTCTAATAGGCTTTGTGCTACACATGTCTATATGGTTCATATTATTTAATCCTCAAAACCCTAACAGATGGGAAGAAAAGATGATAAACTCAAACAAGGCCATAGACAGAGAGACAGAAACTTTGCATCGGAGAAGCTTTCAGGCCTGACGGATTCTCCCAGCTGAGCTTTGAAATGTAGGCAAGGCTAACCCAGGCAGGAAGGAGGAGACCAATGCCTGGGTGAAGGAAAACAAGGCTTAGGTGAGGGAGGGCGGGTAAGACAGGAATGCTCAGGGGATAATTCTGTGGCACAGGTGTGAAGCTGAGGATAGTTGAGGTGGAAAAATCTAAGTCCCAAACTTCCTTCAGGGCTCTGGATCCAAACCAAATCCTCCTCCCCCACAGAGATCTTAGAGGAAGCTCTGAGCACCAGGTTCCATCAGTCTTGAAAATCTCAACACCAACTGGGGCCAGGAGTTCAAAACCAGCCTGGGCAACATAGTGAGATCCCATCTCTACAAAAAATTTAAAAAATAAGCCAGGTGTGTTGGTATGTGTCTATAATCCCAGCTACTTGAGAGGCTGAGACGAGAGGATTGTTTGAGCCCAGGAGTTTGAGGCTGCAGTGAGCTTTGATAGCACCACTACACTCCAGTCTGGGCGAGAGAGCAAGACCCTATCTCGAAAAAACAAAAAATAAAAAAGTAAATCTTACTGTTACATATTCCCTCGTTAAAGCCCTTTCTTGGCTTTAAATACCCTTATTTCTCTATCTTTTATCCCACTTCCATTTCCTCACAATTAATTTTACACATAATCATTCTTTATGTTTAGTCATTTGACTTGATTATTGTCTCTTGTGCTGGAAGGAGGTCACTAGGAGAGGATGCTGGTCTTGTTCACTTCTGTGTCCCAGCCATTCAGTAGACACGCTAGTATTTCCTGAAGACACGCAGTTTCTTTAAGCCTCAGTTTCCCCAACTGCCAAAAGCAGCAATGAATTCTCTGTGTCACAAGTTATAGGTTTGCAAGGATTAAATAAGAAAATAAGGAAGAGAAGACACTGCGGTCTGTGACATGAGCCATGTAAGGCCGGTTGGTTTTCAACACTGCTGCCTGCAGAGGCTAATTTGGCAAGCTATTTTTACATCATCATGGTCCACATCTGAGGTCGAACTGCGGCATCTTCACCACAAACGACAGCTATAGCGCTCCCCCCAGCTGAAAACCCTAGGAGTCTATTGAAAACAAATTAGCAATGCCTCATTCTCAATGAGAAAGTCTCGGGGAGATTTATAATTTTATTTTTTCTAAGTGTACAGAATAACATAAATCAAAAGGAGCAATAGTCTACCTTGTGTTTGGACTACTTTGACCCTCTTCAACCTCTGCCAATTTTTATCTCATTTTTGTTTAACTTTATACATCAGAGTTTAATTTGAGAGCTGGTGGAGAAGACAGTGATGTATAGGTTACATCAGGTGCAGATGAAATTGCCCTGTCCCCAGCGACTGGAGGCTAAAGGGAGGGTCCCGGTCCTGTTTCGGGGTGGAAGAGGAATGGTGCAGTTTGCTCCTGGAACCCAGACTCTCTCCACACTGTAGCCTCTGCTGTGGTGTCTCATTGATTGATTTGGCCAGGTTCGAGGAGCTTACAAAATTGTGTCCATGCAGGGCTCATACTTCCAGAGCAGGCCCGGGCTCAAAGCATCAGCCACTGCGGACAGTGTCATTTTTGGAACCAGATAAGGAGTTCTATTAGCATTGATTTTTCCTCTCTTTTAAATCGTTATGTTCCCTAGAAAAGTATGTTGAGTTGGCAGTGTGTAATCTGCCAGAGAGAAGGCTGGCTTTGCCTTTCTGACTGTGCAGAGCCTGCCTGGCATCCCACAGAGCACTCACTAAGAGTTGCTGCATGGACACAGGAACGAATGAATGAATGAATGAACGAGCTGCCCTTTGCTTCATCATTACTTTTTTGTTTGTTTTTGAGATGGAGTTTTGCTCTTGTTGCCCAGGCTGGAGTGCAGTGACGTGATCTCGGCTCATAGCAACCTGTGCCTCCCAGGTTGAAGCAATTCTCCTGCCTCAGCCTCCCGAGTAAGCTGGGACTACAGGCATTTGCCACCATGCCCAGCTAATTTTGTATCTTTCATAGAGATGGTTTTTGCCATGTTGGTCAGGCTGATCGTGAACAACTGACCTTAGCCCACTTTGACCTCCCAAAGTGCTGGGATTATAGGCATGAGCCACTGCGCCCAGCCAGCTTCCTCATTGCTTTTATGTTTCAGCTGGCCGTAATACTTTGTAGAATGACACACACAAATTGATGAACTGGGCCCCAGGCACAGGAACTGGTGAGCTGCTGTGTGTCCTGGAAAGTGCATTAATATAGCTTAGGGACCCTGGATACTGGAAGGAAACTTGAGATCCTCTTATCCTACTCTCATCTTTTCACATGGATGTTCCCCAGGACAGCCTGGTCAGGGGCTGCACCACTGCTATTAAATGCCATCAGCCGGGGAGGGGAGGCAGTTGTCACTCACGCCATGACCTAGGGTTAGCATTTTTAAAAGTGCATTTCCCTTATAGCAATTACCACATTTAGAAACTATATATTTGTGCGATGATTTGATTAAAGTCTGTCTCCCCACTAGACCCTGAAAACACTGACAAATTCTATAATTAAACTTTACAAGAAAGTTCTGTTTGGGGCCAGGTGTGGTGGCTCATGCCTGCAATCCCAGCACTTTGGGAGGCTGAGGTAGGCGGATCACCTGAGGTCAGAAGTTCAAGACCAGCCCGGCCAACATGGTGAAACCCCATCTCTACTAAAAATACAAAAATTAGCCAGGTGTGGTGGCGTGTGCCTGTAGTCCCAGCTACTCTGGAGGCTGAGGCTGGAGAATCACTTGAACGTGGGAGGTGGAGGTTGCAGTGAGCCCAGATGGCACCACTGCACTCCATCCAGCTGAGGTGGGAAGATCACCTGAGGTCAGAAGTTCAAGACCAGCCTAGCCAATATGGTGAAAACCTGTCTCTACTAAAAAATACAAAAATTAGCTTGGTATGGTGGTGCGTGCCCGTAGTCCCAGGTATTCAGGAGGCTGAGGTAGGAGGCCAGCTTGAACTCAGGAGGTGGAGGTTGCAGTGAGCTGAGGTCACGCCACTGCATTCCAGCCTGGGTGACAAAGCGAGACTCTATCTCAAAAATAAATAAATAAATAAATAATAACAGTAGAAGAATGATAATATGAACTATGCTAGCATTCATACAACAGAATATTATGCAGCCATCAAAAACTATGTTTGCCAAAGATTTATCATAACATGGCAAAATACTATGGCAATGCTCAATCAAAATCTCAAAATTCAAAATTGCATCCCACTCTTACCATAATCAAAGAGGCAAAACTCCGAGGAAAGTCACTGGAAAAAGTTCCACCAAGCTGTTCCAGTTGTTTTTGGAGAACAGGATGATGAATGACTTCTCTTTTCTTCTATTTTTTTCAATTAGATTTTATGTAATAAGCATTTGATAAAAGAGAATTATATACATTTTATCTCAAGGAAAAATGGCCGGCCCCAGGACTTTGCCTTCACATTGTCAATGACAGTAGGAGATGAGGCATGTCAAGGCAGGCACGCCCCTTCCAGGCACACACAGCAAACCCCAAAGCTTCTGCAGGAGCATCATCCATCCCCGCACCTGTTCAGAGTCCTGTGCCATGAGAACATCCCCTCTCTCTGCCCGACTCCTCCACAGACTCTTAAGATCTTTGAGGGCAGTGCTACGGTCTCCTCTTCCCATTCCCAGCCCAGGGCTGGCATGGGCTGGGTGCTTTGGAAGAGGCACTGCACCTGTGGTGGTTTTCTGCCTCTTAGCCTTAGAGCTCTCCATGGGATGTGCCTTGGGAGGCAGACCTGGGTGGCAGTTTCCCTCATTTCTGCAGGGGTTTATCCAGTGTAGAGTCCTGGCAGGAGAGTGGAGGAAGAGAAGAGAGGGCAGTCCAAGAATGGCATCTGCTGGTCACGTCCCTGTGGGTCTTCCTGGGCCTGACTTTCTCCTGAAGGTCAAAGCTCCTCTAAAATGTCTCTGACCACACTCTCCTCCTGGCTTCCAGTAACCCATCCCTTCAGGCATGGGGAAGTAACAGTTCTGATCATTTTCTCTGTGCTTTCCTTCACCCTTTCCAAATTAGCTTCTTTAGAGAATCTTCCATGAATAATCCTAACCGGAAGTGTCCAGTCTTTCCCACCAGGACTCTGATGCACAGAGAACTTATCTGAAAACACAGTGCCCGTGCCCTCCACAGTGTGTGGAGAAGAGAGGCCTGTTCAAGGAAAGGTGGCATCTCTGAGTCTCATGACATCTCCCAGTGCGCCTGGCACCAGGTGTGGGAGAGCCGAGTTCCAGGGCAGACAGACGTGAGTCCAAATACAAGAGCTAACCCTTCTAACAGCACTGAGACCCTTCACACATTCCTCTACCTCTCAAGCCTCATCTTCTTCATCTGCAAAATGGAGCAAGAACGAGTACACGTTGTGAATCTTGTGAGGATTAAATGAGGTACTATCCCTAAATTTCTTAGCATGTGACCTGGCTTGGACTAAACCCCCCAGCAAATATCAGCTAGCACAATTATTGCTCTGACTCTGTGCAGCTGCCTCATGAATGCAAATGTCCAAAGCAGACCTCCACTCCTGAAGACGTGTGGCAGCGGGACCCAAATCCTCCCTCTCCCTGTCCTGGGCTGCAGAGATGACAGGGAAGGCCTTCCCCAGGACCACACACACTGCCCTACATCCATTCTGTGCATGCTCTGCTGTGAGACACAGGGTTATTTACAGAGTAAGACAAGGAGATGACAAACAGTAGGAGATGAGGTGCATTTTGGGAAAATCCCTTGTTTATTTAAATATTGCACTTATGAAAGGCACCGAAAGAGAAATATGGGCATTTGTGGCAATGATCAAAAAGGGAAAAAAACGGAAATACATGATTAAACACACAGGAAAGGATTACATCTGAAATAAAATTTGGTACCCTTAAAATATCTGTAATTCAACCTCAGAACGAGTGTATCTTTTAAAAGCTCTTTGAAAACACGTCCCCACTCTCTTTGTCTCTTTTCTTTATAAGGCATCTTCTCTTTAACTCCCTTTGGGAAACTTCTTATAAATGAGGATTTGCATCTCCAGGGATTACTCTGGTTAGGAAAGTGTTTTATTAAAAAATATATGTTTGCCACAGAATGCTGAGCGATATAATTAGCTGGTCCCTTCTGTTTTATTTTAAAAGGCTGTATGGCCAAGTTCTAATTAAACATATTCTCAGGACGTTTGAAATGTGAAGGTGCCTCAGAAATGGGCACTGAAATGAAAGCAGCAAAGGCTCTGGGAGTGTAAACCAGGAGGCAGGATCTCTGGTCACGGTGCACCCGGCAATACGGCTTCATTGTTATCTCTATGTGTACAGCTACTGTGGACAGAGAAGCTGGTCCCTTCCCACCTTGGTGGGACACTGCCTTGTGTTCTGGGAGGCCACGTGCTAAATGAGCTGATCTGGTTCCACCCAGGGCAATCCGGAAAGGCTGAAGAAGTCCTGGGCTGGGATTCTGGGGACCTGCTCATGTAATAGGTTATCATCTCCAAAGTGACAACTGCTAAGGTCCTCGCCAGCTCTGACATTCTGATTGGACATGTGGATGTTTCCACTGGCCTTGCTCTTGTCACAGAGCATAAGAATGCTCCGAATGATCATGCTTCATTTTACTTTATGAACTCAGGAATAAAAGAGAAGGCTGGAGAATCTCACTCTTGTTCCTACAGAATAATGCCAGACAGCCTCAACCACGAGAGGCAGTGCTGTGCTCTCATTTGCAAAAAGAGAAGGATGCTTCCCGGTCTCCCTTTTGGCGAAGCAGGTAACCTGGAAATGGAAGTATTCTGTCTCCATCCAGAAAGATGGGCTAGGAGCCCACAGGAGTTTAGAGTTTAGAAATGCCCCCTCTGAATCCTCCCACCTGAGCACGCTGTGAGGCACTGTTACTCTTTACAAAGCATTTTCATATTCACTGATGCCTCTTACAGAGCAAGCAGAGCTCTCAATTCATTGCTGGTGAGGATATAAAATGCTACACTCACTTCGGAAAACAGTTTCGCACCTTCTTGTAGAGTTATATACACTCATACCATTGACCTAGCAATCATTCTCCTAGGTATTGAAAGTTAAGAGAAATGAAAACTTAGGTTTACCCCAAACCTAGAGCAACACGTACACAGTGGCTTTATTTGTAATCACCCCATACTGGAAACAACTCAGTTATCTTCCAGCTGATGAATGGATAAACAGACCTGGGTATATCCATGCAAAGGAATACCTCTCAGCACTGCTAAGAAACACACTTACTGATACATCCGACAATGCAGATAAATCTCAAATGCATTATACTAGATAAAAGAAGCCAGACTTGAAAGGTGACATACTCTATAATTCAATGTATGCTACACCCTGGAAAAGTGAAAGCAATAGGATGAAGAACAGATCAGGGTTTCAGTAGTTTCTAGGGTGGGGGAGCTGGGGTTAAGGGCAGGTGGATAGTCTGACTAAAAAAGGCAGCACAAAGGAGTTTAGGGGGAGTAAGAAAACTATTCTAGGCCTGGAGTGGTGGCTCACACCTGTAATCCTGGCACTTTGGGAGGCTGAGGTGGGTGGATCATCTGAGGTCAGGAGTTTGAGAGCAGCCTGGCCAACATGGCGAAACCTCGTCTCTACTAAAAATACAAAATAGTAGCTGGGCATGGTGGTAGGCACCTGTAATCCCAGCTACTCGGAAGTCTGTGGCAGGAGAATTGCTTGAACCTGGGAGGTGGAGGTTGCAGTGAGCTGAGATCGTGCCATTGCATTCCAGCCTGGGTGACAAGAGTGAAACTCTGTCTAGAAAAAAAAAAAGAAAAAAAAAGAAAAGAAAGGAAAAAAGAAAACGATTCTAAATCTTTAAAAAATTTTTTTGAGATAGAGTTTTGCCCTGTCACACAGGCTGAAGTGCAGCGATGCAATCACGCCGCACTGTAGCCTCGAACTCCCAGTTTCAAGTGATCCTCCTGCCTCAGCCTTCTAAGTATCTGGGGCTACAGGCTCATGCCAGCATACCCAGCTAATTTAAACATTTTTTTTTGTAAAGATGGGGTCTCACTATGTTGCCCAGGCTGATCTTGAATCCTGCGCTCCAGCGATCCTCCTGCCTCAGCCTCCCAAAGTGCTGGGATTACAGGCATGAGCCACCACTGCACTTGGCTTCTGTTCCAAATCTTGATGACAGTGGTAGTTATATGATTTTGTGCATTTGGCAAAACTCAGAGAACTGCATACCAAAAAAAAGCGCATTTTATTGTATGCAAATTAAAAACTAAAAAAAAAACCTTATATTCTTGGCAGCAAACATGGCGGTTGTTTGAGGTTGACGTCCTCCTCATACATATTCATTTGCCCTACTAGGAGTGCTCAGTAAGGCATTGGGACATGGCATTCCCTGGAGATGGCTCCTGCTCCATGGACGTGGCCCCTGGAAACTGAAGAGAAGGACTTAGATTACATGGGTCAATAAAAGGTTTTCTATTATTCTCTTCCCTGTTGAATGTGGACAAAGAAACAATTAGTTCCACTCACCACTTGTGGCCCTCTTGAAATCATAAGATAAAACACCTTGGGGATATGATTACACCGAAAACGGGAGGAAGAGTAAGAAGGCAGAGAAAATTGGCTTCTGGTAATATAATAGAGCCATAATCTACCTCTAGCCGATGTCCTTAAGCCAGTGTGAGCAGGAGGTCCTATTTCTCACAGACTAAAGCATCCTAGGAAATACTGAAACATTTCTGATCTGATCCACTGTCTCAAAACAATCTGAAACATTCTGGGGAATAGAGAACTTTGGTGAAATAATATGAAACATGCATGCAACAGACAATGGCAGGACTCGAACAGGCATCTCACAAGTAAGGCAATCCGGATCACCACGCAGATATAAAAAGGTGCTGGAACTCATTAGTAATCATGGAAATGCAAATTAAACACAGTGAGACAGCAACCACAGCCGCTAGATTAGGAAACATTACAAACGCGAAAAACCATTGCTAACAATACCATAGGCTGGCAAGGATGTAGAACAATGAGAACTTTAAAAACTGCTTGTGGGAGTAAAAATTGACACAATCATCTTGGAAAACAGTTAGAGCTGCAGATATGCAAATTCTATGGCCAAGCAATCCCAACCCTAACTATATAAAAATAGGAGATATTCCCCGTGTAAATTACAGCATGGGAACAAGCATGTGCACAGGGGCATTCTTCATGATATTGAAACAATTGGGGGCAGGGGGGAAACTAACACATTGCAACTAACTAACTGTTTTCACAGTCTAGAACTTTGATTATGAACCAGCTACATGGTTAAATGGTTAAATCTCATAAACAATGCTGAGTAAAAGAAACAAGACACAAAATAATTCGTTCAATATGACTTCATTTATGAACATGCACAGGGATACACACCTAAATATCAAAACTACAGAGTAAGGCAAGGAAGTGATCATTACAAAAATTAAAAATAGAGATGGCCTCCAGGAGAGGAGGCTGGAATTGGGAGGCATCGGGGGAGGTTTCAGGTGAGTGAATGTTGTGTATTCAGGTATTATTTAAAATATACCTGTATGATTCACACATTCTTTTACACCTTTGATGTATCTCACATAGAGATATAGGAAGACACAAAGCAAATCACAGCGACATTCAGAAAACCAGTCTGAAGCCAGGAATGTGCAATGAATGACCTTAGATCCTGCATTCTAGAGGAGTCAGCCCCAAAGAAAGACTATCTAAATGGCTCTACATAGTGGTTACAAGCTTTGCTTCCTTTCATTACCATTTAATCTAGCCAAAGACCTTTTAAAGGCATTTGCTTTTAAGTAAAACTCATCTCCTTTTAAAAGCACAAATTTTTGGCCAGGCACTGTGGCTCACCCCTGTAATCCCAGTACTTTGGGAAGCCGAGGCAGGTTGATCACTTGATGTCGAGAGCTTGAGACCATCCTGGCCAACCTGGTGAAACCCTGACTCTACTAAAAATACACAAACTAGCTGGGCGTGGTGGCGCACACCTGTGATCCCAGCTACTCAGGAAGCTGAGGCTGGAGAATCACTTGAACCCGGGAGGCGGAGGTTGCAGTCACCCATGACCGTGCCATTGCACTTCAGCCTGGAAAGCAGCAGAACGTATCTCTGTCTTAAAAAAATACAAAAACAAAAACAAAAAACCGATTTTGTCTTTTAAGTTTAGTAAGTGTTAATCTTACAGAGTTCCCTTACTAATGTTTTTAAGATTTAGATCCGATTTGTTCTGTATGTAAGTCTGTGGAGACTTAACGTGAGCTGTCCTATCCAACTATTCCTTATTTGCCTGGAGAGCCTTTATCTTAAAAACTCAATCATCAGAGCAAGAAATATAGGAGACCACAACGCAACGCCTCTTGAATAGGTAAAAGCATTAACACATCTTCCACGGTCCAGGCACACACTTCATGCAGTTACCTTGTAGAAAATACCTTCCTGCTCTTATTTGAGCCTATTAACTCTACTCTTATTTTAAATATAAATATAACATGCTCAGCCATCTGTTTCCAAGAATACATCAGCTTAGAAAGGTAAAAGTGAAGAAGAAGGACTGCTCTGGCCAGTGACAGTTAAAAAGCTCATACTGTCAAAGAAGAGAGAGGAAAAAACCCTCTCAATTCTCCTAAGCTTCTGGAGGCATTTATTGTAAAGACAGCAATGAAATGTTGAATTAGAAATTGACCAAACCCTTTCTGTAAGAAATCAGGCATAGGTACGGTGCACAGTAAATAACTGCCATCAAATATTTAGCAAAACATATTCAATAGAGTAAGTTTAATATATATTTTCCCACAATGGATAAGTCATTTTGTGGGAATGCTAGGAATGTCCTTTGAATCCAAGTCCCAACCAGTATATGTGCATGCATAGATACAAATATGTATACATATATGCATGATTAAATGTACATATACACAGATGTATACAGGAAAATATTCATTTATTATGTGTGTGTCGGGGGGCTGGAATCCCATGAAATAATTCTGGATTTGGTTGGAATTCACCCCGATAGCTGAACAATTATGGGACAACTACATCCTCAGCACAAAATGACCTTTTCATCAAGTTACAAAACATTAAAGGTTAAAGAATGTCTGAAAGGCAGTTAATACTTTTAAAACATTGGGAGGATGGTCATCTTTTCAGAGATCTGACCAAAAATGTGAAGGAAGTGTTGGACGGCCTTTCTGGGCTTTATTTGCAGGGGGGTGTCACATGTTTGCACTGCCTGCTCTGGCTGAAACCATGAATGAACCTACCTCCTTAGGAAATAAGACAAGATGGTCTTGTGCGCTGCACAGCACAGGAGCTCACGAGAGGACTCCTTAGCAGGCTGCTTCCTAATTGCAATTTTGAAGTCACATTTCTTCCTCTCACGAGTGGCGATGGCAAAGAGAGCAAATCAATGAGACTGTCAGATTTATCCCGCCTTCTATTTTCCATTTGACCTGGATGGTGCAAATTCCAGTCACTACTAACAGGGAAAATAGAAATATCAGTCACCAGACCCCTTCCTCTAATGAGCTCACAGAAAAGCCCAGAAGAACCTTCCTTATCAGCCCTGCAAATGCCCACTCTGCCCGGAAAGTCAGGTGGACTGCACTGTGTCTTCAGCAATTCTCTCCTTTCTTTCTTTCTCACTCCATTCCAAGCACCTGCATATAATCTCAGGTGCATCCAGGCTCAGCCCAAGTATAAGCCTTTATTTTCAGAGTGGTCTGGCCCTGTGGCCACCTTGCACACCAACTTATGGGGGTACCACTTATTGGACAACTACTGTTCATCACCAAGCTCTTGGCCAAGGCTTGGACACCCACAATCCCAGATAAGCCTCATGAGTGTCCTGGGAAGTAGACTCTACTGTGTACACCATGGGCACATGGCTAATGACACCAGTGCCTTTCACACTCTGGTCTGACGCTGAAAGTTTCCAGCATGTAACCCCCAAAACCCAGGGTTTCAAGGGGCATCTCCAACTCTTTATTTTTTTCTGAGACAGGGTCTCACTCTGTTGCCCAGGCTGGAGTGCAGTGGCGCAATCTCAACTCACTACACGCTCAACCTCTCAGGCTCAAGTGATCTTCCTGCCTCAGTCTCCCAAGTCGTTGGGATTACAGATGCATGCAACCAGACCCAGCTAATTTTTTTTATCTTTATTTGTGGAGATAGGGTTTTGTCATGTCACCCAGGCTGGTCTCAAACTCTTAGATTCAGGTGATATGCCTGCCTCAGCCTCCCAAAGTGCCAGAATTACAGGCATGAGCCACAGGGCCCAGCCAAGGCATCTCCAGTTTTGATGGAATGTTTCTACACTGAATCCCTACTTAGCATTTAAGTTGGAGAAAGCTGTCCTGATTTAGAGATGGAGACGAGGTTCAAAGAGAGGGAGTGACCTGCTCAGGCTCACTGGGTTACTCATGGGCCACGGAGTAACCCAGTTAGTAACATGGGTTCAGGCCTCCCATCACCACAGTTGGAGCTTGCATTCCCCTGCAAGGTACTGCTTGCTGTACACACATCCATCTGTGGGGCACACCGAGACCTATCTCCTCTCATAAACTGACTAGCTCCATTCTCTTGGTCCTTCACCTGTTATTTACTTCCTCATTCATTGTGCACAGTTCAGCCAAGATCGGAATTAGTGCGGGGCTCGAAGACAGCCAGCCTTCTACCTTTCCTTTCTGCTTTTACTGCCTACCTTCTTGTGTCTGTATGGGCTCTCAATACAGCAGCATCCTCAAGGCAGAGAAAGCAGGGGCTGGGTGCTTGCATTTCTGCACATTCTAGACAGGAGCGACTCTTTAAAAAATTTCACTGTGGGAGGATGACTCTGGTCCATTTTCAAGCTTCAGGTGAGGCCTGAGGAGGGGAAGATGGAAAGAGGGTTCCTGGGTTTCCAAGAGAGGTTTCCCTGCCCTGTTATGTAAGTTGACTCAGCCATCTCGGAAGGGGCCTACTCCTTCCTTATGCCTCCCCCTGATGGGAACCCCACCCCAGGTCCTAAAACCAGCTAGGATGGAAGATTCTCTTAGCAAGTGGAGAGGCCCCTCTTGTACCTCTGTCACCAGCTATTTACCCCATGCATTCTCATCAAGCCTGGGGCCAGACCCTCTTCTCTTCAGCCAACACACTCCTCAAAACCCCAAATGATACAAGTCTCCTTAGGAATTAACAAGCTTTGGGCAACATACTTTGAAACTATTGATAATACCTATAAGGTAATTGAGAGTCAAAATTCACTCTCTCCTAAATGTGTGTTCAGCACCTACTCTTTCTGCTGTGTGTATTTACACACAGTGAGCCAGCCTAGGCCAGGCTCTGGGCAGTTCTATCCCCAGGTTCTCCTTGGTGAACAGGCAGGGGAGGCTGGCTGCAGATGAATGACTTGCTTTGACTACATCTGGGGAAGAGGTACAGAGAGGGCTGCTGACTGGCACGCAGACCACCTCCTGCAGCACCTTTTGGCTGCGAACAGGGGTGGGGATTGAGCATTCCCAGAGACAGTTAGCTGGGAACCAACCAAGCCCTGCTGAGATGGAGAAAGAACAAGGTGTTTGGCATCTCACAGCAGAGTCAAAAAAGGCAACAGCACTTCTAAAAATTCTGCTTTAAAGGCAAGCCTGCGCGGTGGTCGCGGGCTCTAACAGGCACAGCCTAGGGACCTGGCACGGGATGGATTATGGGGGGTGGGGAGGGAAGAGCAGACCAGCGCACAAGAGACATCACTATTCCTTGGCTCTCATGCAAAAGTCCCTGTTTAGTCAGGACCTCCAGGAAGAGCTGGGCAGGGTGCTGGTGGAATCAGATGTGACCACATCACAGAGCCAATTTCTCACACGTGCACCTGCCCTGTCTTCCTGGCTGAGCACCTAACCACGGCCAGCGCCTTACGCCTTACAATAGCCAGTTTTGCCCACTCACTGGAGCTGCCTTGAGGCCTGGGTGCTTCCTCCAGAAAGCATTTTCCCAGGGGAGAAGTGCTGCAGGCTGAGGCCAGTCTCCAGGCACTGCCTGTCCCTGCCTAGGCTCCCACAGCTTAGCCAAGGTTTGGGGTTCCAGGCGGGTGCCCTCCGGAGCTCCCTGGCCTGTGCGGATGCAGGGTCCTTGGCTCAGGGCAAAATGGAAAGTTCCATATATTTGCTCCGTCATTTCATTATCAGAGGGCCTTTGGGAAAGCTGGCCGTGTGGTCTGGGGTGGGCAAGAATCTTGTCTTGAATCTAAGTCAACAAGAGCAAATGCATGATTTTAACCTAAGTGCTGGGTTTATTAGGGGAACCTAGAGAAGATGGTTGGGGGAAGGAGGCTGGAGCCTTTCTGAAATCCCTCCTTGGGGTCACCATCCACTTCCGGAATCCACCCACACTTTTAAGGGCAAGAGGCATGCAGAGACCCTGCTGTGTGCCTAGTCCACTAGGCCAGCCAGAAAGCCTGCTGGGGCCGCGACTCACCACCCGGAGCCCACCATCACCCCTCCCAAACGCCTTTGCAACACCAACCCCCAACCCCCATCTGGCCTTTTGGGCCAGAGCGGCCGCCCGCACTGTCCCGCCTCCAGAGGGCGCTGACGGAGAGGTGGTAGCGCCCGCTCCCGCCGCCGCGCCAAGGGGCAGCCCCAGGGACTCCACCCCTACCCCCCGCCACTCGGCCTAATTTGAATATTTCATTGGCTGCCGCCAGTCCGGTCAATTTATCATGCAAATGCGGGTGCCCTACGCGCCAGAGAGGAGCCACCGCCCGCGCGGGAGAGCGGCGCCCGATTGGTGGCCAAGACAGCGGCATTTGTAATATTTTTCTTTGGGCATTAGAGTCATTTACCAATGCCATCCCCGCAACTCCAGGCACTGAATCACAAGCCACTTAAAAGGTTTTATTGGCAGCTTCAAAACTTCTTAACATGTTCTTTTATTTCAAACCAAGTGTCAACCTATTTCTGCCCTCCTTCCCCTCCCTCCCACCTTAAAACGCTGCAAAAAAAAAAAACTCCAGACTACTTGGTGCGCTCACTACCTGCACGCGGTAACCGCCTCCGCCTTGCCACAGGGAGGAAGACTGGACCTGTTTGGGGCTATCACTTGGTAGACGTTAAATAAATATTTTTGGGAAGTCTTACAAAGATGGAGGAGAGACGGTTGGAAGAGAGGCACCAAAAGAAAACAGAAAGGAAGAGAAAGGAAGAAAGAAGCCGAAAGAGATAGGGAAAAGAGAAGAGGCAGCAGAAAAGGGTGAAGGCAGAATGGAGGGCTGCCCTGCAAAGGAGAAAAATCTTGGTATTATCAAAGCCCTGGAAATCAGAGACTACCTGCGTGCCATATTATCTAACCCTTCTGGCCAACGTGTCCCCCGTCACCCTGGCCCTCCTATTGTCAAACTACAGGTAATATCCATCAAGTTTCAAGAAATGAAAACGTGAAAGAATGAGGCCCCCGGAGTGCTGTCCCTCTTTTTTTGTACCTGCCCTATTGAGACTTAGGTTCTGTCTTCCCCATTTGTAAATTTAGTGACATACACAAAACCCTCACGTTGAAGACAGAAGAGAAAAAGCAATGTGGAAGAACTGGGAAACAAGATTCTCCCTGGTCCTGTAAATTCTCTGGCCAGTTAATGAGGTCACCACAGAAAACTGGGCTGCCTGGTCTGCTAAGACCTAGTCCTTTGATTTCTGGAACCTCCTCCTCCTTTAGGGTTCCAGCATTCGAAGAGCCGGGGTTCAGAACCGCATCAGGTTACCCACACATTGATTCAAATACCTGCCGTGCGGGGCAGCTGGCGGAACTGCCCGAGAAGAGGTGGGCAGCCCTGAGCTGCAACTAGCAAGTAGCTGCTCGCTCCTGGCCGGGGTGAGCCCCTAGGCGGCTGCAGCTATCTCTAGTGTAGGGCTTTCCCACCCCTCTTATTTTTTAGCTCTGCTTCAAATGATTTCCAAAAATCCATTTCACCCAAAGTGGGGTGGGGGTAAACCACGCCATGCTGTAGTGAGGAATTTGTGAAATTCCCAGCGCAACCCAAGTCGACGCGTGGGATTTGATGAAAGGGCATTTCGCCTGGAGTTAAGCGCTCCAAGCTGAGTTTCATGTGCATCTTTCGTCCTTAGACTGAAATACAGAGACTCTTTATCTTCTTGATTTAATCTTCGCTCTCCTAAAAAAAAAAGTTTTTTGAAAGTTCCGTAGATGATTGAACGAAAGAGAATGAGGGAAGAAAGAAGTATCTGCGAATGTGAGACTCAGAGCACTGGAAAGCAGGGGGTAGACGGGAGGGAGTAGAAAATCGCCATCTCGCGTCTTGGGAAATCTGAGAAAGTGGCAGCTGTGATTGAAAGGACCAGAGGATGTGTATCTAGGCAGACTCGGTTTCCCTCTGCCCACTCCCCTGGGATAACTGTATTTCTTCCTTCCCTCTCTCCCCCTGTTAGATGTATAGTTAAGTGGCGTGTTTTTTTTTTTTTTTTTTTTTTTTTTTAAGGTGTTTATAACTTCCTGGAAATCCTGAACTGGAAAAAAATAATGAGGCATTGGAGAGAGGGACCTTCGAGCCGTGGGTGCCTGGGGGACTAGATCAGGTCGGCTTCCACCCGCTCTCCCAAATCTAGTTGTGCCCAGGAGTTAAGGGCGGGCCAGACAGGGGCACTAGCTTCCACCCTGCTCTGCCCTGGCCCCGGACCCGCACATTCGGGTATCAGGGCTGTTCCCTTTGCCTTTCAGTCCGGCGGTCCTGGTGGAAAACGGCAGTGGCGTGCAGTGGACAGTGTGCAAAGTTAAGCCACATCTCCGTGCCCCAAGCCACAAGAAATTTAAAAAGTAGCAAGCCATGCCTGGTTGGAGGAGGGCTGGCAGTGTGTACTCTGGTGTGACTTGGGATGGGGGGAGGTGCTTCACTTCCCCCAAACCAATTCTTGACCTTGGGCCAAGAGAAGTCCCCTACTCTTCTCCAAAGATTGTACGCCCACCCCCAGCTCCCATCCAGGCACGCCTGACTCAGCTCTATGGAGGCCCCACAGAAGTGGTATTAATATACTCTTCTGATTTTCAAAGGTTTATTTCACGTCAAAACTGTAAAAGTTCTTGGGAGAATTTACAGACAAAACATCTGGTTCGTTAAAACAAAGCTACCGGAAAAAGAGAAACAAACTTCGCCCCTGTGTAAATGCACTTTTAGCAAACAATTTACCGCCTGGGGAGGGCCAGCGTCCCTATCCTTCCTGCTTGGGCAGGGACTGAGGTTCCGGGCCCCAATTCCTGGTTGAGGTGTGCAGGTGGCAAGCTTCCCTGAACCCAGGGCACCTCCTGGACACTGCCTAGCCCAGAATATGGTGCGGGGAGGTGTGAGGAAGATGATAAACCCACATGCCAGGGTTCCAGGTGAGTGCAGGCAGGAGGGCACCCACCTGGTGCCTCCCTCCCCTGATGCTGCCCAGCCCTGGGCTCCTTAAAAGCCTATACCCTGGGCAAATGCCCTCACTCTTTGAAAGCGGCTACAGGCTCTCAGAGGGTACTACTCAGCCTGCCCAGTCTCTCCAGGTGGCCCAAGCTTCCCTCTGGGAACCTCTTTCCAAGGTCAAGGCTCTGGGCCCCGGTGCCTGGGATGGAAGCCAGCTCTCCCTCTAGCCCCTCATCTTGTAATGCTAGCTGTGAGGACACTTTCTTTCCCTGAAGTCTTTTCCCTCAGTGGCCATCCCAGAAAAGGACAGGACTTGGCCTTCTTTGGGTCAAACTGTCACCTACTACCCTCAATCGCCACCTTGAACACAACCTTGGCTGCCTCCCGGCGGTGGCCTGGCTACTCCTTTCTGGCACAGATTCGTGACTCTGCATGGCGTGATTCGAGCCAAACGTCCATCCCAACAGGGCACACCTGTTCCTGCCCACGCCTGCATGTGACTTTCTCTCTCTCTCTCTCTCTCTCTCTCTCTCTCTCTCTCTCTCTCTCTCTCTCTCTCTCTCTCTCTCTCAAAAACTTATCCTGGCAGGGCTCCTGGTAGCTAAGGTCGTGAATGATCCTGGGGTGGGGCACAGGTAGGCCTGGGGACAGGTGCCCCAGTTTACTTGAGTTCAAAAAGTTGGAGGCAGATTTCTAACTCCTGACCTGAAGAAGCTTCATCTGGGATCTTTTCTACTGATTTGCCACTGATTACACAGCATCACCACGGGACTCCACTGGGCCTGAGGTGATACCGTAGGGGTCAGCATTGCCTTCATGGCTCTGGGAGATGTCTGGGGATCACAAGGTTACCACCCAGCTGCTGGGTCAGCCACCTGGCTGCCATGCGAGTACCAGTTTCTTCTATGGACATTTGCAACTCGGTGTTTGGGTGAGTCCCACCGCCTTCTGCCCATTTTTCCTATTTTTAGGGGTTTAAAAAAATGTTCACGGAAGCGTGGCACCTCCCAGAGGTGGTGGCAGCTCACTGGTCTAGGGGTTTACTTTTCAGTGACTCAGGCCGGTGGAAGTTACCAGGGGCTTGCGCAGGGCCAGAGCCTGTTGTTTTCCAAAGATATTCTGAAGAGTGGGGTGAAAAGATTTCTACACGGTGTACATTCTACAGAATTCTAGCTTCTCCGCGGGCGCAGACTTTTCCGCCCTCTAGTCTAGCGTGAAAACAGTTCGACCACTGGATGTGGGCGGCGAAGCCCGCACCCTAGAGCGCGGTGTCTCCCTGCAGGAGGGAGCTCCAACCCGCGCCGCTGCGGCCGGAAACGGCCTCCTCGGGAACCGAACTGAGCATATCTCAGTGTTCGCCTAGAAGCGGCTCCTTTTCCCCTTCTTACTCGCGAATGGCGAAAGGAATAGCCGCGCGGGATTTCACCCGCTTGTGTAGTGGACTCTGAGGGGTCACCAGGCACCGAGACAGAAATCTTTTCAATAAGAATAAAGTCAGGTAAAATGCCTGGTACAACCGCCCTGCAGAGGTCCCAAGAGTAAGTTCCCCGTACACCCTTACCATTAAGTTCTTAGCGGGAGGACAGGAAAGGCCCTTTGGTCTGGCTGGATTGATCAGGGAGGTATGTGCACGTTTACCCTCTGGACATTTGGGGAGGAGCTACGGGGGAGTTGAAGTCAAGGGGCAAAATCAGGTAGAACACAGAACCACAGCCGAGAGCGGCACTCTCTGGGAATGGGCGCAGGGAACTCAGTGCAAAGCTCCGGCTTCCCCAACGTACGGCCCTGCCCTTTCTCCTTCTGTAAAGAACACGCGAATTACACACTTACCGCCATCCAGACACTATTTTTCCCTAAATCGAGCCCTTAGTTCTCACTGGGATCGTTTTCCTCCGCTCTCCACCTCCTCTCCATCAGGCCAAGTCACGCAGCAGCCAGGCGGGGCCAAAAAGTTTCAGCGCGAGACCTCGTGGCTAAGACCTGCCCAGAGACCTCGACGACATATTCTAGGCCCAGGTGAAGCGGGTTTAAGCCCTCGCATCTAGGTAGCTTCCGGATCTGCAGTATGCTTGGCGAGGATTTGGGAAGCCTCCCTTCCTTCTCTCCTAGCCACACCCAGCCCACAGAAGGGCAGAGAGAACCTGGAGGAAAATAATGACTCCAGCGACACTGCCCCTCTTCCATCAATTCCATCCCTAGAATGGCCTGCAAAACGATTCATGTTTTGGGGTCCAGATATTAAGTGGGGGTGGGTACCTGTGGCTAAAAGAACAAGGATTAGGGATTCAGGCTGTGCCAAGCGAGGCCGGGGCCTTTCTTGCCTATCTGGGCTTGGCAGTGTGGTCGCGTTGTGCACTCCGCATAGCCCGTGTTGTTCGTGACGGGCTGTCGCTGCACTGTGCAGCCCGTTGACACTGATGGATGCGCCAATGGTTGGACTGACAGATGTTAGGGCGTATCGCACAGCGCTCGGCGCCTGAGCGGGGGAGGGCCAGGCAGCGACCCAGCGGCGGACCGCTACGAGGAGACCCGAGTTCAGGCCGCGGCCCGCAGAGGGAGGGGGCGGAGGGAACAGAGGTTTGCGAGAAGAGCGAGGGGATGGAAAGGAGAAGAAAAGCGCGACCAGGGAGAACTCCACGCTTCCGTGCGCGGCGCCTTGCGCTGTGCACACGCCGCACCGGGCGCGCCTAGGTGGGCGCTTGGAAGGTGAGCGGGGAGCCTGCGGGAGCTGACCCCGTGCGGCGCAGCCCGCCTCTAGGCGACAGGAGCTCAGCGCTGCCACCGGAGTGGTGAGGCCGCCGGCTGTGTCTGCCAACTCACCGTTTCCTCGCTTGCAAGAAGCGTTTCACTCTCCACGGCCGCATCTCCCCGGCCTGGGGTGGTAGCGGTTCTGGCCTCTGCGGCCGCGGGCACCGCACGCGCACTGCGCCTCCGCCCCGAGTCCGCCACACTCCGCCAGTCCCGGAGCCCCGCCGTAGCCCGCCTGGGACTCCCCGCCCCGCCCGGGGTCCGCACCCCACAACTCCAAGCGCTCCTGCGCGCGGAAAGGCGCTGGAGGCGGCTTTATAGCCGGGGAGGCCAGCGGCGGCGCATCTGCATCCTGGGAGACGTCTGGACCCAGCCCAAGCCCGCAGGCTGAGTGAGCGGAGACTTTTGATCTTACCGTGTGGGTGAGATCACTGTCTCCCTGTCTAAAAGGAAAGAAAGCATGCTGTGAACTTTTAAAACAAACTTGCAAAAACAGTCGCAGAGAAAAAAATAAAAAGAACACAGGGCAGAAAAAGAGGGAGAAAGACTAAAAAAAGAAAAAGATAAGGGGGTAAAAAGGGAAAGAAGGAGAGAAGCAGGAGGAAGTCTGGGGTTTGCCGCTCCGGGAGCGCTCAGGCAGCCGGTGCCGGAGCGCGGGGCGCCCGCACCCGCCCCCGCCGAGACTGGAGGCCTTGGGGCCCGCAAGAGCGCCAGAGCTCCTGCCGGCGCGCCCGGGCGCAGGGCCGCCTCGGGGACAGTGGGCCCGGAGGGCGCCCCCGCGCTCCCGCCGCCGCCGCTCGGTAGCGCCCGGAGCCAGCCCCGCCGCGGCCGCCCAATTCCCGGCCCGAGAGCGGGCCCAGGGAGACGCAATCGAGCCCGCAGCGCATCGATGCGCCGCCGCCCGCGCCGCTAGGGCTCCGACTCCTGCTCCGCCGCCGCCGCCGCCGCCGCCGCCGCCGCCGCCGCCACCCGGGGGTCGCCTGCCTGAGCTCCGGCCCACCCGTGCCCTGGTCGCCGCCCGTAAGTGAGCCCGCGTCGCCCCACCGCCCACGCAGCCCCGCCAGCTCCTCCTCCCCGCGGCCCGCCGGCCGGGCCCGCCCGGAGCCTCAGCGACCCCGAATCACCAATCAATAATCAATCCCACTAGTCCAGCAACACCGGCAGGCCGGGCGCGGGACGCTGCGCGGAGGCCCCCCTCACCTCTTGGGGGGGCGCCCCGGGTGGGGGATGGGCAGGAGAGCCCGGTTTCCTTCTCCCGCCCCCGTCCCGCCCTAAGATCAGCCCGCGCCCTGGGTGGGGGGCGCGGCCCTGCTCCCAGGGGGCAAGGGGCGCGGTGGAGGGACCCTGACCATCCCAAAGTCAAGAGAGGAAACTTGAAGGAACCCCCTCCCACCTCGACCCCCGGGACAGGCCCAGGAAAGTTTGTCCTGGGAAAAAAAATTGGGGGAAGTGGCTGCGGCGGGTCCTGGGGGAAGAGCTGGGTGGCGCGGGGTCTGAGGGCTGCCCCCACCCGCCTCAGTCCGCCTCCTCCCGGGAGGGCGCCCGCCCGTGGGCCCTGGCACCCCCTGGGGGCGCCAGCCCGGGCCCGGGGACCGCGCTGGGGGCTCTGGAGTCGGCGGGTGGAGAGAAGTGCGGGCCGGGCGGGGCAGCTTGGGGGCGGCCGGTGGGGAACGCGGGGTGGGAATAGGGGTGAGGGGTAGCGAGCGCCCCGGGACGGGCTCTGCGGGCCGGGTGCCGCGCCCCTGCGTGTGCGCAAGGGGCGGAGGCGGAGGGGCGGCACCCCTTTCGCGGGCTGGGCGGGGGTCCCAGGCGGGCCCGGGGGCGGGGGCGCGGCGCCCCCGCGGGCGGGCGATTGACACGATCATCTCCTTTTCCTTTAAGCTTGCCTGTTGCCGACGCCGCCGCTCCAGCCGCGCCGCGGGCAGAAGACTGGACCGCCGAGCCCCGGGCCGCGGCGGCGGCTGCACGTCCCCCCGGATGCCTTGACCCCCGGCACGGGGGCGGGGGCCGGGGCAGGACCGGCCCGGGCCGCTCCAGCGCTCCTCCTCCCACCCCTCTGCCCACCCTCTCCCCCTCTCCCCGGCCCCCAGCCCCGAACCCCGCGCACCTAGTCAGGGGACGGGGCGGGGGGGGCAGGGCCGCCGCTCCTCCCCGCCCCCTCCTCCTCCGGCCTCTGGAGCGATTTGTCAAACTTCCCATTCCGCCGGCAGCGCGGTCCTCCTCCTCCTCCTCCACCTCCTCCTTCTCTGCCTCCTCCTCCTCCCCCCTGCGCTCCTCCCTCCGCGAGCCTCCCTCGCCCGCCCTCCTTCTTCCCTCCGCACGTTCGGGGTTCGCGGCGGAGCGCGGTGCGGGGGGGACGCGGAGAGCCTGGGCGCAGCAGCATCCTGCGGGCGGCCGCTCTCCGGGGGGGAGGCTGAGAGCAGGCCCGCCTCGCCCCCCCGCGGGCCCGCCGCCCCTCCCTCCCTGTCCTCAGCCCGGCAGCGGCGGCGGCGGCAGTGGCAGTCGCCGGAGAAGCATCATGCCGAGGAGGAAGCAGCAGGCGCCCCGGCGCGCAGCAGGTACGAGCCGCTTCCCCTTCCTCTTGCTCTCCTCCTCTTCCTCCGCTCGCCCCGCGCCTCCGGCGGGCGCGACCCCGCTCCTCGCCCCACTCCTCCGCCGGCGCTGAGTAACTCCCTGCGCCGCTCTCCTGTTTGGGTGCGTGCGCCCGCCTCGGGTACCCGGCGCCCCCCGGACGCCCCGCCGCGCTCTTGTCCTCTTCCCTCTCGTGCCCACTTGGGGAGACGCTCGCTGGGCGCGCGGAGCGGCGCTGGGTCCCTGCCTCCTCGGCTCTCCCGCTGCAGAGGGGATGGGAAACAGCCCCGGTCTGGCTCTTTCTGTGGGGGGCGGGCGGGGTCACCTGAGTTCCCCGGGACACATTCCGCGTCCTCCCGTGGCCAACCGGCGGGGGACTGTCCGATACCCACCCAGCCAAGGAGCGCGAGCGAGTGTGCGAGCCTGTCTCCTCTGCCACCTTAGTGCTAATCCGATTGATTCCTCATTTCTTGGGCCCAAACTGGGCACAGCGGTGGAAACCGGAGCGCACAGGGTCTGGGTATTGTCAGATGACTGTCAAGTCCATGTTAGAAGCTGGCGTTTCTTTCTCCCCTGTTTGTGTTTCCTTGCCCCCACCCCTTCCTTGTACTGCTTCTCCCACCCTCATCCCCGCATAGCACTTAGTTGTGGGACGTGTCTGAGTACTTTTTTGTTCCTTTTTTTTTCCTTCAACGAGGAGTGTCAACTCCTGTTACGACTGAGCCGATTCTTTCCTTTCTTTTCTGGAAAAAGCATCATTGAAAACAAAACAAAAACCACACACATAACATTATTTTGCAATAATGTCGGTTGGGGGCATGTAGCCTGAAAGAAGGTTTCTGGCCCGTTGCCATCCTTGATTTGATGACTGATTGATCGCCCGTCATGGTGCTGCCTTTGATCTATTCATTCCCAATAAACATCAATAAATCACTTGCAATAGTGAGGCCAAGCTCTGTGACGTCAGGAGGGCCCTGTCAGTGCAACTTTGGGATTTGGGGCGGATTGCTGAGAAGACCACATATGGACGTGATGTATTTTGATATGAGTAACGCTCAGATGTGCAGAGGTTCAGATGCTCCCTGAAGGGGAGGGTTAAGTGGGGCTTCCTTTCTTTTACTTCTCTTTTGATGTTAGAGGGAAGGGCAGAGAGTAGGGTCAGGGCATTGCCTGGTGCCCATGTTGGATGAAGGCATGGTGCCCTGAGTGCCCATAATTTCCACCATGCCAGCCGGCACTGCCAGGGACCTCACACGTTGGATGCACTCTGGACTCCAGACCCCTTACACGGCTGGGGTCACAGAGAAGGAATGATAATTCTCTCTTCTCCCAGAAATGTACTTGCCTGCCAGTGTCTTCGGAAAATCTCAGAAGAAAACAGGGTTGCTTTGGGGGCTTAGGATGCAGGTTTTGCTCTCTGTCCTCGGCGTTGCCCAAATTTAGAAAGTTTGAAAATTCCAGGAGTGATTGTAGGGAGCTTGCCGCCTCCCCAGTTAACCTCCCGGAGCTAGCTTCTTGCCCGTCCCACCTTCTACTTTAAATTCCAGGCTCAAGCCATGAGCTTATCTACCCAAAATAAACTCTGAAACTTTGGAGGAATCCTTCACAAAGTTGAGTAGTAGGAATGTCTTGGGCTTCTTCCAGTCTTTGAAAATTTTTTTTTCTTTCCTTTTTGGATACACATTTTAAGGTATGTGTGTGGCTCCATCCAATGAACCATATGTGATTACATCTTTACATTTGGTTCAGAACTCTCTCTCTAGTTCATCTCTTCGGTTGCACCCTGCCAATCTGAGACTCATAGCTGATAGCTTCCTCCAGAAAATATCAGAGGAGGAAGGAATCTGCTGTTGGCTTTATTTATTTATTTATTTTTTAGAACAACCTGTTCACTAACCTTTTCACACCTTTTTAAAAATTATTATTTAAAAAAAAAAAAAAGCCAGCCAGGAAATCTCAGGTCAGTTAAGAAAAATTCATTATTTAAAAAACTTGACTGCAGGACTAATATGAGATGGAAGAATGGTTTTGCGCTATCAAAATGACCCGTCAAAACGACTTTGTTTCATATTTGATTTAATTGTCTCCCTCCTGACAGGCACATTCATCAATAGCTTAATGGTCAATCAGAAGCTGGCAGCATGAGTGCTTTCTTTCTTTCCCATACTCGGGTTTTGGATTTACTTTATCAGAATGCCTCTGCCTAATGGACATGTGGAGGAGGGGGTGGAGGCTGACTGAAGAGCTACTTATTTAAGAAGAGTGCAGGGGAAAAAAAAAAAACCCTCCACATTTAGGCTAGTGGTTAAGTGTGCACAGGGGTGTTTTTTTTTTTTTTTTTTTTTTTTTGGTTGGTCTGTTTAGATGGACAAGAAACTTCCCATTTTTCTTTTCTCCTCTTTTTTTACTTCTCCCAGCTGCAAGTTATAAGGTTCATGCCAGCTTTTGTGGCATACTGGGAGTGATGACAAATTGATTGCTTTGTACCGATGGAGAGAGAGAGTGGGAAAAAGAAAGATGTCTGCTGATTGGTAACTGGAAATCCAGTCCCCGGCAACCTTGAGAATACTTGAGAATTTTTTTTCCCCTCCAAACTGAAAGGTCCGCTCAGCCATAAAAAAAGAAAAGTTGTTTTGCCAGCTTCATTAGTGTTCACCTAATTAGCTGTAAACCTGATGGATTCCTGACAGCTTTAATGATGGGAGATGACAGGCTCGACGCAGTGTCATCCAGCAGAATTAGGTTTGCAGCTAGTTTGATGTAATCAAGTTGATATTACACAGTCCTGGCTGCCTTTAGTTGTGCATTAACTCAATTTTCTGCTGCAGGTGACAAATGGGCTTTGGTACCTGGATAATCATGTCATAGGAATTAGGGCCCTTTTAATGGTCTGGGGTAGAATAACAACCAGAAAAGGCCAAGAGCTGGGTAGGGCGCGGACGTGGCACACAGGTACACACAGTCTTTATATCTAGGCCAGTGTATCACTGCTTTCCCGAAGGCCGAAGCAGGCTCCAAGAATCCCTGAAAATACATATTTCTGTACTTTAGGATTTTTTTGGTTTTTTTTTGATAGAAACTATGCATGGCTTCCTATCTTTTCTCAAAGGGAAAGAGAGGTTTCTCTACCTGCCAAAGAGAAACCTGGGTGGGAGTTTGCTTCTTTGAGACCTGTAATTTACAGGGGCCGTACATTTGTTCTGGACAGATGTTGCTGCCTTTAGAAGCTCAAAGGAGTGGGGATAGGGAAGGACAGCGTCCTTTAGGCAAAATGACCATTATCTCTTGCTTAAAGCATGACTTTCTCCTATTCGTAGCGTGTTTTTTTAAACATTTCTAAGAAGCCCAGAAAAATTTTATTTAGTATAATACTTAACAGATATTTTATTTACTTATATTAATTTTCTGGAGGCAAATGTGAAATCATGAAAGACTGTATCTTATGCGCCCCCCCCCCCCAAAAAAAAAGAAAAACCCGTTGAACCACAACTTGTCAGCGAGCTACATTCTTTGAAAGGGGGTAATCTTCCATGGAGTTCTTAGGTGGTAAAAGCAAGGCGAGGGTAAATCTTCAAGCATCTTGACTTTTGGGAAATTGACTTGGACCCCCCTGCTGGTATCACAGAGCAGGGCAGATGCCCATGGAACAGGCAGAGGGGGTTCCATGTTGCCAGTAGGCATGGACATGCCTAAGAGGTGGCCCACCTGGTGGTGTCCAGATGACTGGGCTAACTCTGGTCCACGAATCTGGCAGCTTCGGGGAGGAGCTTTTCCCTTCTCTTTTGGAAGCACATGAGCATTCAGAAGGGCATTTCGGCCTCAGCTTTGGGAATTTATTTCCTCTCAGACCTGCCACATATTTCTCCTTGGACAGGTATTCTACTCTGTAGCAAGGTGGCAGAGGGACTGGTTTTTGACCGTTGTGTGATTTTTCTTCCTCCATTTCCTACGAAATGAGAGCAACAATGGACATTCTAAAAAGGAAAACCAAGAAGATGAAGGAGAAAAACAAAGAAGGTGGGAGGCAAGGTTATTCCCCTGGACGTCCACGTGGGGAAGAGAACCTTCCAGAATCAGCTGCAGTGCCCCCATTATCTTGACAGCTGTCAGTTAGGGCTTCAGTGCTCTCCAGGGCCACACTTGATTGTGAGCTGTTGATGTTGTCATTTTGTTCTCAGTTTTGCCTTGAACGCGCTCATAAACAGGAGCCAGATAGTCAATAACTGATGCCTCAGCAGCGATTCCCTAAATTGCCTCACACGTCTGCCTTTTCCCCTCTTTTTGCTAAAGATTGTTTTGTCAAGTGATTAGAATGAAAGGTGACTGCTCAGGGCCGTGGGAAATGCCGTGAAACCCAGGTGAGTTGAGAGAATTAAAACCCTTCCTTTTACCCCCGCCCTCCACTCCTGTGATTTCTGGAAAGAGAAAGGATCTACCTTCTTGGAGGCAGAGTGCCTGCACCTCTTGTGGTGCTTTCTCTTTTACACATGTCCTGCCAGAGTCAGGCTGGGGCCAGGGATGCTGCAGACAGGCAGGCAGACGGGGAGGCAGAGAGGAAAGGAGTCGGAAGTGCCCGGTCCTGGTGCACACAGCCATGTTTAATCCAAGAGTGGCAACAGTTCACAGTTATTCCAAGTGCAGTTGGTAAGGCTTTCCTCCTGCCCCATTTTCATCCCTGCCTGTCAGTGGGCAGAGGATAAAAATAGCTTTGGTCGTGTCGTAAAAAAAATTAATAAAAATGAAATAAAGTAGGGTATGTGTGTCTACCCTTCCTACCCTTCCGTTTTAGTGTCCAGCCCAGGTAGGCAGACGGAGCTTTCAAATCAGCTGCTTTGTCACAGCCCTGTACCATCACCCTCAAAGCCCACGGAGGGGAAAAGGCAGAAGGAAACAGTGGTATCACGTATCCCAAATCCTTGCAGGTGTTCACTGTGGGGTGTGTGTGTGTGTGTTTTAGTTATGCTCTAAATTGTGGTTTCTCTGAAGTTAAAAATGAAAGGTGAATACAATATATTGTATTTAGTAACAATGATATGGACTGGGACATCCAGACAGATAATGTGCAGTTGTAATTAGACTCAATAGACAGGCAGTCATTTTTAAATTCTTTGACACATGCATAAAATAGTCATATAATAAGATAAGATGACAATTTTATGTTAGGTTGATAAAGTGTCCCGATACATGCATTTAAATGTCTGTAAGCCTTTTTTTAAAAAAAATCCAGACAGATTAATTCCAGTTTCCAGTATTTGCAGTTAGTCATTAAATTTTTAAATCCCACTAAACAATGGCTATCAATATTTCCCCCCCTTTCTGGATTTTCTTAAAAAAAAAAAAAAAAAAAAAAAACCTGAATTTCAAGGACTGGAGACATAGACTTGGTAGCTTTTCTTAATTTTTCACCATTTGTAGAAATTTACGTTTAGAAATAGACTTAAAAATTCAGGTCACTGTTTGTGACTAGAGTAACACTATGCATTTTTAGAAGTAAAAAGAAAAAAAGTCAGTAATAGAATGTAATCTTCTTATGACCACTTCCCTGAACAACTGTCATACTCTAGGGTTAGGAATCTTTATTAGAAAGATTACATAGTGTCCTTGACCAAATATTGAATATTTTATAAGCCCCATTTTAAAAAGAAGACATTTCTAGCACATGCACTTAGTTTGATCAGCATTTAGATTCTTGAGTTTAATTACTTTCACTTCTGTAAATTATTTTAGTATTTCAGCAAGCATAGTCCAAGAGATGCAGTTGGGGGGTGAGGGGGGAGTAGTTTGCTGAAGGTCACGTTACCTGGACATTTTAACCATCTCCTCACCTTATTTTCTCAGATATGCAAAGGTTTGGCTCTTGAAGAGTAATTTAAATTTGTTTGGGCTTAATGATAAATTATTAATTCATACTGTCAGGACACATGTTATTAATTATGATTGTGTTTTCTTCATCCAGAACAGCTGTTAGGGAAACAGGGTAAGTTCAGACTGTCTTTAGGAGGGAGGGCACAAGGAAGTTACCATCTTGTCATCATATTCCTGTCACCTGGCTATGAGAGTAAAGGATTGCAAAGGGTAGCATGAAGTGGGGAGAGACACTGTTAGTTCTAGATCAAGGTGAGCACTCGCAGATGCTAACTGATGTACATTTTAAAAAACACAAGCCTAACTCTCAATGCACCGTCAGTCCAGGTGAGACCGGAAGGTGAATCATCCCTGTTTTATTCCAAGCCCAGTTTTGGATTGGCCACTTTCTCCCTTCCACCAATTTCTCTTGTTTTTCTTTTCCTCTGTGGTAGGTCAAAAGATCATGTTTACAAGTTTATAGCAGTGGAAAACACAATACTCAGAATATATATTTGTATCCCAAACTGGAACCCATCCTTAATGGAGAGCAAAGGGCTGGTTGGTAATATACGTGAAATGACTCCAATTCATTTACTTTTGATTTTCCATTCCCATCATTAAATCTAGTCCTATGTATTCAGTTTCCTCTGAGTTCTTTGAGAAATGCATGTTGCATAAAATAGGCAATTTTTAATGAACAATTTAATGTAAATGGATTTTGAATTTAAATTAATATTAATGAAGCCTTGAGTGAATTTATTTTGCATACGTAAAGACTTGTAAGTCTTTCACCCATGTGCTTTCTGCTTTATGTAGTAACATTGGTTGGGTGGATTAACCAGCACCTTTTAAAGATTTACACTTAAAAAATTAAATTGATTTTATATGTCCACTATCGCCAGCGTACTATTAAGCAAAAACTGTGCATTCATTTTAAGAGAATACAGCTCCTTCCTTCCTGTTAAACCCCTCAGTTTCCATTGCTCTGAAAGCTGCCGTTGGTGTGGCATTACTGCTAGAGAAAATACACCCCAACAATAGTTTCTACAATCAAGATGTTTTCTTTCTTTGGCTTACCTCTAATGCATTATGTATCTTGGAATGATGGAAGTTCTGTAATTAATTCTGTTAGATGTAATTGCTATAATCACTTTGATGTTACACATAATAAAGGTAATACGGTAAGCACATAAAAAATATAAACACCTTATTGTAATACTCCTGCTAAAATGCCTTCTCATCAAGTCTGGTTTATAGACAAGTGTTCCTGACTATTTTTGGTCATAGGTGACAGTTAATTCGAGCTGAGTTCATTGATATGCTAAAGGAGAGGCATTTATTGGAAAAGATGGGCCTTGGCATGGAGGGATCTCCAGGCTGGTTGCCTAGGAATCTTAATGCCCGTTTCCTTAAAGATGTGGCTAATTATGAAAAGGTGACCATTGTCTTCTGAGTAGACCAGAGAGGTAAACACTTCAGAAGTAGCCGTGGAACCAGGGAAGAATGTGGCCTAGGAGTGAATGAGGAGCTAAGAGAATGCTAGCAGAGGATTCCGATCAAAGGAGCGGTTCTGTGGGTTTTCTTATGATATGGCATTGTGGAAAGTGCCGTGTGTGTGTGTTTGTGTGTGTGTGTGAGACAGAGAGAGAGAGACAGAGACAGAGACAGAGACAGAGAGAGCATGCTAGCAGGTAAGCAGAGAAGGCCACCTTTCTATAACAGTGCAATAAGGGAAAATAAAATGCAGGATGTTTACTTTAATATTTTCCTACACATTTCATGGGAGGGCTACAGACGGTGCCTCACCCTTGCACGACCTCTCCGGGAGTGGCTGATGTTGCCTGTTGGACTGAAATCTGAATGGTATTCGAGACGCACCCCCACCCCACCAGGCCTCTGTGCACCTACCCTGGATCCAGTCCACCACAGGCTATCAGGGAAGTTTGCCTAGACCCCAAGTGTGCAACGCTGGTGGGATGTTTCTGAAACACATGTACATTATGTACATTACTCTGCCGATGCAGCTTGCAAGAGGCAAGAAATGGCAGGACACTTGCCATTTAATTTTACCTTCCTGGAGATCCTGGAGTCAAACCAGCATGTGGATCTGCTGGACACTCGTAATGAGCTGCACCTTGTCCCAAGTGTTAACAGAGGTCTGGAGGCCTAGGGACCCAGGGTCAGCTTGACAGTTTCCATGTGCCTCTTTCCCCATCTATATTGTATTCTTCAGTAAGAGATTGCACAGAGAAATCAAATAACAGAGGGTGCATGTGTGAGAAGGGGATGCTGCAGTCTCTTTGGAGGAATAAAAAGGTGTGTTTCAGTGGTTGAGAGATGGAAGGTGAACCCAGTGGTTCCCTGGCCTGTGTCAAGAGCCTGTGAAGGTGGGTCTTGCTGCCAGCTTTAGCCGGCTGGGTGCACACCCGCTGGGGAAAGCAGGGCCTGCCTCCTGGGTCTTGGCCTTGCAGCCTCCTGCTTGCCAGGTAAGCAGGGGCTGGAGGACAGTGTCCTAGGGTCTGGGCCCTGGGCCTGGGCTGCAAACCTACAGCCCCCAGTCCTCCGGGGACGGCTGGTTTTGATGGTGAAGATGATAAAAGGTCTGAGAACTCCGTAGGCCCCCAGTAATCAGGGCCCGCTCTGACATCCTTCTCAAGTTTGACAGCTTCTTCCTTTTCTCTCCTCACCGCCAAGGTTTTCTCAACTGAATTTCCCCGCCCTCCCTCTCCCCTCCTCCCTGCCCGCCGCCCACCCCTTCCCTCCTTCTCCCCTCTTCTGTGTGCATCTCTCTTGTTTCATGTTCTTGATCAGTTTCAGATGCTGGGAATTATTTTTTTTCAGGCGGGAGGGGGAGTGTTGCTTTAGGTTTGTGGGTTGGGCAGGTGTGAGAGGAAGTCTGTGGGTTTTTTTTTTTTTTGTACTGTAGGCCTGTTGCTAATTAATGTTCCTCCATAAGATTCTGTCGGAGTTGAGTAATGTTTTTGATCTTTATGCCTGATAACTGCATACTTAATGAGATTTCAAAGCTGTGAGTGCAGCTCCCTACAATTATTGACAGATGCCTTTTCTTTGCCATTGGGTTCAGCTTCATAAATCCTCTCGCCATAATGAGGTTCAGCAGTGCCACCCTGGCAGTGAGCTAATGAAAGGGGGAGGGCGAGGCGGCTCATGGCTGTCTGACACATTTTTTTCCTTTAAAATTTACTATGCAGATGTCAAGCTGCGGGACGATTACTTCAAACATGCTAATTTTTATCTTGCTTTTGTGTCAGCCCTTTGCCATTAAAAAATAAATAAATAAAGGGCTGACCTGACTCCACTTAATTTCTTTTCTTTCTTTTTTTTAACTTAAAGTCACATTTTTTTTAATAACCCATGGTGTTGCGACAGCTAGGGACTTGGACACGTGCGTGGCCTTTTGCAGGTATCCAGCAGCAGCATGCCTTTTTTTTTTTTTTTTTTTTTTCCTTTTTGCCATAGGAAGGGCAGGGGGAGGATGAAGTACGATTTCCCAGGCCTCCCATCACCCTGCCCTAAGTATGCACTTGAAACGTCGGAGAATTCATTTCAGAGTTCTGAAACTAAATCCTGGTGGAGAAGAGCTGCACCATGCCAAACAGTCGATTTCCTTTTCAGCAGAGTCATACATCACTGACCCACCCTTCCCTCCTGACAGAATGACATATGTCATTTATCATATGGGCCCCAGCCAGACTACAGGGAGGGGAGGGAAGCCCAGGTCCATGTGAGGCTGTCTCCTCCTCCTCCTGGTACTGTACCCTGTGGCTTGCAGAAGGGAGCTCTGCTGATTTGGCGAGAGGGAGAGGGAGGAGAGGGGCTGGGCAGGGGAGAGGCGGGTAGAGCCTGCCTCTGCATGGCTGGGTGCGTGGCGTGGTGGGCGCAAGATTGGCAGAGGCACGGAAGAGGTTGTGTTCTTTCGTATTATCTGCTAAACCACACTGTTCAGCCTTTGACGCTCTTCTGACTTTTTTTTCCTGTTTTTCATTCCTTTTCTCTTTTCCATGCCTTTTTTTCCCCCATTAGTCAAGGGGAGAAAAAAAAAAAAAAAAGAAAAAGGTTGACAGGTATCATTCAAGCCACCCTGGCTTGCAAAGAGTGGTATAAATGAATCTCAGGGCTCCTGACTTCACATGATCAAACGTGCGTTATTGAAGATGGATGTTCCTTAAAAAAAGATTGATGGTGGATGCCGGGCTTCGGGTACCATTTATCATTTTGAATATTATTTAGACTTGCCGTGTAAACCTGTAACTTGAGAGTCGGACAAGCTGGGGCAGGGTAGGGGCCTGTGTGTGTGTTTCCATCGATTGGCCTTGGCTTCTCATTGCAGCTGACCGGACACAAGCCCTCCCATGTGCAATAGAGAAGACTCCCCCCAATCAAAAAAAAAAAAAAAAAAAAAAGATGGAAGGGAGGAAGGCTTTAATTCTGAATAATTTCCACGGACACAGAGAAAAATGAAGTATCTGTGATTTATACAAAAGCTCACAGGCAACTTTCTCTCTCTCTCTCTTTCCCTTTCTTCCCCCACAGAAGCAGTCACGTACAAAACATTAAAATATAAACAGAGCTGTGGTTGCTGAAGCCAGAACCCTTGTCTGATTTTTTTTAAAAACTCCATGTCATGCTAAAAAAAAAGAAAGAAAGAAAAACCACCGTTATCTGAAAAGCTTAGCACAATATAACTATTAAAAAAATCTTTTGGTTGGCTTGGTTAGTAGTGTGAGAATGAAGAAACGTAAAGACTTCCATGTCTCTGGAATATTTCAGATAAAAAAATCATCTTTGCGGCTCCCTGCCCGGTCTCCCAGCAGCCTCTTCCCCTTTGTGTCTGAGCTCTGTCCCTCCACAGGGCCCCAGCAGACCCCCACCAGGCCTGATGTGGACAGCTGTTTCCAGGCCCTGCCAGTTAATCGCTTCTGGGTTTGCATCCTTGAGCTGTGTGCACCAGGACACCCCCATCTACTGGAAGTACTCAGGGAAGCAGCCCTGTTCACCGACACAGCCCCCAGCTGCCTGCGGATCCGGGGAGGCTCCGGCCTTTCCACCTCTTCTGCTTGCAGAGGCCTTGAAGCCTGCTTCCCTGGTGGAAAAAGGAAAACAGAAACTCTCCCGGCCTTCCTCCTGGGTCTCCACCACTGGGAGAGCCCCGATAGTGCAAATTTAATTGGCAGGGATTCTATTAAATATGTGACTTTATTTGGGGTTGCTAATGAAATTGAAGGCTTGTTGTATGACTTAGAGTGTGGACATTAATTTTTAAAAATGATGGGATAGAAAGTTAGTCCGGAAGAGTTTTTTTTTTTTAATCTAAAGAAATGAGAATCTAGAATTTGTGGAAGGGCTGAATGTGCATATCTTCCTGCTTCCAGGACAAACTTTTCCCTGAAATGTAAAACACCTGCAACTACTGTGAACAGGAAAGGAATGGAAATGGTACTGAGTCACTCATCAACTCCAGGCAACTCTCTCTCTCTCTCTGTGTGTGTGTGTGTGTGTGTGTGTGTAGCTGTGTGTTCATTTTGAAATAACTTTATTCGAAGCCTGACACTTTGCACTGCACAGAGCATGACTTAGAATTCACTTTTGGTGTTGTCCAGCTGCTGCCAAAAATTGGGTGGAATCAGATTAGTATTCTTAGCCGGTGCCTGGAACCATAGCCAGTGATACAAAGGTGATGTTGTTCCTTGCAGAGAGTTCGTGGAAGAAGGCAAAACTTTGATCATCTGCCCTTGCACTTGGGCAGTGTTGGAGGTAATTGCAGTACAGGTGCCAATTTGCAGGAACAATTGTAAACACCTTGGATACAAATGCCACCATCCCATTTTTACCGATTAGAAAAACTTTGCTATTAATAGGTGCAAAGTCCATTTCAGGTATAATTGGTAAGGAACTGAGTGCACTCATGGGAAGAAACCTTGTTTTGTTTTTTGTTCGCTTTTCTTCTTATCCCCTTTTCTCAGTTTTATGGCTGGAGACATGATTTATTGCAGCCATCCATCTTGGGGGCTCATCCATCACACCCGGGTTGCTAGGAGATTGTGGCAGCAGCTGTTTGCTCTGAATCAGACAGAAAAGTTGTCAATCATCAAAGGCAGGTGAATAGCATTAGAAACACGCTATTGTCAGACGGAATAATTAATCAAAGAGAGAAAAGATAATTAAAAAGATATGACCCTTGCAAGTACTTGCTCTGGGTTGCCTGTAAAAAAAAAAAAAAAAAGAAAGAAAAAAGAAAAAAGAAAAAAAAAAGGAAGAAAGAAAGAAAAACTGCCTGGTTTTTTTTCTAGACACTTAAGCAGCTGAGGGCTGATAAAATATGCACTCTGCAGAGCATAGTTTTTAATTAATTGAAAAAGGTTCAACATTCAGAGACGATGCTGGAGAGAAGTCCGATTATGAGCAGAAGTGATATTTATTGTTTGCTTGAAGGGCTTGACACAGAGTTCTAACTTTTTGTTACAAATCTCTGGCCTCCCTGGCTGGTGAGGAGGCGTGGGCTGGGTCTTCAGGTACCCACCGGCGCCCCACGTCTGTTCCCTCCATTCCCCGGCCCTCACGCGACTCTTTCCAACAAGTCTTAGACCCCGAAGAGCTGGAGTGGGGCCCTGCTAACCAGGATCTGACCCCTTTTCCAGTCCTGGTGGGTCTCAAACAACTTAATTCCTTAGATAACTAGATTTTGTTTAAAAAAATGAAGGTGGGAAGCTTGAAAGACATTCCATGCTGTCCACCTTCAGGATGCCCAGAGTGAGCCGTGCATCTCCTCTGGCCTCTGGCCTCTGGCCTAACAGGAACACACTGTGGGTCCTCCAGGACCTGGAGAATCCATCCATCCTACTTCGAATCTTTCTCGGTGTGGTCCCACAAAGCGCACTGCAGAGTCCCATCCAGAGAGCGATCACCTGGCATCATGTTCTGAAAAGACCCCCAGCCATGGTTTAAAGACCATTTTGGGTGCCCCTTTGAGTCTCAAAAAAATTGTCATAGTTTAGGAAGTTCGTTCTGGCTTTTTCTGAAGCTAAAATATTCCGGAGGAATTGGAAAATGTATTAAAAACTAGATAGAAAGTGGCATATCTGGAGTTGCTTTTCAGTGAAATATGCTGCAAACCCTGAAACAGATCTACTCTTTTATTTTTGGATACTATGCTTGATTTTCACACCATTCTCTTCCCAAAGAATAGCAGGACTTCTAAAATTAGCAGGAGGAAAAAAGGCTTGAATATTAGAATTCATGAAAAGGAAGAAAGCAACACGTTTTTGAGTTGCGACACCGTTTTCAGGGTGCGCCAGATCAGTGCACTAGGAACTCTGTCCCTGGCTCCCTGCATGTCACAGCACTGGGGACTCTTTGCCAGGAATCCTAGAGGAGTCTCTGGAGGCTGCACCTCAGGGTAGGGTGACGTCCACCTTCTCCTGTAATGAATGCATTTGGAGCCCACAGGGGTGACACAGCTCTGGCCTTTTGATGATAGAGAAATAGACCCCGAGAAGCATAAGTGCCTTCCAGGCCTGCTGGCATCCTCACAGAGGTCTCACCTGTTCAGGAGGCTGGGGGTAGTGTTCCTTATCAGAACTTAGCCTTTAGAGAAATGAGTGGCTTCAACTTCAGGTGACGATTTGGGTTCCTGAGCTGGAATCTCCTTGGTGGCCTTCTAAGCTCACAAGTCAGACTGGGAGACAACCAGTCTCTTGAGTTTTCTGATCACAGAGCAGTTGTCCCTAAGGTCAGTATTTTCCAGGGCAGTCCATACCTGTTCTAGACCAACAACCGGGTGTGTTGCAGGAATGCCAGAGATTCTAGTAAATGCCTGGCCAGGGCTTGAGAGTTTCAGGTGGATGGCAGTGTCCGGGCAAGGGAGGAGGCCCTCCTGTCTGTGAAACCTGGCCATTTGGAAGTTGGAAGCAGGGTAGTGCCTCCAGTCCTCGGAGAGAAATTCTTGTAGTTGCCATCTCCCCTTTCCAAATAATTGCTGAGAAAGCGCTTTGCTTAATGTCAGCCAACGCAGTTCCAAAATGTGGCGGTTCGTCGGGGAAGGGCAAAGGAAGAAAGATCCTGTGAATCATTTATGGTAGATTTGTGAATTCACATATAAAAAATGTCAACCTTTAATGCTAGTGAAATTAGAGTGAGATTCGCTCCCTCTTGAAAAAGGAAAACAAGCAGTGGGCAAAGAAAGGGAAAGTCTTTAAGTTTTGAGAAGTTCACGCAGGTCATTTTTACCGGAGCCTTGGTTGGGATCTCGTGTTTCTTGCTCTCCCAGGTAACCCCTGGCAGCTGTTTGAGTGACTCACTGAACACATGACAGAGAGAGAGAGGGCAGGAAGAAGGGGTGATTGCTTATTCTTTAGAGGAAGTTTGGGATCTGCGGGTGTACATTTTGGCCAGGATTTTAGCATCTCTGTTCCTGGGTTATGGATTCTCTGACATGGGAGCTGGGAATGAACACAGGTCTCTTTCATTTATTTATTTACTTTTTGAACTGGAGTCTCCCTCTGTCGCCCAGACTGGAGTGCAGTGGTGTGATCTCAGCTCATTGCAGCCTCCGCCTCCCGGCTTCAAGCAATTCTCCTGCCTCAGTCTCCCAAGTAGCTGGCATTACAGGCACGCCACCATACTTGGGCAATTTTTTGCATTTTAGTGGAGACCGAGTTTCACCGTGTTGCCCAGGCTGGTCTCAAACTCCTGAGCTCAGGCAGTCCGCCTGCCTCACCTCCCAAAGTGCTGGGATTCCAGGCATGGGCCACTGTGCCCAGCCAAACACAGGTCTTTTATGTCTCAAGGGGGCATGGCAGGATAGAGCCACCACATTCAAAGTCGTATATTATGGCGAGAAAAGCCAAGACTCCGTCGACCCTGGCATCAACTTGATATTTGAGTGTTCTAGCTAAGTGACATACATTTGCCTCTTGTAGTTCCCTGAGACAAGGTTACCTGGAAGTCATTTTGGTTTTTCCTAACTCAGCTGCCATAGACTCAAAGCAGGCTCGGCCCCCACCCTGCTGGCTTTGCCTGAAGCGTTAGGATGAGAGGGAAAGGCAGCCCAAATTAACCACTGTGACTCCCTGTAGGTAGAGACATTCCAAAACACTTAAAAGACCTCAGTATGAATAAGATGCAATTGTTATTACTCATCTGCCTAACAAAAAGCTTTTGCAAGGGGGCAGAGATTCATATTTGCCAGAGGAGAAGATGGGTTATCAGTGGTTTTCACTTGGTGAAATGTTCCCATTCCCTTTCTTGCCTTTGTTTCTGCTCTGGGCTTGTAGTAAAATGGCTCTTTCATATATACTACTTAGCAAATACTACAGGCGGTGTAATAGATGAGGCTGCGGTGGTGTTATTTTCTCTTGCTTTTCTGTATAAAATTGTAAGGCAGAATGGACCCTCCCCTACGTGACGGAGGTGCCTACCGAGATGGTTAGGTGAATAAGTAATAGAACGAACACGTAGTCAGCTGGGCAAAGGAAAATAAATAAAATAACAGCATGTTCTTGGTTCTTAGAGCTGTTCAAATTGGGTCCTGGAGCTCCACACTTTCTGATGCAGTGTAGGTGGGGAGGGAGCAAGGTATTATTTGGAAACACATGTACACACTCCTTGTGAAAGAAGTGAAGTATTTAACATTTCTGTGAGGAAAACATCTTTCATTACTTGACGTGCTCTGTGGTAATGATTTTTCAGTTCAACAAACAAGTACTTATTAGTGTGCGTGGGGGAACCTGGCTGAAGTGAACGGCAGGGCCATTTTTAACGGGAACGCGCTGGCCAAGGTTCAGGAAGGCCGGTGGTCCCCGGGTGATGGCTCACTTGGCCTGGAGAGGCAGCTCTGGGACGAGCATCCTGCTCTAAAGCCCCCCCAATCCTCATCACTGTGGCCCAAGAGCTCAGGTTGGGGAGACATCAGTATGTTTGTTTTTTTTTTGTTGCAAACAGAACCTTCCATGAGACTTCTTTGGTGGTTTATAAAGTGGATCTGCCTGGAGAGATAACACGCTCTGCATGCCAGGGGGTTGGCTGAGGATTTGCTGGTTAAATGGACTGTTTTGGTTCAAGATGATATGCGCGTGAGAAGGGCTGATCCAGGTCCCTTTGCTGCGATGGGTCTGGTTTTTGTAAATTGACTTGTTACAGGGGAGAGAATGTAGGCACAAGAGCTGAGTGGGTACGCTTCTGCCAGGGGGAGTGGAACTGGTTTTCACCTAGAGATGGGCTCCCATGTCCTTGGTCATAGCCTCCTGAGTTGGGGTAGGGTTAGGGAGGGCAGCTGCATTGCTCCTGGCTCTCCCTGGGTGAGAGTGGAAGGGAACAAACGCCCTGTTCACATCAACCTCTCCTTGGCCCCAACTCCCAGACGCTTTGAGCGTGGCCTTCACCCCTGGATTCTTTTATTTACTTATTTTGAGATAGGATCTCCCTTGTCTCCCAGGCTGGAGTACAGTGACACAATCCTAGCTCACTGCAACCTCAACCTCCTTGGGCTCAGACAGTCCTCCCACCTCAGCCTCCTGAGTAGCTGGGACCACAGGCATGCACCAACATGCCTGGCTAATTTTTGTATTTTTTGTAGAGATGGGGTTTTGCCATGTTGCCCAGGCTGTTCTTGAACTCCTGGGCTCAAGATGTCTACCCTCCTTGGCCTCCCAAAGTGCTAGAATTACAGGTGGGAGCCATGTGCCTGGCCTAGCCCTGTTTTTATTTTTTGTTGTTATTGTTTTGTTTTGTTTGCCTTTTTTTCCTGTGAGCTAGTAAGTACACTAGCTACTCTAATTGCAGGCCTGACCCAACATGACTTTTTCTCTGCTGTGCATTGCATTCATATCATGGTGGCCATAAAATTAGAAAGAGTGATTTGTACAGCTTTTTTAAGAACCCCGCTAATCACAGCCCCCTAAACTGGAGTCCCCACCAAACCAAGACTTAAGTAGGGATGGGTGATGGCCCCGTGCAGACTTCGTGATACATCTCAGTTCCCCACTGATCATTTTAGTGGACCCACCCCCGCCAATCACATCTGATGAAGGGTCTGTTGGTCGTCATGGGTTCAAAAAACGTGATCTCAGCTTCCATCTCATGACATTATATTCAGTAAGTGAAAATGGCCTTGTGCTTTCCCAGTCGCAGCGGCTCCGTGGTTCCCTTCTGCCATAGCAGCACGGGGAATGCAGCGGTTAACACTGTTTATACATTCCAGGGGTATTAAGCAGTTAGGTTACTGGAATCGTGGCAGAGTGAGTGGGAGCCGCATTCTGGGTCGTGTCTCTGTAATCAATTACTAAGCATATCGTGAAATTCCAGATGTAATAATAAAGTTTATGATGATTATATTGTCAGGAGGCAGGGAACACACCACCTCATTGACAGCTGAAGGAAGCGGAGGATGAGCCCGGGTTTTTGCCTGTACTAGAAAAAGGGTCTTCTTTGGCCCCCACTGGTGATTCTGCATATTGTTTTTTGTGAATGGAAATATGCATTCTTTTGGAGACTCAGCTAGAGTGGGAAAAGGGACAGGGTAAGAAGGGAACACCCTTGGTTTTACGGAGGAACATCTGCTTCATGTACTTCCTCTCCCTTCCTTCTCCTTGCCCCTGCCCAGATGAAGGTGCTTGGAGCCGGGGGTGACATCCTTTGCAGTCAGGGAGGCAGGCTTGGCTGGGGCCCAGCCGCTCTGCCCTCAGAAGCAGGCAGCCCTCCTTGTGAAGGTGCAGCCTGCTCTGTTGTGGAAACATAAAATGGACGTTCTGTGAAAATCAATTGACTGTCCCGGCTGGACCAGACAGCTCTGACACCACAGTAGGTGGCGAGCAGTGAACATAAGGTACCCAGAACCCTTGGCCGCAGTGACACAGCGAATGCAGCCACCGGCCTCCTTCCCTGAAACTATTTGTAGTGTCTTCTCTCTGTGTATCCATGGCATTTCCAGAAAATGCATCTCGAGTTGACTTCCCTTGGTTATGACACAGTACTGCAAGCAGAGTCCAGCTACATACAGTTGGGAAGGTTCAGGGCGTGTTTCGGCCACATCCGCTGGGTACCACGAGGACCATGATTGTGTTGGTGGTTGTATGAGTGCAGATTAATTATTAAAAAAAAATCAGCAATTCACAGCAGATCTGAAATGTCAGTGACAAAGACAAAAAAGTGATAAATAAGCCGTTCCAGCCTATGAAAGAAAATGAATGCTCCTTTAGCTCATCACTGCACCTAAAGTAGATAAAGAAGTGCTTACTATGGGAGTGGTTTTACAGACGTGCTTCCTGCGGCTTTGGTGCAGGTGAGCTCAGGAAGGCCGGGTGTCCACGTTCCCTGACTGTCCTCTGCATCACTGATGTTTTCATTTAGCCCAGGGGTTTCTCTTAGGCCAGGGTTACATGCACCGTTTCCCTCCTTCAGTTCATAGAGGGAAGGATGGGGTGTCCCTTTGGGTGAGTCGGCTTTCATGGAGAAAGGGGATTTTTAGGAAGCTCATCTCTGCTGGAATTCGCCTGGCAGGCCCTGCGATTCCCATTGTCCTTCTGCCACCATGGTGACTATGGACATGCCCGTGCCTGTGGGGGACAAGCATGCGTGTCAGTCTTTGGGCATGTCAGTGCTGATTCCTGTGCCCTGGGGCACGGCCCACCTTCTCTGGGTAGAGCTGTGTCCCTGCCAAAAGGAACCGTGGGGAAAATAAGCTCCTGACACCTCTGTCTGGGTCCGGGGTCACCTTCATGGCGTGGGCTGCTTCATGTGTTCTGGACTTTTTTTCCCCGCGGTTTTAAACAGCACTTGGCTCCTTGTTAAAAGCACATTGATATTTTGAGTCCAGAAGGATGTATGTGTGCAGCACACAACAGGTTAACAGCCTGCATTCCGTACCCCACCATCCCCTGTGACTGGTTAAGGTGGGATTTGGTAAGGAGGAGAAGACAACTGGAGAGTGATACTGGGGCAATGCTGATGGAAGGTCTGACCTAGGACAGGACAGGCTGCCGCAGCCACTGACCTCCTCTTCCCTACACTTCACATGGGAGCTGGGCATTGGGTGCCGTCAGGCCAATCCTCAAGGTACCTCCAAGCAGCCTGGAGGCCATCTCCAGAGGCCTGTGCCAGCAGCTCCTGGTCCATGCCTGCCGGTCAGCCCACTCCTCTACCCCTGCTAGGCATTGTTTCCAGAAGGCCTGAGGGCCAGGCAGGTGAGAGGCTTCAAGCTCACTCAAGGCAGGCGCTGAGAGTTTAGCAGTTTTGTTTTTGCCCCCAAAGTTAAAAGTTTCACGGGAAGCAGAGCTATTACAGAGAGAAACCAACCTTTTTGGTCATTGCACAGCAGCTTTTATGAATTAAAAAAAAAAAAAAAGATCTTGACCCTCTTTGAAAGGAAATAAAGGAGGAACCCAGTGTTAAGGAAAACAAAAAAAGCTGATATTACAGTTTTTATGATTACTCATATCCTAGGCTGGAGCTTGAGGAAACCAGTTATAATGGAATTTCATTTTTTTCTCTTCCTTGTTGTGTCTCTGCTCTCTTTTTTCCATTAGAATGAGGAGTGATTCGTACTTGGTGTGGAAAAAAAACACACACACAACAATTTTGGCATGTGATCCTTGCTCTTGGTAGACCCAAGGCTGATGGGACTGAAGATAGAATTATGCGGCCTTGTCATTAATTCTCGCGCTATAAGGGGAATCGTGGAGTGAAGAGAGAAAGGGATGGAGTTACACAGGGCGGTGTTCCTGCCTTTCTCCCCACAAACACCCTCAGTCCCAAGTGCCGTATAGAGGTGAAAAATCTAGGGCCATCTAGTGGTTCGTTCTTATTGGTAGCTACTGTTTTAGGACCATTTAAAAATACTTTTATTGCTGTGAGTCTTCACGTTGCCAATAGCAGTTCACCAATATCATGGGTGTGAGATGAGGGGTAAGATGATCAAAAGCAGAGATGCCTCCACTCTGCCTAAATTAAATAAATGTTTGTGCAAGTAGACTTGGGCGTGCCCATTGCCAGGGCTGACCTCATAGCACTGATTTCCTGCAGAACCCTGGATGAGTATAGTGGAGGTAACGTGATATAAATGTAAACTTTAACCCTGCTTACACACAACACACGAGACAGCATGACACCTTCATTTCAGCAGTAAGAAATTACCACTGTCTCTTATTTCTTGCTCTGAGCTTGGGTGACCAAGCAAGAAGTAATTACACAATGAGGGTTGACAAAGCTGTTCCTATAGCATTTCTTTCTCTTAAGTTTGGGCAGCTTATTTCAACTTCACGTTTTTCTTATCTTTGTCATTAAAAACAAAATATCTGTTTTCATTGAAATACACGTGCCCCACAAAGATCGGGAGCCTAGTGTAATTTAGTGATGAAATGTGAGCATTTCATTTTCTATACATGTGGCTCTTTGGAGTTTAAGGTAGACATTCAGGAGCTCACATGGCCCCTATACAGGAAGTTGACCACCAACTCTTCTGCAAGTGAGATTCAGAACAGTGATTGGGAGCTGCTCCCACTTACGTGACAAAGATTTTTGAAAGCATATGCAGATATGTGACATGGCTTATCTGGAAGGCTGCCTCTTCAAAGCCATCTCCCATTACTGTGGATCCAGATAATTCTTTCTTTTCATTTTCTTTTCTTTTTTTTTTTTTTTTGAGACAGATTTTGCTCTTGTTGCCCAGGCTGGAGTGCAATGGCATGATCTCAGCTCATGGTAACCTCCGACTCCCAGGTTCAAGTGATTCTCCTGCCTCAGCCTCTTGAATAGCTAGGATTACAGCTATGTGCCACCATACCCCCTATTTTTTTTTTTATTTTTTTTTATTTTTAGTAGAGATGGGGTTTCACCATGTTGGTCAGGCTGGCCTTGAACTCCTGACCCCAGGTGATCTGCCCACCTCGGCCTCCCAAAGTGCTGCGATTATAGGACTGAGCTCGGCCTCCCAAAGTGCTGGGGTTACAGGCCTGAGCTACCACACCCAGCAATTCTTTATTCTTAAATTGTGTTATCTGTAGTGTGTATATGGTATTGTAATGAATAGTTACTGACTTAAAATATAATATCCTGTGTGGAGTTTATATACCATCTAAGCCTGACCCTTACCTAAAGAGGAAACACAACTTCTCTCTTCTTATTTGTTATTGGATATGAAAAGAGAGACACTCTGCTCAAGAAAAGTAGACCTGTTAACTTAAGATTGAACCTGCCATTCCTTGAGTAAGTCATTCTCATAACTTCTGTTTTGGTACCAGCTAAGGCTGCAAACAAGCTTTGAAACATGGATGGCTCAACTGGGAGGTGAGTTTCCTGCAGGAAGGTTGGGCTCTGTCAGCAGGGGCCGGTCCCCTGAAGCAAGTTGGTCCTGCTGCTGTTTGTCAGCCTGCGCTAGCATTCCAGAACCCGTCCCTGGTGTGGGAGAGGTGCCAACGTGGCCCGCAGCCCTCGCTGTGTTTTACAGCTGATGCTCTATGCACATACCCAGGCCTTTTCAGAGCTCACACTCAGAGAAGTGCCCACTGGTCTTGTGCCTGAGGGGCACAGACTGAGTGAGTTACCTGCTGCATGTGCTTAGCACTGCGCTTTTCAGCAAAGGTAGCTTGGTTTTGGGTGGATTCTGTATAAGTGAATTCCAGTTGGGGGCCTGGGCAAAAGTTATATTTCTTCTGACAGAGTTTATAGCAACGTTTTTCTTAATTATTCTTGATGTTTCGCCCACGATACCATTAGCTTCTTCAGAGGACAGAGATAAATAGCTGGTATCCACAAGAACAAAGTGTGAACTGAATGCATTTAATTATTGATATCTCAGTAACTAAAGGCTCTAAAATGATGTTGTCGAATGCCTTAGTGATCTGATGGCCGATGTATTGGTTTGCAGATGTAACTAGAGAGAATGTCCGCATGAACTCTCGAGAAAGAGAACACTAAACAAATAAGAGAATATTGTAGTTCATTTGCTCATTTCTTTATTGTTTTCTTCCCAGTACAATTAGTTTCATTTTGTGTATTGGATTTTGAGGTTTAGAAGCTATACAGGGTGTTTTTGTTTTTAATATGTGATAAGATACAGATCACCTTCACACTGTCATATTACTGCCTTTAAGTAAACTGGCTGGCTCAGTTACATATGCACGGTGTATTTATATGCATGCATACATGGATTATGTGTGCGTATATGTATTCTTACATATATATGTGTGGTACATATGTGTATCATCTAGTGGAAATCAGTGTTCCCACAGTCTTACTCTTACCAGAGGGATTTTTAAAACTAGCCTTATATGCATGTTTTCAAGAATAAAGCAGAATGCTAACAAATTGCATTTTCCTTCCCTCTCATTAGCTATCAAATCCCTTTCATGTGAGGAAAAGTAAGGATTTCAGGTATTTTTTCTGATGTGTTGACATAACTCCACGTTTTCAGTTCCCTCCATTTTTAAAATCTATTTGACTCTCACATGTAGAATATGATTCCCAAGGTTGAAAACACACAGAAAATCGATCACTGCTCAGAAAACGTGCAGCAGGAGCCCAGAGGTTCAGAGTCTAGAACCTCGAGCTATCGGTCTCAGGAAGGAAGGGAATTGGATAAACATGTACAGCATTGTCGTGGAATATTCTTTTTTCCTTTGAAGATTTGCCCTATAGTACTGTCCCCATGATCATGTTTACTTCTATGTTTTGTTCTAAAGGCTTTTCACTCCTCTCCATTTTTTTTTTTTTAATGAAACAGAAAGTTGCTGCCTTTCAGTAGCCTGGCTGAGTGCTGTAAGGAAGGAGAGTTTAGATTTTGGACTCTCGCTTCCCTCCACGATGCCTTCTCCGGCATTCCTCACGTGGAGCTGGACTTCTCCCCTGTATCTGCATGTTTCTCTGTGCACACTGGTGCACACATAGGGTTTCCATCAGAGCCAAAGGCTGCGTGAGACTTTGGGGAGGATATTTATTTGAAGTTGCACAAATGTTTACAGTTAGGGAGACTGAGACATGGGCACTCCCAGTACAGAGCTAACCTTAGCAGAGGAACTGCCTTTCCCTCCTGTCTTCCATGTGCTCAGTTCTCCCTAACAGCAACAAACATGCTGCCTTTTGCAGCTGCTTACTTGGAAATTAAATAATGAGCCTCCTGAAGAGGGTTGCCTCACACTCTGAGGTTTCAGCCTCATGAGAAAGTGACTTACAGCGATAGATCAGGGGAGGTCAGCACCACCCTCACTGTGCAGGCTCCGAGCATCTGGTTGTGGGTGTGTACGCATGCTCATGCACACACAGACATACACACAGGCACGTGTGCACATGCACACACACACGCGCGCCAGGCTCCTAAGCATGCAGGGCTACTCTACAGAAGCTACCTAGAGCCCTGAAAGATTTGACAGTAGCTTTCACTTGTGAAACTGGATGCATTGTCATTTTTTAAATTAAACAGAATGATGGACATTATACAATATTCAAGAGAACCAAAGGGCATGCAATTAAAAGAGAGTCTTCTTCTAACTCCAGTTCCTCAGTTCTCCTCCCCAGGGGCAAGCACTGATACCAGTTTGTGGTATAGTCCTATAGATACTTATGTTGGTGCAGAAGTAATTGCAGTTTTGCCATTGCCTTTAATTAAAAGCATATTTTAAATACTTTCAGTCAGAAATCCGCACTTTACACTCTGTTGTACCTGTTTTCGCCTGAGAATATACTTTGGATAGCTGCACTTTACTTTGACATGCATCCAAAAGTTAAGATACATGGATTGATGGGTATATATGTGATAAAGCAAATAAAGTGAAATGTTAAAGTTAGAAGCTCGGTGGTGGGTGTACAGGCAAAATTCTTTAAACTTTGCTGCTTGTATTACATTGTACCTAATAAAATGGTGGCAAATCTGTGTATCTCAGTCATCATCTTATATCATGTTACGTTTTGGTATTGTATCCTACTTTGTTGCACAGAGCTGCCTTGTGCTTTTTAAGGGACACATTTTACTCTAGTGAACGAGTTACCCTCGGCATGGACATTCAGACTGCTTCTAGTCTTGTCTTTACAAACAGTACCATAGTGACCATCCTTCTGCACACGCCTTTGTACACCAACGTCCTTCCACGGCTTTGTGGGATGCAGCGCTACAGGCAGAACTGCTAGCTGAAAGGTATGTTCAGGTTAACAAAGTGATAAATATCCAAACCGTTCTCCAAAAAGATCGCACACATTTTGCTTCCCACAGCCGCGTGGGAGTGCGCGCGTGATGGCTCTGGCCGTCAGCGCTTAGGTAGGACAGCATCGCAGTCAGCAACCCCTTCTCTCGCTCAGCAAGCACCCAGAAGCCTCTGTACATCAAAAAAGGGATACGGACCTGAAAGTGTATGAATCCCCATATTCATCTCAGACATCTTTGCCTTTTTTATTTCGGTCTCTGTGTGACAGCAGATAGGTAAATTCATGGGATCACAGCCTTTTAGATTCATTGGCAGGGCAGCCTCACAGGATGGATGGGAAAAGTGAGACCAGCCTGAGTTCACATGTCATTCCCTGGCAGGTCCCGACCAGCGAAAGCACTGAGGATGGAAAGCCTGGCTCTGTGGCCGGACTGCGGAAGCCGGCTCCATGGGCATCCTCATTACCTGAGGTCGCTCAGAGAGGCAGGCGGCCAAGTCACAGAGGCACTGTGCCTGTAGATTACCTATGTTTAGCTCCTGCGGAGCATGGCGGAGGTGGCTGGCTACAGCACGGAGCTTCTTAGATAATGACCGTGGAATACTAAAAATGTCCTTTTGGGTTTTAGCTGAATAATATTTAAGGATTTTGAAACAGTGACTTAATTGTGCTTTTATGTAATTGATGGCATTGTAGTAAAATGTATTGAGATACCACATCAGCATTTTTTAACTGTTCCTTGGAGAAAAATATGCTCATACGAAAATGGTTTCTTCACTTTCCACTTATGGAATTGAAAAAATTAAAAAAAAAAAAAATCATTGTGCTTCTATGGAATCACTGTGCCCAGAGATTCTCTAATTTTAAAGGGTTTTCCCCTCTGGACTTGGGCTAAATAATGCAGGGATACTTTGCCTTTCTAAGTGGGGTTATCCCTGGTTTTAGAAGCAGTGGCAGTGGAGGCAGAGGGACTGTTGTGCCAGGGAGTTGGTGCAGAATGCTGGCGGGGCAGATTTCCAGAAAGCTCCACATACCATGGGCCTCCAAACCTAAAACCCAGTTGCAAGTTACTTCCCGTTCAGGCTTCACGCCCCCTGCCCATTCTTTTCGTTTGGAAGGTGCTGGAAGGAAAGCTGTCTCAATGCTGCAGTGTTGAAAAGTTGTGTCTGAATTTGAAGCCTTCATCATGTTATGCTGGCATCACAGAAATCAGGATATTTACATAAATTGTATTAGATTTCCTAGTCTTGACACAATTGTTTTTATGGGGGAGGTTGAAGTCAACTGGCAGTATTCATTTTGCTCCAATCTTTGCTGCTTAAGATTTCATTCTGAAGAGTCAAATTGTAAACATTAAAAATGAAAATTCAGACTGGATTTCTAATGATGGAAAACTCACAGGTCTATTATATTAAAACGATAATGATAATAATAATGCTTTCGAAGCAACCTTGGTTGCCTCTCTAGCAGCTTGGTTCCCTGCTCTGCTGATGGTAGTGTGCACAGACGTGAGGGTCTGGTCATGCAAGTTGATGTAGGGGCAGAGAGCCAGCTTCCAATTGGGTGCTGCAGAGACTTTTTCCACCTGCGTTTGGTTGTGAAGATGCCCCTTGCGGCTTCTGATCCCAGGGCCCTCAGTGATGCCTTGAGTGAGGGCAGCCCTACGTGCAATGGGAGACCTGAGGCTGCCTCTCCTGCAGTGCATCCTGTGTGTGTGTTGTCAGGGGGGTGGGAGTGTGGGTGGGGTGGGGATTGGAGGCCAGGTTCAAGTACAAGAGCAGCAGCTGCTTCTGCCTTTACCACCTTGGAGAAAACATCTTTCTAAGGTGTGTGGTAGTGTGGGAGGGTGACTCTGGATTGGGCGAATGTGTGGGAGGCTGTGGCGGGTCCACCCTGATGTATCTGCACCTGAAGCCAACTTCTTCCTGTGGTCTAGATGTGGACATTTCTTAGAGTTGATCCTGCGTCTACAAATGTGAAGTTATTCAGGTATTCGTAAACCAGCCACATCTCTAAGCGCAGAGGTAAATCCAGTGCTCCCACTTGGTAGAGTTCTTCCACATTGAAGCTGTATAGAGGTGAACAACAAAACCCACTACAGAGATACAGAAAAGGAAAAATGTGCCTTGATACAATCATGCTTTGACTTTCTACTTAAATGGCAAAGCTCATGTGTCTTCACGTCTGGAATAAACGTGATGTTTTACAATTAGACCTATTTACAGGAGCTCACCATTGGATCATAGCATTTGCTTTCTGATTTTTAAAGCCCACAAATCATTGAATAGTAAAGAGGGGCGAATGCCGTGCAGTGAAGTTCATGATCATAGGCTACTCCGTGGAACTCAGGGATCCATGGAGGCAGCGTGCTCCTGGGCGAGTTGGGTGGCTCCTGGCTGGAAGAGAGTGGCCTGGCCTTTGGCGTCTGGTTCTGTGGACTTCCACTCCTTTGAGGTTATCTCAGCATTTGATAGCAGAAGGCTGGTTTAAAACAATTTCTGTGTGAGAGAAATGCTCTTGACCCAATGTTGCATGAAAAAAGCAGGTTGCCAAATACAATACAAACCCAACACATTCACACACATGCATACATTATAAAGGGAAAATAAAAGGACTAAGCACTCCAAAATGTAAGGGTTTTTATTCTTCTGCTTTCTTCTATGTGCTTTTGTTTTCCAAATTTTCAGCAATAGACATATATTGCTAACCCACGATGTTGATGTTGTCTTGTATCAGAGAGCTCTGTGGCTGGGAAGTAGGTAACTAAATAGTTACATTTATTCAGTCATTCATTCATTCCTTCACTCATTCATTTATTGTTTCCATCATGAATTTATTCCTTCACTCATTCATTCATTCATTTGTCCATTGAAAAAGTTAGTACTGGCTGGGTATGGTGACTTTTGCCTGTAATCCTAGCACTTTGGGAGGACAAGGGAGGAGGATTACTTGAGGCTAGCAGTTGGAGACCAGACTGGGCAACATAGTGAGAGCTGGTCTGTACAAAACACTAAAAAGTAGCTGGGTGTGGTGGCATGCATCTGTAGTTCCAGCTACTTGGGAGGCTGAGATGGGAGAACTCCTTGAACCCAGGAGTTCAAGCCTACAGTAAACCATGATTGCACCACTGCATTGTAGCCTGGATGTCAGAGTGAGACCCTGTCTCTAAAATATACATAGGACTGGATGTGGTGGCTCACACCTGTAATCCCAGCACTTTGGGAGACCAAGGTGGGCGGATCACTTGAGGTCAGGAGTTCAAGACCAGCCTGGCCAAGGTGGTAAGACCCTGTCTCTCCTAAAAATACACAAATTTGCCAGGCGTGCTGATGGGCGCCCATAATCTCAGGTACTCAGGAGACTAAGGCATGAGAATTGCTTGGACCCAGGAGACAGAGGTTGCAGTGAGTCAAGATTGTGCCACTTCACTCCAGCCTGGGCAACAGAACAAGACTCTTGTCTTAGAAAACCATACATACATACATACATACATACATACATACATACATGAAAATTAAGCACCACCTCCTTTCTCTCCTGGCCTCAACTCTGGCACTCTCGCTCTGTCTCACCCACAGCCTGGATGGAAAGTACTGCTGTCCACATCGAGCCTGCTGTTGTAGGGAAATGAGAGGATAAATCATCAGTGTCGGGTGCTGTTGACCTTGCTGCCTGATAGTCCCCGTGACCCTTGTGTTTACCTGGCTTGAGTCTGCCGTATGTAGATACCTTGTTGTGTTGCCATGAGGTTCTAAGCAGAGTCTAGGCTCCATGTTTAGGTTTTCATAAGGGTAACCAGAAGTGCACATACTAGGTGGGCAGTTAGAAACAATGTGGAAAGGTGTCTGGAGTGCTTCCATGGTGAGCCATGTGATAACCCCACCGGGCATGCCCCAAGGGCGCTGTGAGGTTGTAAGGTAGAGCTCCGATTTGAGGGCCAGTAAGTGGTGTCCAGCCCTGCCTGTCTTCATGACAGCCTTAAGAGAGAGCCATGGCCTTCTCAGCACTGTTGTTAGCCACCTCTACCTTGGAATGATTCATCAGGTTCAGAGGATGAACTTAGAAATTAAGGAGCTGGCCAGGCCTTGGTGGGGAGGGATGCTGGGAAAAAATTATAAAGCACTGTATTTTGCTTGTGTGGTAATCGCTGCCATCCTTCAACAGGACACAGTTTTACATTCTTTATGTATTGCAAAGTAGAAGCCAATAGGTTGACAGTTGTCAAGCTAGGATTTTAAAAATGTAGACTGGATCCTCTGTGGAGGATGGATCTGTCCTGGGCCGGATGACCTGTCCTGACACCTGCTAAAGTCTCAGCAGGACCCGTAGGGAAGGGAACTCCACCGCCTTCTCTGTCAGTCATCTCAGAATTCAACACTGCACAGAACTCAGTGACATCCTGCAACCAGAGATACAGATGTTCCCCATAGCTCCCATGAACACCCAGGCCTACAGCTGAAGCCAGGACATCTCAGGGAAAGGTACCAAGAGCCAGGGAGACTTCAGCCTCCTTGTTACTTCCTCCCTGCAGTCTGGGTGCAATGTAGACTCAGGCGCAGTGGCTGTTAGTGCTGTTTCTTGAACCCACACCTGACTGTCTTAATTACAACAACCTGCAAAGGCTTAGGTCCAGGGAGAGGTCAGTTATTCAGGTCATCCTGAACACGTTCCTGCTCCCCAGAAGGACACGTCATAAAACATGTGGCCCCTAACCCGAGAACAACTGCAGTTATTGTCCCTTGCAGGTGGGCCCAGAGCACAGAACACATCTGTCATTCTAGGTGTCAGGTCTCAGAAAGACTTTTTTTTTTTAAGGTTAAACAAGTAACATTCACACAATGGAATATTTTAGAGCAGTAAAAATGAAGGAACAGGAACCACGTGCAACAGCAGGGATGGATCTTAGAGACATTATATGAGAAGTTAAAGCAAGTCAAAGAGGACTACATTCAGGATCAGTCATTTCTACAAAGCTTGGAAGTAAACATGAGCCCAGTATCACTTGGGGGTCATGCACTTGCATCCAGGGTCACATTTACCCCACCCACCGTGTGCCTGAGTAGAGGAGAAGCCCCGTGGTCGTGTGGTTGTTCTCGGGTTGGATCCTCATTCGCAGGCATGTTTTGTCATTATACTTAGGAACCGACATGTATATTTCATCTATTTCTGTAGAGATCAAATGTAACCTGAGAAAATGTTTCAGGGTGTGAGCTCCCTGATAGGTAAGGCCATCTGCAGCTCTAAGCTGTTTTTTGAGCCAGGCTGTAGTGGTTATATCCTAGTTTAGGATGATTTGGCAAGAAACTCTCCATCATGTCTCTCAGCTCTGTGTGTTCGAAACAATTAAGAAGGAAGGGCCAATTGCGGCTTTCTCGGAGCTGCATCTTAAGAGTCCATATATGTCATTCAGCTAATGAAGCCTGCTTTCCTGCCCCTGGCAGCCTTTTTTTTTTTTTTTTTTTTAAGCAACTTAAGTAGAAAACTTGTTTCAGTTTGTGCTTTTGAGGGTGACAAAAAGTGTTCCACTGTTGTTTTCCTTGTGATCACTGTTGTCATGGTGGCTGTTTCTCCCCCTTCAGTGTTCTCCTAGTAGAAACTTTCTCTCTGCCCGGTGATGCTTTGAGGAGCTGTGAGCCTGTGATAGGTGAGCCCAGGTTTCCTCAGGGCCTGCCTCTCACTCCTGCAGAGACATCAGCCCTCTACAGTGGTGCTCTGGGGCTCAGGGGAGAAGCCCAGGTCGTGGATGGGTTCTGCTGTGCAGACCTGGAGATGCTCACCTTGGGCTTTCAGCCATTTTTGCTTCTTCAGTGTGACTTAATTGTGTCTCACCAAGTGATCTTCATATATATGAATAGGTTTTTAAAAAAATTACTGATGAAACCTTTAAAATGTTTATTGGAAACAATGATTTGTAAACTTGAAGTAAACATGAGCCTAGTATCACTTGGGGGTCTTAAAGAAGGAAACGCTACTTTTCTCTGTTTTGTAATAGAAGGCTTTTGTGTTGACAGTGGTCTCCTTTTTATCTGCAGCTGAGCCAGCCGTCTTGGCAGGAGCTATTCATAGCCTGCTTGTTTCTCTGGTGTTGCTAAGTTGTGAGGTGGGGATCCACACTTTCCTTAAGTCCTGTTGCTTTTTTCTATAGGGGAATGAACTAGGTGGCTTTTAACGGGAGACAGTTTTGATGTCTGCTTTTATATTCAGATGTACTCACCCAGGAAAAGCAACTTCTCAGGTCCCCGGCCTCTGGCCCAGAGGATCCTTGATCAGACAGAGTTGAGATTCATTAGCTGCTTTTAGCCGTGGCACCAGGGTGGTAGGATTGTCCGGGCTGTGGGAGGAGGCCAGGAGGAGGCACCAGAGCTGCTATAAAGCCCTGCTCTTGGGACTAGGTGTTTGCTACAGTGTGGGTGACCTGATTGTTTGTTCCTGATAATGGAGATCTCATCATTTAAAGATGGCAAGTCAAGATATTTTATTGAATGAACTTCCTGCGAAGTTTCTGAGCCATAGTTAGGCTTATGACATAATTGCTGTACATGTTGATACCATCTTTTATCATAATTGTTTTTCATTGTTTTTAATAAAAGGATAAAAATAATAGGAGACATTTTAGAAAGTGGGGCTTTTTTTTGTTCTTTTATTCATGATACTAAAAATTACCCAAAATAAGATACTTTATAAGAAAAAGGATTTTGTTCCAAAAGTGACTAATTTAAATCAGTTTATACAATGAACTTGCTAATGATCCTAGTCTACAGAAGTGTAATGCTTTTATACTGTTATCATTTTTTATGAATAGAATTATACAAAAAAGTTTCTATTGTGCTGTACAGTGAGTCTCACACAACCATCCTTTATCAACAGATGGCAACCGGCACATGAAAAATAATTAAAAAATAAAATGAAAAGAAACCGAGAATGAATTAAAGTGCTTCTTTGCGTTCTGATCTGCATTTTTGGTTTAGAATTTTTATGGTGAATTGCCATATTATCTGTTATATCAGTTTACAATGAGGCTCCTATCAGACATAAAACAGATTTATAATACCATTAAAATACAATATCAAAGAATGAATAAGCAATTCAATAAAATTACAATAACACAAAGATAAAATGAAAGCCTTTTCAATAACAGTTTTATGCAAGAACATTTTGCAGATAAATATG